>CM042548.1:13193526-13333526 GCA_023630585.1 Cranoglanis bouderius | reverse complement strand
ACACAGATCTGTTGCCGAGTGAATCACAATGACCTCTGCACCGATGCATAGATGATGGCGAACGTCCTCCGCAAAGAACTGAGTTTATTTATATATCCAATTCTGCCAAATTGTATTTCTCTAACAGTATTCGTCACTTATATACATCCACTATCGAGTGTTAGATCATCGTTTGACCGATCCCAAGAACCCGCTCATGCCGTTGTAGTCACTATCTAGGTTAAGCTTCTAAACCACATGACAGAACAGATTTTGGGGAACAGGAAGTGAATCAGGAAAAGACAAAGCTGACCACAAGGCTTTGAGTATAATTAAAACAAATGACAAAAAGAAAAAATAATGAACCAAATGAATGAAAGGCTGGGTAGTTCGGACCAGTTGGCTAGCTAACATTTTGCAAGTTAACTGAACTTTTGTCAGAGTTTCTCATATTAGCAAATATATCTGGAGCTACAAATTCTATACAAATCTTTGGCGCTACATCCTGGTGCTTGGCCAAAGTAGCTATTAGATGACCAATAAAATGAGGTGGGGCTTGTGATTGGTCAGGCCTTGATTTACTAAAATAACTCGAGAACCCAAATAACGAGTGTTTTTGTGTGTGTGTGTGTGTGTGTGTGTGTGTGTATGTGTGTGTGTGTGTGTGTGTGTATGTGTGTGTGTGTGTGTGTGTGTGTGTGTGTGTGTGTGTGTGTGTGTGTGTGTGTGTATGTGTGTGTGTACAGGGGGATAAGTTATATGTATAAAAATTAAATTACATGAATTATGTCCTGTGCAACATCGTTGGAAGAAACAATATGTAAATTCAGTTTTTTGCTTATGCTAATTTTTGTTGCTAATTGTGATGAGTTGAGATCTCCTGGAAGAGTGAAAGTGAAAGTAAAATTTACTATCAAATCCAGCTGGATCATACTATAATTATATAAAATAAAAAAAAACTACACACAATAAACAATACAAGCTTATTCATGAGTGGAAATCTGGTGGCCGCACATTTCCTCATTTCCCTATCAGACTTCACCGACTGGCGTGAACACAGAGCTCAAATCCACAGTCAATGCGATCACACGGTACAAACGTTGTTGGATATCACACACCGCTGCAGCTGGCACTCTGCGCTAATGGGGTCAGGGTGACAGGATTACGGAGAAAAGCTGCAGTAATGAGCTTTTGGTGTCGTGCTGGCTATATGTCAACTGTTTGGAGGATTTGCCAAGCCTGATAGGAATATACCAATACACCTCACACACTCCTGGAATCTGGTTAAGTAAGTGTGTGTGTGTGTGTGTGTGTGTGTGTGTGTGTGTGTGTGTGTGTGTGTGTGTGTGTGTGTGTTTTGAGTGGTAAAATCTGTGAGATCCGAAACCTTTATTTTAGACATTTTATTGGGTTTCTGGTGGCAAAATCTGTAATATAATAAGAATATAGATAACTACTGACAGAGATAACTATAGTATAAGAGGTAGTTATAGTGACAGGTGTGAGTTGTGATAGAGGTTACTATAGTGATAGAGGTAACTATAGTGACATTGGTAACTATAGTGATAGAGGTAACTATAGTGATACAGGTAACTAGTAATAGAGGTTACTATAGTGATAGAGGTAACTATAGTGACATTGGTAATTACAGTATAGTAATAGAGGTTACTATAGTGACAGTGGTAACTACAGTATAGTGATAGAGGTTACTATAGTGATAGAGGTAACTATAGTGACATTGGTAATTACAGTATAGTGATAGAGGTTACTATAGTGACATTGGTAATTACAGTATAGTGATAGAGGTTACTATAGTGACAGTGGTAACTACAGTATAGTGATAGAGGTTACTATAGTGATAGAGGTAACTATAGTCACATTGGTAATTACAGTATAGTGATAGAAGTTACTATAGTGGCATTGGTAATGACAGTATAATGATAGAGGTTACTATAGTGACAGTGGTAACTACAGTATAGTGATAGAGGTTACTATAGTGATAGAGGTAACTATAGTGATATATGTTACTATAGTGATAGATGTAACTATAGTGATAGAGGTAACTAGTGATAGAGGTTACTATAGTGATAGAGGTAACTATAGTCACATTGGTAATTACAGTATAGTGATAGAGGTTACTATAGTGACATTGGTAATTACAGTATAGTGATAGAGGTTACTATAGTGACAGTGGTAACTACAGTATAGTGATAGAGGTTACTATAGTGATAGAGGTAATTATAGTGATAGATGTTACTATGGTGATAGAGGTAACTATGGTGATAGAGGTAACTATGATGATAGAGGTAACTATAGTGATAGATGTTACTATAGTGATAGAGGTAACTATAGTGACATTGGTAATTACAGTATAGTGATAGAGGTTACTATAGTGATGGGGTAACTATAGTGATAGAGGTAACTATAGTGATAGATGTTACTATAGTGGTAGGGGTAACTATAGTGATAGAGGTAACTATAGTGATATATGTTACTATAGTGATAGGGGTAACTATAGTGATAGGGGTAACTATTGTAATGAAGAGAGTACAGTCAGTATTTACAACTAATAAATGTATAAGTTTAAATATATAAATATAAATAGCATTGCACTCATACTCAATCCATATGTGACCTCTCAGTCTCTCTCAGCAACATCTGTTTCAATAAACACTCTTCACTCCTCAAGTACACACTCCTCATGGCCCGGCTCAGGAAGTGTCCTCAGACCAGATCCTCTCCTACATTCAGCCCGTGCACGCTGTCAGATTTTAAAGTACATGTTTAGCATCTGGTCGGGTAGCTGGAGGGCTTGCCATCGACTTCTGTCATGTACACAACTCCTTTTTATCATAATTGCTCCTGTGTATGTTTTCATTGCTGCTGTGGCATGTATCTCATATTCCCAGATCAAAT
This sequence comes from Cranoglanis bouderius, assembly GCA_023630585.1. NCBI lineage: Eukaryota > Metazoa > Chordata > Actinopteri > Siluriformes > Cranoglanididae > Cranoglanis > Cranoglanis bouderius. The sequence continues at coordinate 13,330,631 of CM042548.1, read as the reverse complement.
TACCAAAACCTCACAAGTTTTGCAACCTAATAAGATCTGTGTTGTCGCCCGGCAGCGGCCGCTCACATATGGATCCAAACCCTGTTTTTTATATAATGTGGGGTTTTTTCCTGATCACATTATGTGCAACAGGCGGAAGATATTTGTCCTAAATGTCACAGTTGACAAACAGCTTACCTTCAGCACAACATACCCAAGCAGCACCTCACTCTGTGTGTGTGTGTGTGTGTGTGTAACAAGACAATTCCCATGACTGCATACGGTGATTGTTCTGTCATGACTGAAATTGCTCCTTTATTTGCCACTAGACTCATATGTCAAGTATGTTTTCTGTTGCATAGTAAAAATATATATTTATTTATATGTATTTATTTATTTATACCATGGCCATTACTTGCAGTATTTTCTTATATCAGCATGCCTCTAATGTGGATAGTCAAGAAGAACCTGCTTTTTCTAGGACTGTGTGTATTAGGTAAGTGTGTGTACAAGCTCCAAATTATTGCTCATTATTTTCAACATAGAATCTTTAAGGGTTCTCCCAGATGGACAAACAAAGAACCCTTAAGCGTGTATAGATTTCTTCATCACCATTAACTGTTTTATCCTGGTCAGGATGGGAGTGGTGGAGGATCCCGGAAACATAGCGTACAAGTGCATGAGCAGCCAATCCACCTACACACGTTCTTTTAGGATGTGGAAAGAAACGGAAGGAACCTCATATGGACATGCACTTTCATGCTCATGGTCAGTGTTTGCTTTATTAAAGGCAATCGATTAATCATAATCAAAGATCGTAGCGTGGCTCAATAAACAGGAAGGTTTCATAAAAGAAGCAGAAGCCATAATCAAAAACTGATAACAGGAATGCGTCAGAAAACAGGAAAAGAAATGCTCAGTAATGCATACAACAACACTTTGCAATGAGGAACGGAGACGCAATATAAATGTTTTATAAATAACCAAAGGAATTAAGGGCTGAACACAGAAAAGGTGCACACTTTAGGTAAACAAACCAATAATAAGACAGGGGTGGGGAGAGGACTAGAACAAATACAACATGAAAATGGAAAAAACAAAAACGAACAGCATTTCATGATAATTTATCTCTGTCCTGCTTACTCTTTCTTTTTTAACTTACTCTTTGGAAGTCGTCATCATTCAGACTGTATCATGCATGCTTTCTTTTAAAGAAACACAGAAGAAACACAGAAACAACGTTGCCTGTTGGAGATTTTAGGGTGGGTTCCTACATTTGTGTACCTCATCTGTCCTGTAGCTCTGCTTCTGATAAATGCTTAAAGGTTTATGTTACTGTTGAACTAATAAGTAAGAACCTGTTTTAGTTTTTTCAACATTTGCACTTGAATGGAAAGCTTCCCGAACTTGTACTCCTCTCGAAAGCCCTTGTGCATCAGACTTGAAAAGTCGGAAAGGTCGCTATCCGCTTTCTTATCTCCGACAGAGTTGTGCTTCAAAGCAGCAGCGCAGCTCTGAATAAGTCTTAAAACACCCACAGATTCGTTGTTCTCTTTTCCAGTTAACTAAGAAAGTTTGCATGAATAATTGACTCTGGTTTTCCCCTCTTTTTAACATTCAGTTCCTTCTGTTCATATTTAAATTATAATAACTTGGCAGAGATGAATTTTGTGGTTTCTCACAGAGACCGTGATTAACATTTCTTTTCCCCTTCAGTAAATAAAGTCGACAGTGAACTCTCGGCTCGTGGCGTGAACCGTTTGAGGTGTTTTGGAGCAGCCTGCGGTCAGCCCGAGGCGGAATCACACAGATTTGGCTTTGGGGAGAAAAAAAAAGGTTGGCGGCATCCAAACTGGCTAAAGCTCAGAGGAAAGACAGAGAGCAGGAATTTGTTTTATGGATTACATTAATGTCCTGTCTCTGCAGGGTTTGTGTTCGATTATCCAGAGATTTAGGATGGTGAGAGCTTCTTCATTCGGGATTTCTGAGTCTCCAGACACTGGTTTTTACTCCCCATAAGCTCATAAAGAGAACAAAAACCTTCATCATGTTACAGATGTCCTCTGTTTCCAAACTGGTCAAAAGCAACAAGGAGATTAAACCACAAATGCTGCCATCTTGAATCACTATTGCTGGAAATTCTGACGATCTGGATTACAGTAAAACGTGGGGAATTTCCTGGAAACATTTTTGCACATAGAACAAAAATGCTAATGTATTGTTCTGCCACATGCAAAAATCCATGTAAATTGTATTTCAGCACTTTCCAGCATTACTCAAAGAATTAGTTGCCAAATTAGCTAGCTCCATAAACAAGCTAGCTGAATACTGATGTTTAATAGTTTTGTTGTTTTATTTTTTAATCAATACATGCATTGTGAGTTAGTCAAATTTCAGAAGAGGTTTAAAAGTAGCCAAAAGACATTGCACTTGATAGAATATTACAGAAAATCAGTAATAGTCTTTCAGTCTTTGTGAACACCTGCCTTTCAGGAAGTATGCTCACTCTGTAGGCATCACACATCATATACACAGTCTCAGAGACTACATGTATGTATCATGTATATACTTTCAGTTATTAGCACATAATGCATGTTTCCATTCTCTGACACACTGTACCGCAGACGCATGACGCATGACGAAGATTATTTTTTACCTTCAGCCACACTTCTGAAGAAGACATTTAGAGAATCTAGTGTGAGTTCCCGAGTGTGTGGACTGTGTTTTCTGCTCATGAGCTCCTCAAACCTCCAATAGGTTCCAGGTGAGGAGGACAAACTCGAGCAGAATGACAATGATGATGAGTATCAGACACGGCATGGCTGGAATTGAGATGAGCCTCTGAGAGAGAGAGACAGCCGGTGGGTAAAACAGCAGATATTAGATGGTAACGGGCTGAGAACAGGACTGTGGCACTGTGGTGACCAGCTTGTGCTACTGTAATGACAGCTACAGTATAGTGAGAGAGGTAACTATAGTGATAGAGGTAACTATAGTGATAGAGGTAACTATAGCGATAGAGGTAACTATAGCGATAGAGGTAACTATAGTGATAGAGATAACTATAGTGATAGAGGTATATATAGCTCTATATATAGCGATAGAGATAACTATAGCGATAGAGGTATATATAGCTCTATATATAGTGATAGAGGTAACTATAGCGATAGAGATAACTATAATGACAGACGTAACTATAGTGGAAGAAGTAACTACTGATAGAGGTAACTATAGCTACAGTATAGTGATAGAGGTAACTATAGTGATAGAGCTATATATAGATCTATATATAGTGATAGAAGTAACTAGAGATAGAGATTACTATAGAGATGGAGGTAACTATAATGACAGCCGTAACTATAGCGGCAGAAGTAACTAGTGATAGAGGTAACTATAGTGATAGAGCTATATATAGATCTATATATAGAGATAAAGGTTACTATAGTGATAGAGGTTACTATAGAGATAGAGGTAACTATAAAGACAGATGTAACTTTAGTGGCAGAAGTAACTATAACGATAGAGGTAACCATGGTGACAAAGGTCACTATAATGATACAGAGTACTATGGTGGCATATATAAGGCTGGATATTATGGTCTGTTTAAAGCTGACCTCCAGTGTGATCAGTTTCATACAGGTTTTCACACAGGAAGACATTCCTGATGAAAACATTGTTCCTGGCCTATTACAGTGTGAATCATGGAGCTTAGAAGAAATGTCCCAAGTGTGTTTTGAAATGTGCTATGAATCATGACATGGTGAACACAGGTTCTTCATGGAAATCACCCAGCCGTCCTGTCTTAAATAAAAGCCAAACGTCCATAACCACCCACTTACAATTCCATCTGCTGTGTGACATGACAATGAAACAAAACAGGGATGAAGATTTTTCCTTTAATGTCGAGTCGATTTAATAAACTTGTCACAAATTGACACTCGTATCCGTGTGAAGCGATCAGGGAGAGGTGTGGTTGATCACACATAAAGGCACATGGATTATGTATGATGGGTTTTCCCTACGGTGAGCAGAACTCTTCATCAGTACTCTTCACACACATACACACAGACACACACACACACACAGAAATGCTTCCAACACAAAGCAGTCCCTCGTCACTTTGAACTGGCTGCCTGTAATCAGTTCTCAGCATCGAGGTCGTTCACATTAACAGGTGTGAGTTCTTTGCATTTATGAAAAGGTTAGGTGTTAATAAGACATGCACTCAGCCGTCAAGACTCGGAACACCATGTTCTCTGTGTGTCTCTGTGGAAAGATATAAATTCACAGTATGATAATGACATATGATAATGACAATAATTAAACAATTTAGTAAAAGAAATACTATTTATACTATTTATACAGTGTTCCATTTACCATTGCAGTGGATTAACCGAGACATTTAATAAAATAAACAAAAAGCTAGTTATTGTTTTCCTACTTAGACACTTTGCTAGCCTAAAAATCCATACCTTGCTAAGCTCTAATATGTAAATACTATAAAACCTGATTAAATTTTTAATTAATAAAAAATTTAGGGAGAGGTAATGTGAATATGTAGAGCAGTCAATATGTCAACATTTGCACTACATGTTTTTTATTTATTTAGTTAGTTATATTTTATTTTAAGAAATAACTGAACATCTCAGTGGAAAGTCTTGATTTAGAGTTGTGTTATTGTATCATCATATGCAACAGCCAATCAGGTTCCAATATGCAAATACCAGATACTCAAAACAATTTGCATATTAATGTAAGCTGGAGATCTTGATGTAAATGTGCACAATTTTTCCGCCATCTAATCACGTTTTTCTGGAACTAGCATGTTAAGGAATAATGATTTAACACTGCAAAAATTGTGCACAATTTTTAAAAAGCTTGCATATTCATACAAGCAAGAGTTTCTTAATTTAAAAGACAATGATTTATTATTTATTGTATTAAAAAAAGTTGCATGATCTTCAAAATACGTTGTTAGACTTGAAACATTTTTACATTTCTGATACTAATATAAAAATTTAATTTTAATTTTCTTATTTTTAGATTCTATATTAATTATATTAAAGGGGTATTTTATTCAGCCAACGAAAAAGAGCTCAATTCTGAGATCCTGATAAAAGTATATTTAGGAAATTAATTTGTGTGTGTGTGTATGTGTGTTTTGTTTTGGGTTTTTTTTGGTGTTTGTTATTCTGACAATTTCGTGCTTTATTTTTATTTATTTATTTAGTCTATTTTCTGTTTTTCTCAAATAGACACTGTTTCTGTCAGTTATTGTCACATATCAGTAATTTCCTGACCCTATATATGTCTCTATATAACTATTTCAGATTTCTTCACCCGTAACAGTGACTTCACCCAAATCTCGGAGTCTCCTGCACTGAAAAGGTGTCTCTTGTAAACGGATGGAAATATCGACAGAAACGCGAGGCCGAGACACAATCTCAGGTCGAGTGTGAACGCAATGGTGCGGAAATACCTGACAGTGACATCCCATAATCCTCAGCTGGAGCCTCATAGCGCTTCTGATGCCCAGTCTGTTCTTACTCCTGAGGGTGGAGTGCAAACGTTTGTACATCCTTGGATTCTGACTAGGGGGAAGAAATAAACTTAACCTCCATTTTTTATTTTGATTAAAAAAGAAAAATTTCGAAATGTTGACAATGAAATGTGGGTGTGTCCTGGAACAAGAGGAAAACTTGTGATGAAATTCAACAGAAAAAATATTTTGAGAAGAACCAAAAGTTTTCCAGACTGGATCTTGAAATTTAGTTTGTTTTGTTTTTTACTATTAATATCTTAACGTACACTATTTGTTTGTGTTAATAAATATATAAATAAATAAATGATAGATATGTTTTCCATCACTTAATAGACCTTAATGGAAATTGGCTTAATGGTTTTCATCACATTCCTGAAGGCTTCCATTAGGAATTCAAAGGTAGATGGCAGAGTACCATCAGAATGAACTCTCAAAATTAGCCAGGAACAATTAGCATCATCACATTCCATTAGTTACCATTACAGACCACTAGAAACACATTAAAACCCATTAGGAACCACTAGAAATCTGTCTGCTAATGATTAAATGTTTTGCTGATTGATGTATACAGTATTTCTTTTATTTTGTTTAAATATATCATGGTGTTAATTGTTTTAACATTTTATGTTTAATGTAAATTGTTATTCTGACTTAATTTGCATTTCTCCTTCACATATATATATATATATATATATATATATATATATATATATATATATATATATATATATATATATATATATATATATATATATATATATATATATATATATATTATGTGGGTTGTTTTTTTTTTTTTTTTGCACAATTGAATTTTGCAGAATGCTAAACTGAAAGCTACAAGCTTCTTTAGCTTCTTAGCAACATTAGCTTCAAAGGAAAGCTTCAGAGAGCGAACATTTCCTTGCTGATTGACTACACTTGGTGTAAAGGGAACATTGTGTATGCATTTCTGTGAGGATTTTGTGTGGAATGATTGTAAGTGTTGAAGTAATTGGGTTTTTTTCTGCCTGTTTGTCTCGGCAGCATGACTTCTGAGACAGTTCTCTCTCTCTCTCTCTCTCTCTCTCTCTCTCTCTCTCTCTCTCTCTCTCTCTCTCTCCTGCTCCCTCGGCGCCGCTCCTGTTTGCTGAACTAAATGCATTATGAAAGCTCTCTTGTTTATTTCCGTCCTCCTGGAAATGAATAAAACACAGCAGACAGCCAACTCATCCATCTTCCAATCCACGATCATGATCCGCTACAAACTGCCAAAGATAAAACTCACATTCATAAATGGAGAAATGAGAGAGAGAGAGAGAGAGAGAGAGAGAGAGAGGAGAGAGAAGTGACATGACTCATGTTTCTTTAGTTTAATGATCCGGATTTTATTTATTTAGCTGAAATTCTACCGATCAATAAGATTCTGGGAGGATTTTCCAGCTGCAGAAGATGATTTTATTCAGGCGGTAGGTGAGGATTAAAATGAATTACTATTCAGATGAGATACTAGGTCACATGACTAACATCTGTAGGCTGGATCTGTGCTAGGAACGCACTAACTTAGTTAATGCTGACGTCATTTTAAATGCTGTCTATATTTTTGACAGGAGACAATAGAAAAGAGCAAGCGCTTCCCAGAGTGTCTTCATAAACTTTTTTTTTCCCCACAGGATATAACGCAATCTTTACCAACATGTCCATTCAGGTGGGATATACCGTATATCACCTGCTGTTATTTCTAGTCCTCAAGTAAAATACGGCGTAATCTTTGCACGCACAGTCCGTAAAATACGACTATCTAAAATCCCAGAGATACTGGGATAATAATGGTAATAATGGCATTATCCACCTCCACATGGAAAACTAATCCCGTCTGAATAGGGCTTTAGATCCCTAATGGACAAGCCAGAGGTGACATCAGCGAGTGAGTCAGTCACATTTATTTATAAAGCACATTTATAACAACAACTGTTGACCAATTGTACAATTAAACCAAATAGAAATGACATCATAATACAAGTAAGAATATTACATTTAAACAGATTCAAAAGCTGAAACAAAGAGGTGTGTTTTGGGACATGATTTAAGAACCTCAAGAGTTGGTGAAGACTTGATGACTTGATGTGATGTCAACTTATTCCAAAGCCTAGTTTCTGCAACTGAGAAGGCTCTATCACACTTCAATTTTAATCTTGACCTACGGACAATTCACTGCAAGCTGTGTGATGACCGTGATGGTCTAGACTACTGTTGTTGGGAAATGAGATCAGAAATATAGAGAGGTACCAAACCATGCAAGCCCATGCAAGCTAGTACAGGAGTAATAGAATCACATTTACTGGTTGCAATCAAAAGCCTAGCAGCAGCATTTTGAACCAGCTGAAGGTGTGAGACAGAAGACTGAGTAAGTCCCATATAAAGTGCATAGTCAAGTCTTGATGAAATAAACGCATGCATCTCAGTCTCCAAATCATTAAAAGTTAAAAAGGCTTTTAATTTGGCAATATTAAGTTGATAAACGCTGCCCTTGACCACAGAATTAATTTGACTGTCAAATTTTAAAGCCGAATCAAAATTGATGCCTAGATTTCTGGCTTGTGAGTGTAAGTTGGAGGATAAAGGTCCTGAGTTACTACGTACCATAGTAATAGAGTCAGGGGAGCCAAAAACTACGACTTCCATCTTTGATTTATTTAACTGGAGAAAATTAGCCGCAATCCAACTTTTAATATCCTCAAGACAGTCAAACAGAGATTGTAAAGCAGAATAATAAAGCGAGTAATAACTCCTGGAGACGACATGAGGAAGAAACATCGAGAGCAAACTCCCAAGCATCAGGATGAATCAGTCATGTCTACATGTTAGTTAGAGAATTCAGAACCTTCAGAACAGAATGATGATAGAATACACATTAACAGAAAACATCACAAATTTTTGCTGAATGTAAACCAGGCATTCTTTTAAGGCCGAATTCACATCTATTAGTCCAGCTGGCGAGATTGAATCACAGCCAGATGTGACATTTTCGGTTTGATTAGTTTCTACCCTGTACGTAATTAAACAAACCAAATATTTGTAGAAATCTTTCACAATCACACAAACACACAGACCATGGACTCAACACTAAACAAATAATCAGATAATTATATTAATATCAACTTAATATAAGTTGATTAAGTTATAACTTAATATAAAACATTTTGTGTGTTGCAATAATAATAATAATAATAATAATAATAATAATAATAATAATAATAATAATAGCATTAGTAGTATTAGTAGTAGTAGTACTGTGCAATCTTTAGGCTTTCAACTCCAATTCTTTTTCTCAGATTTTCAAATGCGCATTTTCTAAACTCATATTGCAGTTTTTTCAAATTGCTTAGACACTAAAAGTGGAACTTGAGGCCCACTCAGTGAAACCATTCACTCATGTATCTAATCTTCAGACCAAGTCTGCAAAACTGCAAGCACATTATACACTTTACACTCAGTTTGCAAAAGAAAAACAAACTTTTTGCAAAACTCTAAACACAGTTCTCTACATTAGACACATCACTCAAAACTAACTGCTCTTGTGTTTCATTTAGAAAACACTGCCATTCAAAATGGTACACTCATTTACTGATTACCTACACCAAGTGCTTACGTGTGAAAACACTTACAGCTAACATTTATTTATTCACTTAGAAATCGCTTGAGCACTATATATATATATATATATATATATAATATATATATATATATATTATCACTTTTCTTGATACCCTGAACAATATCCTCATTCCCAGTGACCAGAGTAATGGACCAGAGCAGTCAAGGTTTGTTGTCATCTGGGACAACGTAAGTTTCCACCGGACTGCTCTGGTCCGCAATTGATTCTATGACCATTCACAACTTTTGATGCTCAACCTGCCACCATATTCTCCATTTTTAAACCCAATAGAAAAGTTTTTTTCGGCGTGGCGTTGGAAGGTATACGATCGCCAACCCCACCAACGCATACCCCTTCTCCAAGCGATGGAGGAGGCCTGTGGTGACATAGACGAGGGGGCATGCCAGGGCTGGATACGCCACTCCAGACACTACTTCCCCCGCTGTTTAGCCAAAAAGAACATTGCTCGTGATGTTGATGAGGTTTTGTGGCCAGACCCAGACAGGAGACAGGATACAAACTCTTTTTTTTTTCTTTATATTACAGTAACAAGCCTATTTGTTTACAGTATCTTCAAATGTATTTGTTTTGTCTGTTACTGTTGATCCCTTAGTCAAATACAATGAAAATACAATATTTTGAGAATAAAATACTTACCCCCCCAACCATTGTATTTCTGTTTATAGTGAACATACTGAATTCGCATATATACTGTATATACAGTGTATTTGTGTACATACGTGTGAGTGCTTTGATAAACTCCTGTGCACTCCACTGCACACTCAACAAGCAATAGACACAAGAGAGTAGTGTTTTACATTTTTCACATCTGTGTGTAGTTTGGCGTGTATATAGCTAATCATTTGATGTTTGTGTGTAGAGTTACTATGCAAAAACACCATTTTTATAAGAGTTAAAATAGTTTTGAATGAAGTGTTTGCTTTTGCAATTTATGTGTGACGTTTTGTATCCTGTGTGTAGAGTTTTGAGAAATGGAGCCATAGTTTCAGAAATTGTGTGCAAGCAGTTTGAAAAAACTGTAATGCAGTGAAGACAAAGTGACAGTGAGAGACAGAGAGAGAGAGAGAGAGAGAGAGAGAGAGAGAGAGAGAGAGAGAGAGAGAGAGAGAGAAAGAAGATGGAGAGAAAGTCAGCCTGTCCATTAGCTGACATAAAATCCATATAAATAATAAAAGGCACCAGAAGCACTGATTTTTCCCTTTTCTTGTTTTTGATGGAGACCATTTCAGCGTTTTCTCCTGTGTCACATGTGACAAAATGCTTTTCTCTGTGTGTGTGTGTGTGTGTGTGTGTGTGTGTGTGTGTGTGTGTGTGTGTGTGTGTGTGTGTCCAGGTGTGCTATATCAGTAATCAGGTGAGCTAGAGCGTGATTATGAGTGTGTGTTGGGAGCTGCACGTAGTCCGTGGAAGGAGTCCGACGTCGGTTCCAATGTTACCATAGAACCTTTAAGGGTTCCCCCAGAGGAACAACCAAAGCACCATTAAGTGATTTGGATTTATTTATTTATTTATTTATTTTTGACTGTTCATGGTGTTATTTACTCCACAGCAGCTCTGGAAGTGTGTGTTTAGTTTCAGTTGACTCTTCAAATATTCACGGTTTATTTTTTAAAAAGTTTCACTCTTGTCTCATTAACGTGCTTGACGCTAAGTGTATAACTGTTTAATTTTAGTCATACTTGGGCATTTCTTGCTAATTTCCCAACACGTCTGAGAGAAATGTTGATATTCCTGACGGCTCTGTCAGATTTTCACCCTCACTGTGTCTTTACACTGTCCATATAAAAGATTTCGCTAGCCAAGTGTAATTACAGTGTAATGTTATTCATACAAAGTGTTTTCTTAGTAATTTACCAACAAATCTGAGGAAAACATTGATGTTCCTGACAGTTCTGTCACATGATCGTAGCGACAATGCATTTAGACTGACTATATAAACGACTTAGCTAGGTTTACGCTTTATGCTTGGTAATTTCTTTAGAATTTTTTTAGTTACTTATTAACAAATCTGAGGAAAATGTTGATGCTCCTGACATTTTGGTCTCATTTTTACCATCAGTGTGCCTTTGCATTGTCTATATGAAAGATTTAGCTAGCTATATCACAAGTGAGACTGAATCAAGATTACCAATTTCAAGTAGGATTAGCTTTTGATGCTAAATGCAATTAGGGTAATTTACTTTTTTCATTTTAGTTTTTTCTTCATAACTTTCCATAACATCTTAGGAAAATGTTGATGTTCTGGATGGTTCTGTCTTGTTTTCACCATTACTGTGCCTTTTAAACTGGATTAGCAGTTAATGCTAAGTGTTACTAAAGTAATTCTGAGGTTTCTTATTTTCTTAGTAAAAACATCTGAGGAAAATGTTGATGTTCCAGATGGTTCTGTCTTGTTTTTTGTTTTTGTTGCTTTTTTTTTTTTTTAACCATCACTGTGCATTTCCATTGTCTTTAGACAATGTGTGCATTTACACAGTCATTAGCTAGCTTATGCTGCCATCTGTATTCACCAGTTGCCTAGCAACACTGTTTTCACAACTTTAGACAGGGAGCTGTAGCGTCTGGGCTGGATCAAACTGGTCGAATCAACGCTAGGCCCAGCACAGCTTGTAACTTTTTGCCCTCTCCCGCTAAATCACTAACCCTGTGCGAGCAAGTCTAAGAGCCTCCACCACTCCTAGGTGACTTCAAAGGTCTCGTGGAATGACCCCCTTCCCTTTCTCCAGGCACCAAGGGGCAATCTCTCCCCAGACGCCCTTTTTGGAATGCCGAATACGCAAACTCACCTACACACACACACACACACATACACACATAACGGAACACTCCCTGAATTTAACCCATAATTATGCTATGCCAGAATAGTATATGATGTATTCTTGTGTGCAAGCATTGTTTGTCCTGTGTAATCAAGCTAGTATGATCTTTAGTTTAGCTTAGAATAAGTTGAAATACCTATAACCATGTGTAAGGATACCCCACTCTCTTAATGTCTCTCTACCCTATCGAATTTGGTCTTCAATTAATCCTCTCTTGATGCCCTGATTGATGACGCATATTACGTTACGATAGGATGCATTATGTTATGCTTTTTACTACACTTTGTAATAAGACTGTACTAATTCGACTCCACCCCAGAGATGCAAATCAGGTCTGGAGAGAGACAAAGGAAACTTTCTCCCTCCCAAAATTCACATTCAGGATTCGTCAACTGCCCACAGAGAGGTGTGGACTGGCTTGTCCTTAAAAGCCAACGGCACACGTTCCTCTGGCTCTCTCTCTCTATTTTTTTTTTGGCAGCTATTTTTCAACTACCTCCTTCTTCATCCCTCTGGCAAAATGCAACTCGGTTCAAACTTCTGGTTAACGGCATGGAAGAACCCAGCGAATTCCAGCTCACGAACGCACCGGATCTTGCACGCATCTGAAACTCAATACCGAAACAAATGCAAGAATCGTTCTCGATCGATCTCTAGATGCGTTTTAAGCTTGTGCCCCTAATTTAGGTGATTTGATTCTTTGCTGGTTCTCAAAGTTAACTGTGTGTGTTGTCTGCCATTCTTTTATTTTCACCCCTTTTCTTTCTTTACTTTCGTTGTTCCTGTAAATATGTATTATTTGTTTAGATCTAGTTGTGTGTATTCGTAGTTTCATTCATTTATTAAAATCTATTATTATCACGCTTGATTGTCTCTGTTGCTGCTCATAAATAAGGTCACTTTAACGTTTTGTTTTTCACTGCATGCTTTATTCTGTTAGTAACAGAACCAGAGAATTATTCCTCTTGGCCAGAAGAATAATCTCCACCTTTTAGAGTAATATGAAGATTACACTGTTGAGTTTGGTGGACAAACCGATCAGCCTCTTCGAATTTAATTCTAAAACTAGACTACAGCTAATTCTACAAGCTGATCTAGACCATATATATAGTTGTAATTAATTATAATCCATTGTAATTAATTATCTGTATATATATGTACATTCCCCTTTATGGCTGATTTATATTTATAACTGATCATAACACGCTTTGATATATATATATATATATATATATATATATATATATATATATATATATATATATATATATATATATATATATATATATATATATATATATTTTTTTTTTTTTTTTTTTTTTTATTTGTATATATATATTTCATATTTGGGCTAATTCGTTACAGAGCATATTGCTGACAAATTGACATCCTCTTCTGTAAAGTATTAGCGTTTGGGATGCAGTCAGTCGAAGGATATTTGATGCTTGGGTTCAAGTCCTCATCAAGTGTCTTGAGAGCCGTGATTTTATTCGGCACTTCCTTATGAAACAGGAAGTCAGAGTGACACCATGTTGACGTGTTTGACTGATTGACACAACAGCCAGTAGTGTTCGGATTAAGACAGGTCCAATCTAAACAAACTTGACAGTAGCTTAGTGAGCTAGCTAAATATGAAGAACAGTGAAGAGTTTATAACCAGAGAGTTTTTATCAGCTCCAGATTTCTCACCTCCATCTTCACGCTCCTCATCACCTGTCCCCTTTAACCAGGACGTTATCCTAAACGATGAGACACCGTGTGTTTTTTGAGTTATGGCGTAGGTGTTTGAGTCGAGGTCGGTAGGGGGCGATGGTGAGATAAAAATGTCTATATTTTTCTAGATATACTATCATGTAAAACTAAGGCTTTATAAATTATAAATAATTCTCTTCTATAACTGCATACTACATGGTCTTATACCATGGTCTGTCTGAATACTCGATTCTGATTGGCTAGAAGGTGTGCTTTAAAACCGTATAATGCACAGGGAGTTCCAGTCAGTTTAATAAATATTCTAAATTAATGCGCTGCCTATAAACAACTGTAACCATACTAACATACAGTTAAACACACAGCTTCGTTATTAGTAGAGACGCGGCACAGACGCAGGTAATTCACCCCCCCCCCCCAATAACTATTTATTATAATTCATTCAAATAAATGTAATTTTATCACACTACTTTATCTCTGTGTATGATTTAGAGTGGGCGGAATTCTAGATCTAACGACCCATATATAAAACAATGTAAAACAGATATAAAACAATATCTTTACAGTCAAATTTTGCGCTGCAAACATCAGTGACAGAGTTAACTTGTCAATGCAGGCAAGTGATCATGGTATAAGTGGATAATTCCACGGCTAGGTGTGCGTTACACCATCTTAATGCAGTCCACTTTGCATTGGGGGGTTCTTTACGTCCACGTCGTGCATTAAAATCGCATAACGCACACCTAGCCATGGATTATCCCTTACAAAAAGTGCAATTGTGAAACAGACAGGATATGGACAGAAAACAGGAATCACAGGACATTTCAGCATGAAAATAAACACAGCGGAAGGCTGAGGTAGTAGATGTGCGTGATGCTCTTCCTCCTGCGGAGATGACGCATGAAGACGCTCTAAGGAAACACATTCGTAATGCCAGGTGTGAACAGCTGTGCGTCTCATCTGTCAACGTGAGATCAAATCACTCAAGACTGATGTTAATGCCAGGTGTGAACAGGGCCTAAGGGACAGGTACAAAAAAGCTCTGAAACACCTATTTTTTATTTCAGGAGCACTTTCATCTATATCCCTGATCCTTTAACAGAAACTGTAGCTACATTTTCTACATACTGTTGAAACATTCTCCTGCTCTCTAACACGTGCGTGTATGTGTGTGCGTATGAGTGTGTTTGTGCGCACGTGTGCATGCATTCTGATGAGCTCATTTTCATCACTCGGTGACTCATTTATCAAACAATCTATTATATTCAATTAGCGAACACCCCGGGAAATTAACCATTAATATGGAGTTAATTCAGGTGCACATATTTGCTTGACTCCTGAAGTTCAGGTGTGATTTTTTATTTTTTTGGTAATAATCAACATTAATATATTTCATTTAATTCTTCTTCACCTTTACAAAAACACGCACATCATATAGATACACTGCAGTCTTTAATAAAATCAGTATAGAATTTATTTTCTCTATAACATTTCACATCAGTTCAGATTAGTATGACCATATTAGCTTGCAAAATATGGGACCATTTCATGTTTCAAAAACCTCCTGCTGAGATGCATCATGGGCAGTGAACACCGGCGGCTAACCGTTAGCAAGCCTTGATTAACACAATCACACATTTTTACGATGAACCAATCGCCAGCTGAAAGTGGAGCAGAAACTCGCAGCGTTAGTGTGTGTCCATTAAAGGTATCACATGTTGTATTAATTAGCCTGATTTAACGAGCCATCTGGCCGGCTGTGTGAATGTTTTTGCTAATCGGACAGCATTAGCACTTTTGTTTTCCGCCATTTTCTTGGCCCCATTCCAGTATTGTCACACTGGAATATTCACCAACACACAGCAGAGTGATTACTGTGAAAAGTGCCTCAGTTGCTTTAATGCTTTTGTGTCTCTACTCGAAACACCATTGAAGAAAACACTACTTAAGGGCAGTGTTTATAAGGCTACATGACACCTACAGTAATGTGAGCTGATCGTTTATTAATTTGGCAGCTGTCACAAAGACTGCTTTGGTCATGTGGTGTTATAAGCTACCAAAATGACAAAGCCAGCTGTCATAACATTCTAATGATGGTTAAAGTTGGCTTGAAGTGTCATAACAAGATGTTACATTGACAAAAATCTATGTCACATTATGTCAATCTTGGCTGAAGGAATAAGCCTTTATAAATGTTCGTGTAGGTCTCATGTATCATTATGAACACCATTCTAAAGTTTTTATAAAGGTTTGTCAGTTGCCATGAAATGGTAATGTACCTATCTCACTGTGTAGCCCTTTGAACAATACCTAAGGTCTTCATACATGTTTATATATAAGTTTATATCAGTTGCCATAGGTCTTATGTAGTCCTCTGAACATCACATTAAAATATTTATAAATGTCAATTCAATGACAAGATGTACATATGTATCACTATGAACACCAGCCTTAAAGGCTTATGTAGGTTTATGTCATTTCCATGAAGCCATTACAGCCATCGCCTTCAGGTCTTTGTAGATATTATGTAATCTATGTAGGCCTTATGTATCCCTATGAACACCACACTTAAATTTTCATGTAGGCTTATGTCAATTCCATGAAAAGGTTATGCAAGTCTTATGAAGCCCTATGAACAACGCTCAAGTCTTTATAATTGTTTAGTAGCCTTGTGCCAGTTAACATGAAACCTTTATATACACCACTCTAAAATCTTTATGGATGTTTAAGTGTCAATTCATTAAACACATTTACATATGTATCACTATGAACACCAGCCTTAAATGCTTATGTAGGTTTATGTCAGTTCCATGAAGCCCTTATGGCCATTGCCTTTAGGGCTTTGTAGATATTATGAAATCTACATAGATATTATGCAGCCCTATGACCACCACCTTTAAGGAAAGTCTATAATACAAAAATCTCTCACTGTGATGGAAAATCCATGTTCAGTGTTACGGATGAGTGTCACTCTCTTCTTTAACGGAACATTTAGACTCTTTGTACATTTTTTATTTCCCCAGAAAACAAAATGAATGTTTAAACCAGCTTTTCCTCCAAGACTTCGGGGTGTTTAATGTTCTTGTTCCATTTCGCTGAATCAGAATTCTGTGTACTTTCTGTGCATTTGGAGGATAAAAAGTTTACAAAGGCGCCTGACAACAAGCCTTTAAACGGTAAACAGGCTGTAAGGAGGCATTTCATTTCAGAGTGTACACACGAGGTGTGGACAAAAAAAACAAATAAAGCAGCGTGAAACCTCATTTTTCACCGTCTACAGATCCGCAGACCCGTTATTGTAAAAAGTGTCACCTTGTTTTTGAACAAGGCTTCGAAATGGCATTCTCTTACAGAATTTATTGCTAACTGCAATGCAAATTCTATTTTATGGAAATGTAGAGAAGAGCTGATGCAGCGAAGCCTGAGGTACGAACCAAAGATTAAATAAAGAAAGAAAGAAAGAAAGAAAGAAAGAAAGAAAAAAAACAACGCAAAATTTTACATAATGGAAGTTTGGCAAGTGGAGCTGCAAAAGACAACAAAGACAAGAGGAGATTATATTAACGCCTGGTCTAATCAAGCAGAGAATATAAAAAATATTATAAAAATTAAAGCTACACGTTGTTCCGAAGATCTAATTAAACGACGTAAAATGAAGCGATGTTTCCCGTGGAGACACATCAAAGCCGAGCAGAAAGAAACTAATATGCAATTTGGAAAAAACTGACTCGCTTTATAAAACAACAAATGTTTCTCCGTCAACGAGAGCGAGAGCCGGATTTCAGTAATGAGACGTGTGTGTTGAGAAGATCACATTAGGCTTTTAGATTAAACGATCTGAGAAAACACAAGTTCCCCAATGATCCACTCGATGTTCTGTTTAAATTCGATTTTAAATGGAATCACTGCTATTACACCACATGTATCTAGTGTCATGAATAACACAAGGAAAGAGCGATATGTAAGGCTTAGATATATAGGAAAACCATTGGAGAGTGCAATTTCTGCGAAATACTAGTTTAAAAAATATTGGCGCCTGGACGCCGTAGCATTACAGTTTCCCTTCACTGGAACTAAGAGGCCCAAACCTGTTCCAGCATGACATAAAGTGCACGAAAAGTGCGAGCTCCATGAAGACATGGTGTGTTAAGGTTGGAAGAAGGTGGAAGACCTTGAGTGTCCTGCACAGAGCCCTGACCTCAACCCCACTAATGCTCTTGTAGCTGAATGAACACAAATCCCCACAGCCATGCCCCAAAATCTAGCGGAAAGCCTTTGCAAAAGAGTTGAGCTTATTATAACAGCACTGGGGGAATAAATCTGGAATGGGATGTTCGACAAGCATTTATGGGTGTGATGATCGGGGGTGCACATACTTTTAGCCGTATGGTGTGTAAAGCAGTCCCTGGAGGCAATAACAGCACTATATTTGGAGTTGAGTTCAGTGTGTAGTGAGGATTTAATACTGAAACGCATTCAGAATTCAGACCTCACACGTACAGTATATTACTAATTTTATCTCATAATATTGCAAGTTTATTCTCATAAAGAAAGACACTGCAGTAGGAATAGGGTTACTATTTTTAAACCATAGATATCACAATAATTGTTTTCCAGCTGATTGCGGATGTTATTGCAAGTAATGAGGGTGGAGTTTACTATTACTAGTATTACTCATTTTTAGAGTAATAGACAGTTGAGAGTCGACAACACAGTCATCTGGCATACAGTCTAGCAGCTCGAATCCAGCATTTTTTAGACGTTCTTGTTCATCTGTTTTTTGAGGTCATAGCAATAACCAGGGTTGCCAGGTTTCAAAATGTTCACCTCGACAACATCTCAAAAAAATGCAAAAAAATACCTGAAACTAGCCCTAAAAATATGTAGTGGAAAATGGAAACCTTTTCTGGACATCACAGACACAATGTCTGCACTTACACTTTTGGAAATCTATTACATTTAATGAAAAGTATTTGCTATAAAACAAGATCTTAGAGGTCGCGGTGTATTATTAAACTAGCCCAATCTGGCAACCCGGTCATTAACTATCATGTCTGCTGCTCCTCCTTGACTGAAAATGTTCAGTGATTGAGCGTGGGGTAGTGAAAAATCCTGTCTATTTGCATTAGCAAAAATTAGCGTTTGTTGCGGTTCCCATTTCTGACCACTAGGTGTAATATCTGCTATTGATTGCACAACATCTAGAAATACGAGCATATAAACAGAAATTGCCTTATCTGTTAAATAAATACATTTTTTAAATGGCTGGTGACTCAAAAGCGGTCATTAGTAATTCATTAGTAATTAGTAATGAGAATTGTACATGTATGGAGTTGTGAGTCAGGACTTTATGAAGATTAACATTTGTTGAACGGTTGATATAAATGGCGGCGCCGCTGACAACCCGCACACCCAGATTTCCTCCATTTTCTCCAAGTCCCAGAAACGTCCCATATTCAGGACAAAACCCGTAGAAAAGTGTTGAAGACGGCACTCGTGTGTGATTAACGGGAGGCCAGAGCCGTGCTCCAGGGGCTGTAATGGAGCTGACAGCGGTGCTACTGAAGCCTGTAATCATCTCCAACAGTTTCTTTGTCAGCGATGAATCAGGACCATTTACAGTCAGCGTCACATTCATGATGGACGCAAGTCAAAAGCTGAAACGCAGACACGGATCTCAGAGTGAGCCTTCAGCGTCATGTGGCACACATCACATCACTGAAAGCCTATTTTAGTATCAGATTTATACCGAGATAGGAAATAGACCAAGTTCTCACATCATGGAGATCTTTGAGAGGCTCATCTTCAAACATGACACGTGATACTTTTTGGTCATCAGGACATGGGTGTAGATGGAGGTCATGGATTAATTGTGATTATCGAAACTTATTTGTCATTAAAACTGTCAGAACGAGTGCTATGACGATTGTACGTATAACGTTAGACGTATAACTGAATTTGCTGTTTATCTGGGAAACAGAATTACAAGATAATGTTCAGTAAATCTGTATTATTGATAAACTGTGGGGTGTTACATATTAAGTTCGAAAATAAAGAGATAATATGTCAAAATAAGGAGATAATATCTTGAAATAACAAGATAATAAATGTCAAAAATAATGATAATAACTCAAAATAATGAGATAATAACCTGAAATAATGAGATGTTACATCAAAATAAATTTTATTTACAATTTATTTTCCTAAGTTGCAGTTTACAGTTCATAAAAGAAGATAATTGAGAGAAAGAGAGCTCTGTGCTCCTCTCCCTCTCTCTCTCTCTCTCTCTCTCTCTCTCTCTCTCTCTCTCTCTCTCTGCCTCGCTTTCTTCTTTCTTTGCCTTGCTTTCTCTGTCTGTTTAATTCTTTCTGTCTGTCTGTCCGTCCCCCTCACTCTCTGTCTCTTTCTGTTTCTCTCTCT
This sequence comes from Cranoglanis bouderius, assembly GCA_023630585.1. NCBI lineage: Eukaryota > Metazoa > Chordata > Actinopteri > Siluriformes > Cranoglanididae > Cranoglanis > Cranoglanis bouderius. The sequence goes on along the minus strand of CM042548.1, from coordinate 13,310,503 downwards.
CTATCTCTTTCTTTCTCTGTCTGTCTGCCTCTGTCTCTCTTTCTGTCTCTCACACTTTCTGTATTTTACTCTTACTGTGTCTCTCTTTCTGTCTGTCTGTCTGTCTGTCTGTCTCTCTCTCTCTCTCTCTCTCTCTCTCTCAATCATGCAGTGCTACAAAATTTAATGCAAATTCTATAATGTAGCTAAGCAAACACTTTTACTTCAGCCTCAGTGATGTGATGCAGTGATGAGTGTGAGAAATCACCTTCCTCACTCTGGTCAGTACTTTATTAGCTCTTAGACACACGCACACGCACACACACATGCTGGATGATGGGGTGATTCGGGGCCTTAACTGCAGCCATTGTGAACGCCCTCATTAGAGCAGAAAGTAGACTGACGTGTGTGTGTGTGTGTGTGTGTGTGTGTGTGTGTGTGTGTAAGAATGTGTAGGCCATTAAAAAACCTGCATTTCCTGAACCATTAACCGACCCAGGACTCTACTGTAGTTAACATTCATCTGCCTGATGTAATATTGTCTTCAGCTCGTCCTCATTATTTAACACTCAGGCTTCGTTCCTCTGCTGATTTTAACTCAAGATTTTATTATTAAAAAGAAGAACGCTTACTGTGCAGAGTGAAGACCATGTTTAGAGGAGCTTAACGGATTTCTGCATTACCCAAGATGCCAAGTGGGATTTAGCCCTCACTTCATCCCTACATAAAGAGAGCGGTGCAGCAGCGCTTTAGTCCTTTAGTCCTTAGTCCAGCTCTTTCACCTCCTCATCTGTGCCCTCAAACAGATCAGCTTCCTAAGCTTCAACTTTCACGATAACATTGCCATCAACGTCATCGTGCTCACCATCTAGTAGATCGCTAACTAGCCGAGCCGAGTCTCAACTGCGGCATATAGCTGCAATGCATTCTGGGACTTTAGGTCAAGTGAACGTCGCTGGAAATATAAAAGTGAGGAGGAAAAAAAGTTTGTTTTTTAAGAGCTAACAGTGAACATGTTTGAGAATGTTGAACCTTTCGAGTCTTAGACTCTTAGACAGAGGGCTGTCAATCATGCATAATCATTAGAATATTACTCCACGTCCACTAGGATAGTCTGGTCAGAGAGTTTCATCAGAAAAAAACATGTTTAATATTTCACACACTGCTGCAGTCTCTGGGATTTTCTTAACATGAAAGAGATGAAAGTGTTTTGTCAGAGCCTCGCAAGATGATTACATCACACACACACACACACACACACACACACACACACACACACACACACACACACACACACACACACACGGCTAAACGTCTGAGCGAAGGTTAATGAAGCACGCATCTGGCGAGACATGAAGACGGATTTTGTTTCGGGAGAAAGCTGTGTGAAAAGAGACGCCATACGTCTTTGGGAAAAGAATAAAATAATGAGAAGGAGGAATGAAAAAGAATGAAAAATGGAATGAAGCGTGCAGTTCATTCTGCAGGGAAGCTGATTTTTCATATTGCAGGCTGAGTGGAGGAACTACAACATGTCTGTTTCACTGTTCGTGTGAAAGGAATGAAACGGAATAAATTGCGATTTTACGAATGACACGTAAAAGTTGCGATTGCATGCATATTCTTAGCAAAGAAGTGTGAAATGTTCTCTGGACTGATGAGACCAGAACTGTAAAAAGTGCTATGTTTGTCAAAAAAATGAAAATCCCTACTGTGAAGCATGGTGGTGGTGGCATCACGTTGTGGAGATGACTGTGTAAACAGAATGTAATGTAGTCTCCTCCTATGAGTAACAGCATTTCGCCTTCTCCGATTAGGAGCCGTTGTGTGACAGATAAACATCAGGTGGGTGGGGCTATAACAGGCTCTGTTTGTGATTGGTGCATTGACTGGATATATATTATTACAAGTCAAATTTCATGTGGTGACTTTAGTGTAATTGCAATAAGTTTGTGATGAAATAATTACTGATATGTAAATATCAGCACATAGGCTTATTTTCCACTAAATAAAATTAATAATAATAATAATAATAATAATAATATTATTATTATTATTATTATTATTATTATTATTATTATTATTATTATTATTATTATTATTATTTGTTTCCTTTTAGCTGTTTATCATTTATTATTATTTATGAATTAATTACTCTTGCATTTTATTAATAGTTCATTATTAATGTTTATTAATACATTTGTTATTTATTATTTATTTACCGTCACCTTTTTTAGCTATTATTTATTTATTTGTTTGTTTGTTTGTTTGTTTGTTCATTCACTTTCACAATATTATTCTGATTGATTGATTTGGGACGAGGCCCATGAAGGTGTATGTTTGGCCGCTTAAAACTGATCGTGCCTCCCGGAGGAAACGTATGCAGCATGCACGCAGGACAGAGTGCGGATAATTAGCGTACTTCACTGAGTGCTCCGTGTCTCCATGAATATTTTGTCCTTCATGAATGATGTGGTCTGATCCGGAGCTGTTTGGAGTTTTTTTTGCCAGATCGTGTTGTTTTCTCGTCCTTGTTAAGAGAGAAATTTGTTTCCATGGCAGAAACAAGATTGTGGAATAAAGTGGATGAAAACTCTCTGCTAACTGCAGCCGAGATGCTAACACCTAGCATACAAATGAGCTCGGCTAGTAAGCCAGTCTCAAAAAACGTGATGCAACACAACAAGGACACAGAGACTCTGAGACTACTGTACCGAACATCTGGATACGTTTAACCAGAATGCACTGCAGTCTAATATTTAATTCGTTCCTAAACCACAAACTAAACAACAATATTACTGCAAATAATATTTCACAAATTGTGACAAAGGTTAGGGTTAGGATTATTCATCTGTACACGAGCACTAGCAGAGCTTTGTTGCGTAGCTTTGCTAGCTAATTAGCATGCTAACTAGTTAGCAAACCGGTACAGAAATGCGCTGAATTTTTGAAAAAGGAATTTTGTTTGTATGTTTAGGCTGTTTTACATGTGTTTATCGAGCCAAAGATTCTTTCAACATTTTTTCCAGCAAGGAATTTAGCTCCACCCCCAGCTGGAACAAACTGACTTGACCCCACCCCCTTTTTTTAAAAATGGCAACTCAAGAGGCACATATCATTTTAGCATACTCTCGTTCTCGCTCTCTTTCTCTCTCTCTCTCACCCACTTTCTGTCTCTGTGTGTCTCTCTCTCTGTCTCTCTATGTTTCTGTCTCTCTCTCTCTCTCTCACACAGACACTTTCTGTCTCTCTTTGTGTCTCTGTCTCTCTATGTTTCTGCCTATCTCTCTCTGTCTCTCCCTCTATGTTTCTGTCTATCTCTCATGCTCTGTCTTTCTCTCTTTCTCTTTCTCTCTGTCTCTCTTTGTGTGTGTCACTCTCTATGTTTCTGTCTATCTCTCTTTTGGTCTTTCTTTGCATGTCTCTCTCTCTCTATCTGTCTCTCTCTATGTTTCTGTCTATCTGTCTATCTCTCTTTCAGTCTCTCTTTGTGTGTGTCTCTCTCTGTCTCCTTCTCTTTGTTTCTGTTTGTCTCTCTCTCTATGTCTATCTCTCTTTCTGTCTCTCTTTGTAGGTGTGTGTCTCTTTCTCTATGTCTCTGTCTTTCAGTCTCTCTTTGTGTCTCTCTCTCTATCTGTCTCTCTCTGTGTTTCTGTCTATCTATCTCTCTGTCTCTCTCTCTATGTCTATCTCTCTTTCTGTCTCTCTTTGTAGGTGTGTGTGTCTCTTTCTCTATGTCCCTGTCTATCTCTCTTTCAGTTTCTCTTTGTGTGTCTCTCTCTATCTGTCTCTCTCTATGTTTCTGTCTATCTATCTCTCTCTCTGTCACTCTTTCTATGTTTCTGTTTGTCTCTCTCTCTCTAACTGTCTATCTCTCTTTATATCTCTCTTTGTAAGTGTGTGTCTCTTTCTCTATGTCTCTGTCTATCTCTGTCTCAGTCTTGTTGTCTGTCTCTTATTTTATCCATCTATCATTCTCTATGCATCTCTCTATCTATGTCCTTCTCTTTCTCTTTTTAATTGACAGTCAGGTGGGAATCTCTCACTAGTGTGTACTACATCTCCCTGTGGGTGGAAATCACACAGATGCTTCCTGTCTTCTTGTGTGTGTGTGTGTGTGTGTGTGTGTGTGTGTGTGTGTGTGTGTGTGTGTGTGTGTGTGTGCGCCAGTCCCCTCAGTCCTGCCTCTGTTCCTACACTACAGCTGAAGAGGCAGAGAATACGCAGTGGTATAAATTGTGTGAATTTCATCAGGAAGCATCTCGAGAGCTCCTAGTCACATGACACACACTGCACATGTGCTGTTTCTCTGATCAGCAATGTTCCTCTTACACCACAGCAATTTACCTACAAGTACAATGTTTTATTTATTACAGAACGACACGTCATTCTTCTCACCGTTATCATACAGTCAGAGCTGTTGTTATAGAAAAATCAATCCACACCTTCTGACCAATCACAATCCAGAAATTAACCGCACAATGGTGTGAATGCAGATTAATGCTCATTTCTAACAAGTCTCTAACACCGTGTGTGTGTGTGTGTGTGTGTGTGTGTGTGTGTGTGTGTGTGTGTGTGTGTGTGTGTGTGTGTGTGTGTGTGTGTGTGAGACAGTATCCGATAATCTCTTTCTTCCATACAAACACATCAACAAGCTTCTTCATTCATGTCAGGGTCAAGGACATCAGACAGCTCGCAGCATTTGTACAATTTACACAATTTCACACACACACACACACACATACACACACACACACACACATACACACACACACACACACACACACACACACACACACCACAAGCAGTGTTCAGTCATGTTTAGGATTCAGCAGAAGTAAAAGTGTTTGCATAGTTACATTATAGAATTTGCTTTAAATTTGGTAGCACTGCATGATTGAGAGAGAGAGAGAGAGAGAGAGAGAGAGAGAGAGAGAGAGAGAGAGAGAAAGAAAGAGATAAACAGACAGAGAGAGAGAGAGAGAGAGAGAGAGAGGCACAAATCAGGCACTCTCTATTTCACTGAGTCTAAGCCCCGCCTCTGAATTGCTGCCATTGGTCAGTTTGTTCATTGGCAATGTGATGACATGCTAACTACAACAATATCAACAAAACAGCACTCGTTGGATAGTTCTGGGTTCTTTGCTTGCTAAAGGGGTTCTGTTTCTGTTTGAAACTTTTACTGACAGAGAAAAACACAGAACATTTAAAAGTGTCCAACAAACTCACACTCGGCATCAATTACAGGAACCCGTTAACACCTACATCCACAGAATTACATTTAAACATTGCTTTATTGTTTTTATCGCTGAGCCACCCGCAGTGTTGAAATTAAATTAACAGTGTCGGGATAATTTCACTTTCTCATGGTGTGTGTGTGTGTGTGTGTGTGTGTGTGTGTGTGTGTGTGTGTGTGTGTGTGTGTGTGTGTGTGTGTGTAAATCCCATTATTCTAAAGCGCAGTGAGGAGTGACAGGTGACAGCCATAAATTCACATCTATCTGACCTCAAGTCAGTTTTTATCATTCTCTTGAACGTACTGAAATACTGAGTCTCTAAAATAAATAAATAAATAAATATGATGTTGTTGCATTACATGCATAGCACTGCAGAAGCATTCTCTGTTAGCTAGGAGTAGCAGCAGCAGCACTGTTACATATGATTAAATGTTATATGTTTGAAATCGTAAGTATTTGACACTTATTAGCAGCTGCATCCACCATTTGAGCAGTGCAATGTGGGTAATTTCTGCTCCTGAATAGCATTCTCCTAGCGGACTCCACCTGAGGGGAAATATAAAGAGGTTAACAGCGACGCTAATGAAGCACAGGGCTACGACCTCCGCTTTGTGCGCGATTTAACCTCCATACGCCGTTTCAAATTTCCACCAAAATTACCTTCCGCTGAAACAATGTACATGCCAAGCTTGTGTCTCCATTCCTAATTAACACTCTTAAATGACAACTAACAGGTTGGAGTGCCGTTAATTAAGAATACAAGCTGTCATGCACATATGGAGGAAAACTAGCGCTGAGGATTCACCGCCAGATCACGAGATGTTATTTTGACACATCATGCACCTGTGGAGCATCGTGCTAAAACCGAAGTGTCAAAAAATACTCCTCCGCCAAAATATCCCCGCTGAAACAGTCCAAACTCCCACAGAGTCGGAGTACTTAGCCTTTGATCATCTCCGGCTGGAGAGAAAAAGCGGAGTTCATTCCCAAGCTGTCAGGGGTTTTAGCGGTTTTAGCCGAAAGAGAGCGCTGACTCGGATTATTCCGACAACAAACTCATTTCACTCCACGTTTCTCATCACAAAATCTCCTCTATCAAGCGCTGTTTCATTTCATCTGCTTTTAATTTTATAAACTATATTATACATGATTTTATTTATATGTATATATGATCACAATTTTCACTGCTAACACTAGCCAACTATAAATGTTTACAATCATCACTGATAATGCTAACTAAGATAAGCTAGCCTGACAGGATATTAACACAATTTTTAGGTCATATTCATAAATGATCATAATTTTTTACTGCTAATGCTAACCCTATAGCTAACATGAGCTAACCTGACAGAATTTCTGACAGGAATTTTAAGTCATAGTCATAAAATGCTAATGAGAGTGAGCTAGATTATATGAGCTAAACTGACAAGATTTTTTCAAGTTATATTTAAAAATGTTCATAATCCTCACTCCTCATGTTAGCCAGGTAGCTAATAAGCACTAACCTGACAGAATTTCTGACAGGAACTTTAAGTTATATTCATAATTGATCCGAATTGTCAATTCTGGAGCTAACATGATGGGATATTATATTAATTTTAGGGCAAGTTCATAAAATCGGATAATCTTCACTGCTTATCTTAACCAGATAGCTAACATGACCAAACTGGACAGGAATTTTAAATCATATTTGGAAATTAAGTCATATTTGAGCTAACCTGTAAAGATATTGAGAGAGTTTTTAGGACATACTAATAAATGTTCATAATCTTCACTGCTAACATGAAACAGCTAGCTAATTTATACAAGCTAAACTGACAGGAATTTTTTGAGAGGAATCTTTTTGAATAATTATAATTGTGAACAATAGCACAAGCCAGCTAGATAACCTGTGCTGACATGACATGGTTTTTATTTCATGTACATTTTCATAATCTTCATTACTAATGCTAGTCAGCTAACATGTGCTATCCTGACAGGAATATTAACTCGTATTCATAGAACGCTATAATCTTCACTGCTAACGCAAATCAGGTAACTTATATGAGCTAAACTGAGAGGATTTTTTCAAATTATTTTCATAAATGTTCAGAATCTTCTCTGTTCATGCTAGCCAAACTAGCAAACATGCGCTAACCTGACAGAATTTCAAGAAAATCTGTGGGTCAAAATGTAAAAAAATCTAATAATTGTCACTCCTCACACTTAACCATTAGCCAAGCTAAGCTAACCTGGCAGGATTTCTGAGAGAATTTACTTATAAATACTCATAGTTCAAATCCCAAATCCTATATAGCTATCATGAGCTAGCCTGACAGGATTTTAAGACAATTTTTAACTCATATTCATAAATGATTGCATTGCTAACCTGACAGCAGTTTGAAGTGAATGATCATACGGTAATCTTCACTAACATCTCGTTACGTCATGGAAAGTGTAAATGTGAAAGTATTGTTGTTGTTTTTAAGGAAAGAATGAGTGTGATATAAAGAGGTAAAACCTGCAGCTAGCGGACACCGTGGTGTAATCAGAGCCACCTGCATTTGCTCGTTAATTACCACCAATTACCCTCTTTCTGGTATTTGACTAATTAAATGATTAAATGATTAGAGTCAGAATGATAAGCCTGACTCATTAGTGGGGGGGGAATAAATAAATAATAGGGAAAAAATACATTTTCTGAATAATCTTACCTGCGTGTTGTGTTTTCGGCTTCCAGTTTTCCCAGCATTTCCCAAGGTTAGTGTTTATATACATGTACATATATATATATATATATATTTTTATTTATATATATGAAAATTGGTGAGAACATAACCAGGAATGTTCTCACAAATCCATGTATCCAAACTGCCTTGTGTCAACAGTTCAGGTTGGTGGTGGTGGTGTAATGCTGTGGGGAAAGTTTTCTTTGGGCCTTTTAATACTAATCAATCATCATTTAAATGCCACAGCACATCTGTGTTCGGCTAATATTTTAGTACTAAAATATTAGTAGTGCAACTCTTTGTTTAATCGATTATACAAAACAAGTTCTTCATAGTTGGACTCAGACTTTTGGAGCTAAATGTATGCTAATAATTGCTAATACACAAATAGCCGTACGTCTCAGCAGAGATGTGAAGTCTCGCCCAAAAATGATGAGAAGCCTTTGATAAAAGCCCTGAGAGTTAAAGCTCCATCACACAGCCATCATACAGTATTATTCAACGTAATTCCTCTTCCCATCTCACACACACACACACACACACACACACACACACACACACACACACGCCATTCCTCTGTAACAATGTTAACACACCCAACCAATGGGTTTTACTGGCTACTGACTGATGCATCAAATTACAGAACATTACATCACATTATTGTAATTATTTCAAAAAAAGCTAGTTACAGTTAGCTGTGTGTGCATGTTTGTGTGTGTGTGTGTGTGTGTGTGTGTGTGTGTGTGTGTGTGTGTGTGTGTGTGTGTGTGTGTGTGTGATATCTCAATGTGAAAAAAAGTTTTTACTGGCTTCTCAGACTGATTCAGGTCATCACATGAGCCACGATGCATTAAGAGCCGGGGGGGGATGGGTGTAAACTTTTGAACATTTTGATTATTTTGTCTTCTGGGAAACATGTAAATATATTATGTAGCTTCTGAAGGGCAGTACTAAATGAAAAAAAAGCTTTTTAAACAAAATAATAATTGACACCGATCATCCTGTTCAAAAGTTTACACCCCCCTGGCTCTTAATGTATCGTGTCGCCTTCTTGAGCATCAGTGAATGTTTGCACCTTTTGTAATAGTTGTGTACGAGTCCCTCAGTTGTCCTCAGTGTGAAAAGATGGATCTCAAAATCATATAGTCGCTGCTGGAAAGCAGTAAAATATGCAGAAGATGCTGGAAAAGTGAATAATGTACAGGACCTGGAGGATTTTTCTGAAGAACAGTGGGCGGTTTAACTGCTCAGGACAAACAAGAGACTCATGAACAACTATCACAAAACAAATAAGTACAGTCGTTGATCATCCAGGTAACAACACACAGTTTTAAGAATCAAGTGTGTGTAAACTTTTGAACTGGATCATATGTGTAATTTCAGTTATTATTGTGTCTTGTGGACTATATATAAACATCTGTTATGTGAAATAGCTTATCCAGGGCAGCACTAAATAAAAAACCACATTCAATTTTTATGATCCTTGTTGGTTTTTTTTTGGGGTTTTTTTTTAAATTATTAACGTTTTGTAGATTCAGCAAGGGGTGTGTAAATTTATGAGCACAATTGTAAATATAATAGAAACCGATTTGCTGAATACATCATTCATGTCATACTGATAAATAATATAGAAGCTGAGTCATTTATTTAATTCTGCTATATATTTTAGAAACTGATTCATTAAACAAACCTGAGTCATTTATTTTCAGTATTTGCAATTCCCTTTTACACCTAATTCAGTTCAAAGAATCAAGCTGCGTTCAAATCGCATACTTATTCACTACTCTATGCCATTTTGTAGTATAAATAGTGTGACTAGTGTGTTCACATTGAAAATTCCAACAAGAAGAAGAAGTGCATTTCAAGAACCCAGATGATGCATTTATTATTCAACCTAAAAAATGAAGTGTGGACATGAATGTTGGACTCAACGGTTGCAGCTTTGCTTACGTAGCAGAAGGGGGAGGGGCTACCAGGTGTTTATTGATGATTTTTTAAATTTATGTAATCATTTTACTTTGTTTCTCTCATTATATTTTCTGTCCTGTTTTTTTTTTCTTTCTGTTTTTATTTTAATTCCTTTTTTCATCTTATTTTCTTCCAGTGTATTTGAATCTCTTTTATCAGGCCTTATTTATTTTCTCCTGGCTTTCATATTGCTCTGTAAAAGCTTTGTAACTTGTTTTTCTTTTACTACATAAACATTATTATTATTATTATTATTATTATTATTATTATTATTATTATTATTATTATTATTGAGTGAACAAGGATGAAAGGACTGGTGAGACAGAAAAACAGGAGATCATGGCATAGTTCTTTATCCATTTTGTGTCTCTCAGATAAAATCACAGATAATAGCATTTCAGAAACTCTACAAACGCAAAGGCTGTTCTTTTTTTCCTTCTGCAGTCGTTCATCTTTACATTATAATGACACACATTGGTGTCCATTCCATGAAAGATGACAGGTTTTTGTAGAAACATCTCGAGTCATCTCTCCAATCAGCGAGCTTGCTAAATAGATCAAATGAATAATTAAATAAATAAATAGCATAAAGCAGCGAACAGAGAGGAAAAATCAGGCAGGAAAAGGAGGGTCGAATGAGAGAGCAGGAAGGCATCGTCAGGACAAATCAAAGAGCAATCAGGCTCCGTAAGAAGTGCGCGAGAGAACAATAGTGAGCCGTGATTAGCGAGAGCGGCGAGAAACGCGTGATTGCGAGAGACGTGTCAGTTATCCAATCACTTAGCATTTTCTTTTCTTTTTTCTCTCCGCAGATATTTGAGGGAAGGAGGATGAGGGTACAGGTCAGGGAATGACGAGTGCATTCAGGAAAATTGAGCCAGTAGCGGTTTTACACACCATCACGTAGGAAGTCAGAAAATCCACGTCTTCGAGAGTCAAGACCAGGAACAGGAACGGCTTCCGACCCATGGGGAATCTTCAGTAATATCAGTGCAGTACAGTGTGTTCATACTGACACACAGCTCACGCTTACAGCAGAACAACATCTGGAACGTTCTCTCACGTTATTATCATCATCATTATCATTGTCTCTGATGATAGACGTTCCAGAAAATAAGTTCCCACATAATAAGTTTAAAACGTGAGTCGAAACAAATCAACAATCTACAAGATGAATCACAACAATTTTTTCACTGAGGAGTCTCACACTTATGTCTTTTGAACCCTTAACAGTCTCTCTGAAGGAACATTTAAGGATTCTCCTCACCAAAAATCCTTTTTAGGAAGCTACAAAACCTTTAATTGTCCCTTATCAGCCAATCACAAACGGCACCAGCAACATTAGCTCACCTTGGCAAAATAAATATTAACAAAGTCACAACACAATAAAACTAAATGTTAGCTAGCTAACATACCATTTACATACCAGCAGAAAGCTTTTTTTTACATTACTGTGTAATTAAAATCAGTCCGTTCAGGATTTCAAGAGTTTTTTTGTGATTGTTGCGGCCAAAATGTTTGATTTTTCTTCAGCTTTTTTTCAAAATTTGCGATACAACTTGCAGAGATTTTTGTGTTTTTTTTGTGGAAAACTACTTGAATTGGTGAGTCGCGGTGATTATGAGACCTTTTAGCTGTACTCATGTTCGATGCATGTGAATTGAAGAGGGGTTTGTCTGAATGCGTGTTGTGATGATGTCACATGAAGCCTCTTGGCCCAAATCTGCGGAAAATCTGCTTTAATTTCTGCAATCGCAAAATCCTGGAGGGACCAACTAACGATGTTCGCTTGCTAGCTAGCATAGCTTAGGCTAATTATTACATCCTGTAACTAAACCTAGGGGACGTGTTTTCTACCAAACTAGCTTACAATAGTTGTAATTTAAATATTAAATAATAGTAATATTTGATGCTAACTCGTGCTTGAGTGGACGAAGGAAATACTAGCAGTGATGTCACATGATCCAAGTTGTGACTGGCTGCTTAAATTTCCTCCAAGTGTTTTATTGTAAGGGGAATAAAACACTTGGGGAATAGAAATTACAATTTCTATTAATTAAAGAACATCATAGTTTTTATCTGTTTATAGTTACATTTAATGTTGTGTGAAATAGGTTAGTTCTTGTTCTCACTTACATTATTAAAGCAGCTGTAAACTGTCGTTCCCTCACCAGGCTCTCTTTTTTTGTCTCTCTTAAAGTTAATAATAAGGGGAAAAAATGAAAAGAAAAATGGTTATTAGACGGTTACTATAGAAACGATAACGTATTAGAACGAGCACATTAATATAAATGTGGCGAGGAGGAGGGAGTGTCCAGGCGGTGAGGACGCGCACCTGGCACTGATTTGTCTAGTCAGTGGGAGAGAGAGAGATAAAGGAGCGGCTGGACACGCCGGAGAGAGGGAGAGAGACGCACGTGCATTTTGTGTTCAGCTTGTGTGGTTTATGTTCTGTTTCGTTTATTATTAAACTTTACGTTTATGTTCAGCCGGTTCCCGCCTCCTCCTTGCCCGACTTTAAATTGTTACAATAAACCTGTGATTTGAAGCTGCACTACTGTCAGAGCTGCTGTTATAGAAAATTAATCAACACCTTCTGACCAATCACACTCCAGAATTCCACAGCGTTGTGGTGTAATGAGAACTTAACTCAGTTTTAGACTCAGAAATGAGCATAAATTCACAACAGCATGGCTGGATTTCACTCATTAGGCATTATGTGGCAGATAAGTGGAGCTGATGAAATATCTCCGAGATAAGAACGGACATTATTGGGGCTGCGGCGTGGAGGCGGAGACTCAGAGCTGATTTATTTCAGAAACTTTTTTAATTTTTTTTTTTTTTTCCCTTTGAACACAGAGCGTATTAAGAAGATGACATGTGCAGAAATAGATGTGAACTCTGCTTTTGTTTCCACTTCAATCGTAATGGAGTCTCATCTGTGTTTCTCCTGTCTGCGTATCTGAGCTTTAACCAATCCCAACACTCTGATGAATTCCGTATTTACTCCTCCAGAGACGTTCCTCAGAGAGACGGAACACACGCCTCATTATTCTACAGCACCGTGCTGCCGGAATGGAAAAAAATACAATCATACACAGCCGGATTTGAAGAGCTCTTCTACGTGATTAGGACACGATGTGTTTTTATATTTTTCAGCTTATTACACAGGAGTCATGCATCATTATTTTAATTATCGTTACTGATGAAGTGTTGGAATGATGTTAGAAATGTCGTGACTCCACTGACATCTATATTTATTCATCTTTTTTTCTCTTTATTTTATTTGTCTGTGATTGTATTTATTGTATATTCTCATTTTTCTTCATTTCCCTTTTATTCCCTGTGTGAGTGCTCTATCTATCATTATCAGTCTGTCTGTCTGTCTACTTTTCTGTCTACCTGTCTGCGTCTGTCATTATCGATCTGTCTGTTTTTCTATCTACCTCTGTCTATGTTTATCTGTTTGTCAATCTATCTGTATATGTGCCTTTATCAAAATCTGTCTATCTATCTATCTATCTATCTATCTATCTATCTATCTATCTATCTATCTATCTATCTATCTATCTATCTGCACACCTGTCTATCTGTCTGCCAATAAATCTATCTGTCATAATTGATCTCTGTCATTCTATCTATCTATCTATCTATCTGTCTGTCTGTCTGTCTGTCTGTCTACCTATCAGTCTGTCTATCTATCTATCTGCCTGTGTGTCTGTTTGTTTACATATCAATCTATCTAATTGTTTATCCGTCTGCCTGTCTATGTATCTATAGACTATTATAATTATTATTATTATTTTATTTTTCTAAATTATTATTATTATTATTATTATTATTATTATTATTATTATTATTATTATTATTTGTATCAAGCCTTGTGTTAAATCTCTCCTGCTCTCAAACCATCAGCATACAGAAATAAATGGATTAAAATCATCATAAACATGAATGTAGAGAAATTCTAATTAAGTTCGCATGGCCAATTATGAACTGCTTATAAACACTGCTTATAACTACTGCTTATAAACCCAGTATAACGGTAAGAGAGAGAGGACTCAGGTCTGAATGCAGACACCGGAGCGTTTGAGAGAACCGAGGCTCATCTATATTTCACACGGACCTCAAACCACAAAGAGGAGCAGTGCATTCTGGGACAGGAAGTCCATAAATGTATGATGATGAGGATGTATTTGCATTCAGGTGTGATATTTAAAGCTCATCCAGTCGGTGACGGTTTCAACAACACATTTCCTCATCATACCATCGCTGAGATATTCTGTACACGAGTCCGTGCATTTCTACATTCGCTTCATAAATAAGTGATAAAAGTCTGAGAGTCTTAACCTTAAAAATAAAGTCAAATATTTATTTCCATCCACACTGATGTTACCTTTGTGCTCCACCAATTAAATATAAATTCACGCGAGAGTCCGTGTTGCTGATGTCAAGCAGGAACAGACTCTTCTCACGTCTTCTCATGTCTTCTCACGTCTACGTTCAGCGCCGGATCTCGCACCTCGTACACATCTGAACACTTCAAATTTTTAGATATAATTATCAATTCACCCTATTAACGATTACACACTTTTTAAAAATCTGTTTCTTATCAGTGGAGAGTCCACCATACAAGTCTCTGTGAATGAGCTGTTACTATGGAAACGATAACGTATTAGAACGACCGTGTTAATATAAACCTGCACTACTGTCAGAGCTGCTGTTATAGGAAATGGATCAACACCTTCTGACCAATCACAATCCAGAACTCAGCAGTGTTGGTTTGGATGGTTGAAAAATGTCTTTTCATTTTTGAGATGGATTTTTTTATGTATCCAGGATGGATGTTTGGGTGTAAATATTCATGGCAGCTCCAAAGAGAGCTCCTACACTGTGTTCACCAGCGCTAATAGTTTATGCAGTTTTGAGAGTGAAGTATTTATGTTGGGGATAAAAAGTTTAGCGTCCTGCATAAAGCCGAGCAGCAGGGGAGCTCGGAGGCCTGATTTACAGCAGGAACAGGCAAAGTGACATTCAGAGAGAGAGAGAGAGAGAGAGAGAGAGAGAGAGAGAGAGAGAGAGAGAGAGAGAGAGAGAGCTGGGGAATCAGGAAGACGCATAGATCTGGTGATACTGCACAGTTAGAGGAGGCTGGAAAATAATTTAGAAGGGATAATAATGCTAGCGCTAACGCAGCAGCAGCACATTTATAGATCAAAAAGGCTTTTTTGCACATTAGCATTTTTTTTTTTAATTCTGCCTCCATTGAAACGACGAGCCAATAAGACCTGTATTATATTGCGCATGAACAGCTCACTGAACCAAGACCTTGCAGCTAATTCAGCGCAAATTTGATCAGGATGTAAAGCTAGCCTAAAACTAGCACTGTGTACAATTTCAGTAGAACCACAGGCACTATGTCATCATGAGCTGTGCATGATCCAAGTGATCGTAGATCACATTTTTGTCAGGCAGAGTAACATATTTCACCATCACCAGCCATCATCAGAAACACGATCCAACTTAAACAGGAAGTACTACATCCACAGTTAGTGATAAGTCTGTCTATCTCAGTATCACATTTACTCATTTATTAAAGTGTCTCAAGTGTTACAAAATCTAAAATGTGATCTACAACAAAGTGGTGACTCAAATGATCTGTTTCTTGTATTTGTACGTTATGCGCTTGTTCTGATTTGGGATCTTGTGCACTTAAAGGTGTGGAAACTTGCGGCAAGACTTCGCAAACATATAGAACAAGGCTATTCGGCGAAAATTTCTAAACATCTAAATATCCAGTTACATAAAATTTGCCACTTACAAAAAA
Organism: Cranoglanis bouderius; assembly: GCA_023630585.1. Lineage (NCBI taxonomy): Eukaryota > Metazoa > Chordata > Actinopteri > Siluriformes > Cranoglanididae > Cranoglanis > Cranoglanis bouderius. Next base: position 13,294,784 of record CM042548.1, on the reverse strand, counting down.
TCCACATAAACGATTAACACGACTGAATGGTGACAAGAGTTCGATTTTAATGCTGAACCATTAATTGGATAAATCTAGACACAGCACTGAAATGTGTGAGGTTTCCATCACTTTCGCATCTTATCTTTATTGATAGATGAGCTTTTCCACCTCAGCCAAGTATAAAAATTTTTTTCCATATTTGATGTTATTTGGGAAACATTTCTGGCTTTTCCATTCAGGGTTTTAATGGAAAAGCTTGGCACGGTGAAGCTACAAAGTGGGAAAAACCATGGACGCCTCCATGAAAGCATGTGTTTTGCTAGCAACTAGCTAACATTAATGATCATGAGTTTATGATGTAAGGTAAATACAGAAGATGTTCCCTTAATGGTACAATGTAGGACCTTCTTTTTTTCTGAGAAATAAGGAACAGGTGTGAGCCCACAGGTCAAACTTCTAATAAGATCACAGGAATGATAAGGAGCTTGTCATGACAACACCGGAAATGGCGTCCAACTACACTACCAGGAGAACAACACAGCCTACAAACATGGCCGCCACGGACTACAACACCCAGCAATTACAGGGACGGTCACGTACAAACTCACCGTCCTACTGATTAGGGTTTCATCTCAATCATGGAGTCGGTCATTTTAAGGACTGTCTCAGTCGCAGAAACATTCCAGTGCACTGGAACATTCGCTCCCTAAAAATCGCACAACGCACCAGAAAAACCAGGGAGCATCAATGCTCACTATGTTGCCTTACTGGAAATTACGTTATGTTACACATGTGATACTAGCTAAAAAATTTACATGACATGTAATATCAGTCCGGCCTGTTATTGATAAATGCCAGTGGTGATGTTTTACAATGTGATCAGTTACATCAGTGTCCCAATGTGTTGTGAGCCAGGGTCCTTACCCGTGCCCGAACCCGTGTACACCATATACTGATTCACTGCCTAGGGAGCTGACAGATCCTCCTCTGGACCCGATTACAATCACAGCCGCACTCACAATATATAAGGACCTTCAGTTCTCACTCTCTTAGCGAAGTATACGTTCTGTCTTCTCACCAGTCATTACCAAGCCTTAGTGTTGTTATTGTCTAGCTGCTTTACTTGTCTGTTCCATGTGGTTCCCCATTGCCTGACCACTGCCTGTGTTTTGACTACGCTCTTGTCTTATGTTTTGGATTTGTCTGCACATTCCAACAATTAAGTTGCTGTTTAGCTGCATTTGCATCTGCCAGCTGACAGAGCTGAGGAGAAGAAGAAAAAACAAGAAAGAGAAAATGTGTGATGTTTTATAAGTTACGAAAGGGAAAAGGGGAATGGAATGTGTGATTGGATAATTGCTTTCCTCATCCTGTTGCTACGATCAGCTGTTGCGATTAAGCTGTTGATTGAGACCTCGGCTAAGAAAAGATTCAGGAAATAAATAACAAAAAGTTTCTTTATTTGGTTTGGGTGGCTCTGATGCTCGTCATAGCAGTGTTACATCTGGGTTCTTTCAAGTTAAATAGCTTCAGAATGTAAACACTTAACATATATATATATATATATATATATATATATACACACACACACTGAAGTGCAGAAACAGCTGGAGGGAAAAGATCATTAATATTAAATGATATCGTACAAAAATGGAAGAGAAGAAATGAACAAGTAAAGGATAAGAAAGTAAAGGTGTGGTAAAGTGTGGCAAGACTTCACGAACCCATGGACTCAACTACAATTTGTGAAGATCCAGCTACATAAAATTTGACAGTTACCATTTACACCTAACACCTAACCATCAATGATTAGTTCAAGGCTATAAATAATTCAAGTGGTTATGTTGTTTTTTTTCCATAGCATTATGGTGAACAGATGAGATGTCTGTTTTGAGCATTAGGTGGAGAATAAACACACAATTCCCTGACCACTCATCCTTAAATATTCTGGGTTTTTTTTTCTTGAGCATCAGACCAGAGAAGCTCAATCTATGAAAGACTGAAAACACTTTGTCGCTGGCTTCAGCTAAATAATTTACATACGTAAATGTTGACCAAATGTAGGACAAACAGCATGTTTAATTGCTTTATAATTATCATCATCATTATTACAGTGTTAAATTTGACTCTTCTTTATAGGTCTGTTTCATCCTTTTTCTGTCACTTAAACTGTAAACTGTATTGTATGTCTCGTTTATTTTCAGATTAATCTTGCATTATTAAGACATGAATAATAGTCAATTATACGAATTATTACACAAAAATATTACGAGATAACTACTCAACTACATTTTACTGCTGAAACCGCTGCCATTCCGAGTGTTTCCGCATGACGCTGCAGCGGTCAGATGGTACAAGTCGGAGCTCTCAGAAAATTCCTAGTTTACAAGTTGTAATTACGAGTTCTAGGAGGATGTGGACGCTTTTTACAAGTCGGAATCTCATAAATACGGTAATTACGACGTGAACGCAGCTATATTTCCAACCGAAACGTGTTGAAGGGGGCGGGGCTTCCAGGCTGTCCCATAATATCAGAGCATTTAAAGCACCCATGCAACTGTCAATCATTCAGTATGTTAATTGGCTAATGATTTAAATTGGAGGGGAGGGGTGAGGGGGGTCGACACCCTTTTGGCGTGTTTTTGAGTGATAACTTGTAGTTGTGTACTCCGATGTTAAAATGCACAATGGTTTATGTCTAAAAAACTGGAGTCGCTGGACTACGGTGAGTTTTTTTTTTTTTTCTTTTACATATGGTTCTGCTCCAGTTTTTTTGAGTGCTTGGATCGAAATGCTAAAATATTTTGCTGGCATCCAGACCACTGACAGATGACCGCTGATATTGAGTATAAACACAGAAACTAATGAATAAAAATGAGCAAATGTTAAAACAGCTGTGAATACAGGACCAAAAATGAACATGAAAGCTCGCTAAACTGTTACACAAAGCAGAAGAAATTCCATTAAACTAAGCTCCTCATATATCCTCCCCAGCCTGGTATTCCGTGGTTCATCATGGCCGTGGTTTGTGCCACCACCGGAACAGGGAGAGGATCTGATTCTCCACCAGGATCCCTCAAGCCTTAGTAGTCAGTCCACTTCTTTTCCACTGTATTTTTGGTAATCTGATATCTTCACATCAATTCTCCTGCCACAATTACGCTGTTGACGCTCAATTTTTCCTTCTATCAGATGCCCGTGTAGCTCGCTCCATCTCAGCATGCGTGGCAGACTTTTCATTATGCGTGGCAGCTCATCAACCACAGCAGAATCCCAGCAAGACCAGGTTCAGAATTATTCAAGGAAATGTCTAGACCTTCATCTCCTTCATCTTCTTTATCTTACCATGTCGTTTCAGAAGTCTCTGATGACTAACGTAAAAGAAATGGACAAGAAGCTGTGTTTTATAGTTTATGATAAACACGCTGGGCAATACTTTAATACACTCTCGGCACCAAATTAACAAAGAAAGACCTGAAATTATCATCAGTGATTAGTTAAGTTAAGCTAAATTAATCATCGAGGCCAAAAGAAAACAGTTAAAGACAGAGATAAAAGAGAAAAAAGGAAAACTGTGAGTCTGCATAATATATATATAATATTAGGGAATATAATTTATATATTGCTTGGTCACTGATTACAGCTTCCTCTCCTTGGTCTCTGTGGTTGAGGACACCACTTTTCCATCCACAAGTGTCTGTGTGACGGTCATCACTTTTACCTTTTTCTGTTCATCAACCGCATCCTCGAGCTTGAAGTCTCCTCCATCCAGAAGTCTTCTGTAGGTGGCAATCTCAGCCTCCAACTTCATCTTCATGTTGAGAAGAATTTCATACTCTTGTGTCTGCTGCTGGATGTTGTTGCGCAGCTGCGTCAACTCAGATTCCAACTGCAGGATGATGGTATTCAGATTCTCGATTTCCACGTTGTAGCGCATCTCTGTGTCCCTATATATAATATATATATAATTTATTTTATATTATATATATATATAATTTTTTTATTTTTTTATTTATTTTATTTTTTATGCAGACTCTGAGATAAACATCATTGCCTCCACAGTGCAGCACAATACACCTTTGATATTTGTAGCTCAGCTGTCAGCTCTGCTCAAAGACTCCCAAACAGCACCAAGCCGTATGTGTTCTCGCACAAAGACAGGAAACAATGCCCCGTATTTCAGAGACAGAATCATTCAGTCGATGTCAAACAGAACCACTACACGCGTCCCATCGAGGGCACAAATGACATGGGCAGGGTGCAGCTCTTCTTATTCTCCCTAATCTCTCGGCAGGGATAATCATTTCGTCTTTTTTTTCCCCAGCCCCTTAATTTTCTAAAGGGGAAATTCTTGTCCACATGAATTGAAAATATCCTCATCCACACAAAAACATTTTGAAGACACTCACATGAGCACGACAGCGCAGTGAACATGCGTCATAAACTGTTACGTCAAACATATCAGGAATAACGGAAAGATCTATATGGGGGGGGGATAATATGACTGACAATGAGGTGGAACTACCGCTGAAGGGTCCACTCAGATACAGCGTGTTCTCCTGGGTCTTACACAACAACCAGAGAGAAAAATAAAAGTGATACACATGGAGAGAGAGATAGATAGATAGATAGATAGATAGATAGATAGATAGATAGATAGATAGATAGATAGATAGATAGATAGATAGATAGATAGATAGACAGACAGACAGACAAGCCAAAATTCATCAGATTCCACAGAGAAGAGCATCTTCTACTAAGCATCAATATACTGAGTGTCAAGAACCTGAGCTGTAGATCCACTGAAAAAACGTTACAGAAATAGCTGTATACATGTGGGTGCACATTTGCTGAAATCCCTGCTGACAAAAAAACAATAGAAACCATCACATCATCTAACCATTAAAACCATTACCATTACTGGTCCTTAATGGTATCAATAGAGACCCACAGGGACCATTACAGTTTCCATTAAAACCAATACAATTCCCTTTATAACCATTACAAATTCTGTGAGGGTTTCTATTGTTTTTTTCAGCAGGGATTTTTCTAGGCCTCCATTCACTCACATTGCACTTTCCTTTCTTGTTGTTTTTTTAAATTTCAGTGACAATAACACTTCCTCGCCCTTGTCAGATGAGCTTTACCCTGAGCGTGATCCGGTGGGTGAGATGGTGAGAGAGAGAGAACAGGTGGGGGTGCCCTAAAATCAAACCCTGACAGTCTGTCACAGCACAAGTGCCTGTTGTTACAAGTGTCAACACGTGAAGTGTGTGTGAAGTGTGCATGAAGTGTGTTTGGCTCGTCAGCAGTATCGTCCCGCTGGTTTACTGTCGCAGATACACACGAGGACGAGAAGCCTTTTAACTGATTTTTTAACTGATAAGTGTTCAATTCAGTATGTGTGTGTGTGTGTGTGTGTGTGTCAGTCCAGTCTCTGAGTATTGAGGAGTCTGGTGGCTTGGGGGAAGAAGCTGTTACACAGTGTGGCTGTGATGGCCCGAATGCTTCGGTACCTTTTTCCAGATGGCAGGAGGGTGAAGAGTGTGTGTAAGGGGTGTGTGGGATCATCCACAATGCTGGTGGCTTTGCGAATGCAGCGTGTGGTGTAAATGCCTGTGATGGTGGGAAGAGAGACCCCGATGATCTTCTCAGCTGTCCTCACTACCCGCTGCAGGGTCTTGTGATCCAATATGGTGCAATTTCCAAACCAGACAGTGATGCAGCTGCTTAGGATGCTTTCAATATTTCCTTTGTGAAATGTGGTAAGGATGAGGGGAGGGAGATGGGGGAGGGAGAAAGTACAGACGCTGCAGGGCTTTCTTAGTGATGGAGCTGGTGTTGAGGGACCAGGTGAGGTTCTCCGCCAGGTGGACACCAAGGAATTTGGTGCTCTTGACGATCTCCACAGAGGAGCCATCGATGTTCAGCGGAGAGTGGTCGCTCTGTGCTCTTCTGAAGTCAACAGGAGTAGTCTGTGTGTGTGTGTGTGTGTGTGTGTGTGTGTGTGTGTGTGTGTGTGTGTGTGTGTGTGTGTGTGTGTGTGTGTGTGTGTGTGTGTGTGTGTGTGTGTGTTGCTGAATTGTTGAATGCAGCACATTAAGACTAAAATAAATGCATAAAGTTCATCACTCGTTCTTACCTGCCTGCAGTTTTTTCCCCACGCTGCTCCGTTTCTCCATCCGTGCCCGTGGGTCCTAATTAAAATATGACAGTCCCACAGTGCGGTTGTAAAAATAAGTTTAACTTAATCACGGTCTGAAAGGTCGCTGGCTCATCTGCTCTAGAATGGAAATGAGCCGATATCGAATGGCACAATGCGAGATGAAAAATTCATGTCGAGACGGCGAGACGTTCTAAAACGACTTCTGAAATAAATCTACTGGAGTGTGTGAGACGCCTCGAAGTAGTTGAAGGACCCTTGTGCTGCGCCTTTTTTTAAGGACTTTTTCACTTCATCGGCTTCTGCAGAGCGGCTATGTAAAGCGTATTGCAGATGTTTGATGAGCCGTTTCACTTCGGCCGGGTCTGAATACTGATGTACACAGTTTCAGTGTTAACATGAACTGAACTCTGTATCGCCATCATGGTGTGATTTGGGGAAGTGGAAGGAAACCAGTGTATAAGTGTCTGGAATAATAACCTAATTAAAGAATTAACACTGTGTGTGTGTGTGTGTGTGTGTGTGTGTGTGTGTGTGTGTGTGTGTGTGTGTGTGTGTGTGTGTGTGTGTGTGTGTGTGTGTGTGTGTGTGTGTGTGTGTGTGTGTGTGTGTGTGTGTGTGTGCATGCGTGCATGCATGTGTGTGAGTTGATGTTTACAGTCAAACACTGAGTAACAGGGTGGTGTGATGAAGCGGAGTTACTGTTACCATCCTGAAGCTGATTATTTTCCTGTAACAGCACAACCCTGAGTGTTTTATTCCTCTTACGCACAGCAATTTACCAACAATTACAATTTCATATTTATTGAAGAAGGACACGTCATTACTTTTTACCAAGAAACCGTAAAGCGTAAACTTCTCTGTCCTGAAGATGGCGGAAAAATTATGTTACAAAGTGCAGACACTGGAGACTCCTAAATGTTAAATAAACATCTCCTTACAAAAAAAGAAAACTTCACCATATCAACAATTTTTTTAATCTGTTTATGTGAGTACATTAATATAAACCTGTGATTTGCATCTGCGCTACTGTCAGAAATATAATCAACACCTTCTGGCCAATCAGAATCCAGAATTTAACAGTGCTGTGGTGTAAAATATTTCATGATCCATGATAAATAAAACTGCAGCAGTTGTAGTGATATGAAATAATGTCTGTAAAACACAGTGCTAATTATTATGGTCTCTGAGTGTATGTCCTCACCCCCTCACGTCCCTCCCTGCAGCTCTGATGTCTCTGCGCTGTCTCCTCACATTTAGCTCTGTGGAGACAGACAGCGGCCTTCATGTCCAACGACAGGAAAATTGTGTGTGGAGGAAATGTGCTGAGAGAACCCTTCAGAGGGGTTAATTTAAGGGTCAGAACCCACCAGCAAGCAGCTCTGCTGTATTAACCCTCCTGTCCTGTTCACCACCTAACATTGTGTCCCAATCTGTCCAGCTCTCTCCACAACACAACTGCCACTGTTTATTACACAACAGTGCTGCTGAACCCCGAAATCTGATTGGTCAGAATGTGTTGCTATAGTAACAGCTCATTCACAGGGACTTGTACGGCGGACGCGCCACATGAATGGATTAAAAAAAACGTGTAATAATAAAACTGTTATGGTGCAGTTTTCTTTTTCTGTAAGGAGATGTCGATTTAACATTTATGGAAGGAGTCTCCAGTGTCAGAGGTAAAGCTGTAACTTTACTTTGTAAGTTTTCTGATATCTTCAGGACAGAGGACTTTACGCTTCTTTGCCATTTCTTTTTTGCGTGTTTTTTTTTTTGTTTTTTTTTGTCTTATTAACTTTGAGAGTGAAAAGAGAGCTTGGTGATGGAGAGATGGTTTGTAGCTGCTATAACGTAAGTAAGAAAAAAATAATATGTAAAAATTAATTACTTATGCCACTCAAATTAACTGTTAATTAATAATGTGAATCAGCACAGTGTCTTTTTTTTCAGTCTCTTTCTCTGTCTGTTTCTTTGTCCTTTTTTCACTCTCTCACTTCATCTGTCCATCTCTCTCCATCTCTAATCTGTCCATCCATCTCTCACTCCATCTATTGCTCTAATCTATCCATCTTGTTCTGTTTCTCTTTCTCTATCTGCCTATCTTTCTCTCCTATCTATCCATCCATCTCTTTCTCTCCAGCAATCACTTTAATTTGTCCATTTCTCTCTCTCTCTCTCTCTCTCTCTCTCTCTCTCTCTCTCTCTCTCTCTCTCTCTCTCTCTCTCTCTCTCACTCTCTCAGTTAAACATCATTCAGTGGAAATAAAACATTGGCTTCATCCCTCCATCACGTAGTAATTACACCTCTTTTGTCTTGATCAGGATTAACTGTTCATTTTTTAAAGCCACCTTAATGTCTCCATCCTACTCCACTTTACACCTGCTGTACTGTTTTTACTTCTTTACTTAGTCCAGGCCCACCCATTACCAGTCCAGGACCACCCATTACGAGTCCAGACTCACTCATAACCAGTCCAGTACCGCCCATAACCAGTCCAGGCCTGCCCATAACCAGTCCAGGCCTGCCCATAACCAGTCCAGGGCCACCCATTACCAGTCCAGGCCCAACCATAACCAGTCCAGGGCCACCCATTACCAGTCCAGGCCCAACCATAACCAGTCCAGGGCCACCGTAAACCAGTCCAGGGTCACCCATAACCGGTCCAGGGCCACCCATAACCAGTCCAGGCCCACCCATTACCAGACCAGGCTCACCCATAACCAGTCCAGGCCCACCCATCTTTTTTCCTCTCAACTCACCAAATCATAAAAAAGAGTCCTGTGTTTTTATTGTTGATGATTAGCAAACTCTCTTTAGCATTGTTTCATTAATTTATTTATTCCTTGCTCAATAGAGATTGATGTATTGACTTGTATTGCTTTGCTGTTTTTGTTATATTGTTCTAGAGCTTCAAACAATACAAACAATGTAGCTTTGGACATTCTGTGTGATTACTATCTGATTATTCATCCTTATTTAAAGTTTCTAATCATGTTGCATCATTGATGTGGTGTTTTATTTACAGTTTTTGAAAGTGAAAGTATTCATACAGTTTCAGCATTCTGTTTTTCTTTACTCAGATACTGTATATTTTGTTTCTATATTAAAGAAACTTATATTTATTCTCAGTACATGGTGGAAGAACCTATGCTGATTTTTTTATTTATTGATTTATTTATTTTTAGGTTCTATTTCCGGGTTTGTGTGAGTGGAAGTTTTCATTGCGCTCATGCTGGAACACTGATATTTAACTTTTAAGCCTGTAACTGTGTCAGTGTGTGTGTGTGTGTGTGTGTGTGTGTGTGTGTGTGTGTGTGTGTGTGTGTGTGTGTGTGTGTGTGTGTGTGTGTGTGTGTGTATGTGTGTGTGTGTGTGTCTATCGCTAGCAAACACACTCAGAGGAGAGTCACAATGAAAGAGAGAGGAAAGTCAGGGGAATAGGCAGAACACACACATACACACACACACACACGCACACTCACACACACACAAATATACCCAGGGACACATATTTTTATCTTTATGTTTCACATTTTAGCAGGTCCATCAAACCCACAGTGAGTTTGTGACTCACAGAATATATGTATCTCAGTGTGTATCTGTGTGTGTGTGTGTGTGTGTGTGTGTGTGTGTGTGTGTGTGTGTGTGTGTGTGTGTGTGTGTGTGTGTGTGTGTGTGTGTGTGTGTGTGTGTGTGTGTGTGTGTGACTCTACAGTAGCTCTGTTAGTGTGTTTCAGAAGAAATCTGCTACTGCACTTCAGAAGCACTGGGAGTTATAATACAGTAATTTCACTAAACCATACTATATTATACCACACTTCCACTAAATTACAATAGTACACTATACTTCTGCAATACTATTCCACAATCATACTGATACTATATAATACTATTATCCTATACATTCACCATAATATAGTGTAATATTAATGCTATAAACAAGTTATACTATACTTCTATACTATTATATATGACAGCATTACTGTACTTCTATACTTCACATATGCTACATTATACTATAGTGTGTGTAGAGTGTACACTATGCTGTACTGCACGCACTGCATTACACACCAGTTGCACTATACTATAGTGGATTATAATTTAGTATATGATACTATGCTATAGTGCTGTACTATTATAAAGCACACATGCTACACTATACTATGGTATACTATACTGTGCTGCATACTTGCTGTACTATACTACAGTATACTCTAAGCCTATTAATATACTATAGTATAATATAGTACAATATAGTATAGCATATTATACTGTACTATAGTGTACTATACTTTTCTGCACACATGATGTACTATACTACAGTAGACTGTGCTATAGCATACAATACTAAACTATAGCGCTATACTGCTATACTGCACATATGCACTGTGTTTTAGTATACTGTACCATATTGCACACAGTATAGTATATGATACTATAGCATATGATACTGTACTACAGTATACTCTGAAACCAGGTCTACACAACCAGTCTGACCCACTTCAAGCACACATAAGCTAAGTTTATTAGTGTATAATAATATAACCTGTGTTTTTATTGTGAAATAAAGAAGAAACAAAAACAATGCCGTTTTATCCTTTGAATAACAGGTATAAATTGTTGTATAGTAGGCTTTTATGTTTTAGCACAGCCCAATTTTCACACATCTTTTGCCACACATCTTCTATTGTTGAACTGACCTCCTCTATTGCAGAACCCTTCACTGAAAATGGAAACTTAATCAGAGCAATTAGGCGAGGATCTTTCTCCATATATAGACTACGTTTTTTATGATTTCCTTTGAGTGAGACGTACATTATTTAAAATACCTTATTGCACTCCTTCCAATGCCAATCAGCACCTCCTCGTCAGGTAATTATAATTCGCCACGGATTGTGGGAAAGGTTAATGGAAGGAGTCCTCTGATTTGAAAAGTTTAAATTAACAATTTCTAATAAATTGTCTGACACACTTCTTATAAATAATTCAAATCTCCTGTCATGCCTCTGGGGCCGATTTAGAGAAATTAAGAGAGGAAAATAGGCCAGAGATGGAGGAGAGCTATGTGCCCAGGCTACACAGTTCTCTTAGCTTTGGAACCTTCTTCCGCGGCAGTAATCCAAAATAAGCAACAACAACAACAAAAAAGCATCAATATTCACTCATCTATACAATATGGTTTCAGTTCAATCATACTATATATTGTTGGGATGTCTTGTATGAACTGTCTGATTCAGCTCACACTGCAGCTTGCTAATAGAGTTAAGAATGCCATATATATATATATATATATATATATATATATATATATATATATATATATATATATATATATATGTGTGTGTGTGTGTGTGTGTGTGTGTGTGTGTGTGTGTGTGTGTGTGTGTGTGTGTGTGTGTATATATATATATATATATATATATATATATATTGTTTTTTGTTGTTTTGTTTTTTTACATATTTCTGCCTCATTCATCATATTTTTGCCTTATTTTTGATCATTATGTGTGTGACGATACACCAGAAATTACTATATGACAGTATAGTATACCAGTAAGGTTATGCCATACTGTAGTAGATAATATCACAGAGAAGAAATCATTCCCCCAAGTGCGACTCTCAATCACTTGACTACAAGGATACAAGGATTTTTGTGTGTGTGTGTAAATAACGGTAGATTTGCTGGTGTTCTTTAGGGCGCTTTATGAGAGATGCACAAACATAGAATAAATTTCCATTGTCATGCTGATGATAAATGTTGACATAAAGTTGCACTGTGATACTTTTGAAGTACAAAAGGTACTATATAAATAAAGCGTAATTAAGTTCCTCAGACAGGCACCAATAAGTAGGTGGTGCACTGTCATTAAAAGGCACTTTATGAAAGAATCTGAACATTTTATTATTATTTATATTGTTTTAAATGGTATGAGACTAATTAGTGGAATTTACACTGCAGCACTTACAACAGGGTGGCCTCCTTTTGTATTTAAAGAAAGAAACATCAACAAGTTTGAAGTTATTTTGAGCATGTCCACTTTTTGTACCACTTTATTTACATTATATTTACAGCACTTAGCAACAAAGTCAAGATTTTCTTTGTTCTGTTTCATTATTGCTCATTTAAGTGCTTGGTAAAGCGGTACATGCATAACTATTGAATACATTTCCTTGTCAGTCTAATGATACACAATTATATTTATTGGGACATAAGATCTATCACAACCTTTAACAAATAGCTTACTGAATAAAAGATGTTCGGTTTAAATGCCGCTCGAAGTGTTTTACAGGATGTACAACAAACAAAATAATAGTGTGTTCAGGTTCACAGATGTTCCTTCATTAACACAAGAAACAACAATGGTCAAATATTAATACAAATGTTTGGATCCTGTCATGTAAATACCAGTATAGGATTACGATTCCCATCTAAGGACTACGATTCCCATCAGCCACTGCACTTCACCTGATACCGTCACATGACTGTCTGCACCTGATTCACGCTTGGAACTAATTAGCATCTGTATATAGAGCCACGCTTTCACTGCACACATTGTCTTTCTAGAGGTTGGTGTGTGGTTTCCCATACTTGTTCACTTCTTTGAAACCAATTATCAACTGCTGGAGAGTCGGTAGGATTGGCGTTCCAGGGAAATAACGGGGGTTGATATCCAAGTGAAAAGGCATGAGATGAGTGGCGGAATGTTTTAGGGAGTTTTGGACATACTCAGCCCAGGGCAGAAACTGAGCCCAATCCTCCTGGTTGTCAGCACAGAATGTTCTAAGGAACCGGCCAGTCCTCTGATTGGCCCCCTCCACCTGTCCATTGGTCTGTGGGTGGTAGCCTGATGTTAGACTTACTTATGTCCCAATAAATCTAATTGTGTATCATTAGACTGACAATGAAATGTATTCAATATTAGGCCATGGGATGAAGCTTGGGTTTCTCCCCAAATCGCTGGGACAGAATAGCCCCCACTCCTGTTTCGGAAGCATCTACCTCTACAATAAATGGTTTCTTGGGGTCAGGGTGTTTCAAAATGGGTGCTGTGGTGAAGGCTGTTTGGGGGGGGGAACCTCTCAGATCAAACAGATCTGGGGAAAAAAAGTCATCCATAGTTTTGTTTCAGGTGAAGACGAGATAAATCAATATTTCTGAACTCAAAATAGATGTTTCCTGGCTGTGTTTTATTTTTGCATTGGATAAACTGTTCTCATACATGGAGCCTGATATCAAAAACGTTTTGTCAGGAATTTATTAAATACAATCTTATTTCTGATGACATGCACTGTTATTATTAAAAATATAGCCCGTCCGGTGCTGGAAGTCAGTAAACATTTTCCACATTTTATGCCGAAATTTCACTTATTAACTGCTGTTAATTTAAAACAATATCAAGCAAATATAGCAAATATAAAACAAACACTTAAGCCAGTCATTTTACATTGTTTACAAGCACAATTTAAATGAAATACTGGGGGGAAACTTGTTTAAACAGGATATACGGACTCCTCATACAGCTACGGTCAGCTTTAAATAAAATATGCTTGAATAAAAAAAATGATGAGTGAAGTGCACTGTGTTTTGCTAACTGCTGAAATAAAATCAAGTCTTGGTGGTTAAGCCCAGTTAAATACTTAAAACAAATCCAAGATGACAAAAGCACTACTGACCTAAATTAACTGCTTCTTACGATCCACGTCCTCCTCTCAGCCATTATGGCTTCATCAACTTATTTGGTTTAAAGCTTTTTTTTTTCCCCTCATTTTTCTCCCCCATGTAGAACATTTAAAGTGTTCCAGCCATTACTCTGCTCTAATCAAAAGCGTTCTGCACGGCTCCGTTTTATTCCAGCCCGAATTACCCTGTCAGCGTTACACCCCTCCACCCACTCGCTCACTACAATAAATACAATCGCTAAGGCCTATAAAAGAGCAAAAGTGCATCATGGGGGAACTGTTCTAATTTATGTGAAATTAATTGGGGGAAAGTAGGCTTTTTTCATGCTAGGCTCATTTAGGAAGGCGTAATTAAACTTGAAGAGGAGAAAATAATGATGTGAGAGCAAAAAAAAAAACAAAAGAGAAATAAATAACGACAGCACTCAAGCAGAGCAGATCGTCTGTTTGAGGCGAGTAAACAACGGATTTGAGAGCGATCTCCTGCAGGCGCTGAGCCACCAAAGGTCACGCTGTGTGGAGTCTGCTCTCGGCAAACCACAGGGAGAGCTGTGCTTTAGGATGGTGCCAATAATTGTCTTAAATAGTGTACAAGCAAAGGTTCAGATTGTAGAATTAATACAGAAATGTATGCACCATTATCTGTCGCAAAGCAAGAACATACACCATAAGCGGAAAGAGATTAGCATCTTGGTGTAACAACCATCTAATTAACATTTTTCATCAGATTTAGGTATAAAAATCAGACTAATTGCTCGTTTCAGTCACTGTTTGCGTTTAAGAATCTTTACAAGCATACTAAGTTGAAACACTAAACTTTGAGAAGCTATACATTGCCTTTTTTTTAGTGCATCCATCCAGATTCTCAATTTATCTTCAGGCGTTTATTATTATAATCATTTAACTGGATGAAGGACCACAAAAGTGAACCATATATATTCATTGTTGTTTTTTTAAAGGTTTTAAGCAGATGAGGTTTAGCATTTCTCATTACACCACAGCGCTCTTGAATTCTCAGGATTATATTAATGCACTCGTTGTAATGCGTTAACGTTTCCATAGTAACTGCTCATTCACAGGGACTTGTGCAATGGACACTCCACATAAAAGGTTCAAAAGATGTGTTGTGATGTAAAGATTTCTGTAAAGATAGGTTTATTTAACATTTTTAGCACCTCATTAAGACCTGGCGGCAATTTATCATCACCAATTCACCTACTGC
This sequence comes from Cranoglanis bouderius, assembly GCA_023630585.1. Classification (NCBI taxonomy): domain Eukaryota; kingdom Metazoa; phylum Chordata; class Actinopteri; order Siluriformes; family Cranoglanididae; genus Cranoglanis; species Cranoglanis bouderius. Next base: position 13,279,736 of record CM042548.1, on the reverse strand, counting down.
TATGTTTTTGACACTAAGGGCTCTATAGGGAACCTTTTCTGAAGGTTCTTCCATGGTGACAAACTGAAACTCCCTTTGCAGTGCTAGATGGAGCCGGTTTGTTTAAAGCATGTACATAATGCTCTTTTTTAGTCACCTTTACATTTTAAGATTCTCTAATATGTTTATGTTAGATATTTTTGCTTTTTTAAGGAAGATCTTGCCTTTACATTGTGGACCTTTATCTGGAATTGGACCTGAGATAACGCAGGTGTGAGGTTAAGAGTATTGGAGGTTCTCTGTTCTGAATATCACAGCTCGACTGTTACGGTTGCATTTAAATGATAATGAGCTGTTTTATTTCCTCCAAGCACCTAGTTACGACCTCACGTCTTCCTCCATATCTCTTCTTTTAATTTCCTGTGAGTCATACACTGTGTGAAGTGATGTGATAAAAACCACGGATTAGTTCACTCAGGGATCGTTCTGAACAGACCACGAATATATAAGTAGCAATACTCAGACCAAATGAGACTGAGAGCAAAATGTAGAGCTCAGATGAAGAGTACTGAACTAAGACCAGAGCTCTAAGTACTGGAACCCAAGGCAAGACAGAGTAATAATATTCAGAACAATACTCTGAGAAATGACACCCATATGTTAACTTGGAATAATGACAACCACAATAAGAGTATTGATACTAAGAACAAAGAATTGAATATGGACATCCAAGCCTAGTAATAATATCTAAGTAATAAGACTTGGACTAATACTCTGAGAAATGAGACCCAGAATAAAACCAGCAGTTAGAGTAATAAGCTCAGATTAAGAGCAATGATACTAAGAAGAAAGCTCTAAGTGCTGAGACCCAAGCCAAGACTGAGTAATAATACTCAAAACAATACTCTGAGAAATGAAGCTCAGAATCAAACTCAGAGTAATGACAGCCAGGTAGTGACCTAGATGAAGAGTATTGATACTAAGAACAAAGCTGTAAGTGCTGAGACCCAAACCAAGATTAAGAGTAACAATACTCAGAACAATACTCTGAGAAATGAGCATATGACCAAACCAAAACTATGACAGCCAGGCAATGGGTCAGAGTAAAGAGTATTGATTCTAAGTCTAAAGCCCTGATTATTCAGCCCCAAGCCCAGATTGAGCAATAATACTCAGAACAGTACTCTGAGAAATGAGACCCAGAGCAATCCAATCAGACAATGAATCAGAGCAATGAGCCCAGATACAGAGTATTGATACTATGAGCAAAGCTCTAAGTATTCAGATCCAAGCCAAGATTGAGTAATAATACTCAGACCATTATGACAAATGACAGCCAGGCGATGACTCAGAGTAAAGACCGCATGGAACATAGAGTATTGATGCTAAGACTAAGACTGTAAGTATTGATACCAAAGTAATGAGCCCAAGAGAGTGACTGTTGAGTATTGAGAACCAGGCCAAGTCCACGTGTATGTGATTTTCAGAGTTCTCGACCTTAAGATCAGCGTCTGGAAACTGGAAGTGTATCGATTGGGTAGTACGTGCCGCACCGACACGTTCCTCCTTATTTGCACTTTGACGTAAAATCGATAAGGTTAGAAAGCACTGTCTATTTTTTCACACACCTTTTAACAAACACAATGCGTTTTCTATTAAAAAGTGGCGAGACTTTGAGATGTCCCTGTTCCCTCCTTCCTCCCCGTTATATTTTGTGCAATTACCGGGAGAAACGAAAGGTGAAGAATCATTTCCAAATGAGCATGACTCTGAAATACAAAATATCGGGAACTTAATCTCCTTAAGGAATGAGCTCATTATGTTCAGTTTCGTCTCGTGTCACTGCAGTTTCTAACTTATTTACGCTGTTGCCCGTAACCCCTCCCCCCACCACCCCCCCAGTGTATTGCGTCATGGAGTTTTGTATATATCTGCACTTTATTTTCCCTTGCAGTGAAAGTGTTACCACTGCGATCATTACACAGGCTTTGGTGTTTTCACAGGGCTGATTATTTTGATGCAGAGTTTTAATGTAACACTGTTATTGGATTTGTGAAGGTGCACTTTCATATTGCGTGTGCTAAATAATTTAAGATGTCATTTGCAAACGGATAATTGATTCACAGCCGTTTAACACATTGTGAATTCACGAAGTGTCCAGTGTCCTAATCAGGTTTATGAAGATTACTCTGTTAAGCTTAAATTAAACTCCATGCAGCAAGCTTTGCCACACCATCCCTTCTCCTTACCAGCCATTTTCATGTCCTGGTTATGTAAACTGTAATGTGAGACTCACAGACAGGATACGGCTCCATATGCAGAAGGATTAATAACACAATACTTAATGTCAAAACAGTCCACAAAACAAAACACACTAGGTAAGTTAAAACTAAAGGGCAAGGCAAAGTCAAAATACCAAATATCAGAAATTGCATCAAAACAGGAACGCTAGGCGAAAGGGCAGAACGAGACAGGACGAGGCTAGGTCATACACAAGAAGTCACTCTAACAAAATATAACTCAGCACTCGATCGATTCGCAAGTAAACAGTAAGACTTCGCATCGAAGCAGCTCTAACAGCAGCTCTGACAATAGTGCAGCTGCAAATCACAGGTTTATATTAATGCGCTCGTTCTAACACGTTATCGTTTCTATAGTAACAGCTCATTCACAGGGACGTGTCAACATAAACAGATTAAAATAATCATTAGTATGGTGAAGTTTTCTGTAAGGAGACATTTATTATTAAATGTTTATGGAAGGAGTCTCCAGTGTCAGCGCTTTGTAACAGTCAGAGGTGAAGCTGTAACTTTAAGTTTTTCGACACCTTCAGGACAGAGGAGTTCACACTTCTTTGCGGTTTCTCTGTAACATGACAAGCTGAGGGGTTTTTTCCCACTTATTAACTTCAATAGAGAGAATAAAGAGAGGCTGGTGAGGGAACGAGTGTTTATAGCTGCTATAACGTAAGTGACAACAGGAACTAACTCTTTTCACAGAACATTAAACATAACTATAACAGGTAAAAAGTATGACGTGTCATAAAAAATGGTAAAAATTGTAATACTTGGCAAATTGCTGTGGAGTAGGAGAAATAAAACACGGTTTATTTAAAGTTAATCAAAGTTTTGTTGATGTGTGTTTTAGTCTAAGTTTGAATTTAGTTTGAGTTTAGTTTTATTCTGAAGTGTGTTTCGCCACTTAATTGTAAACATGGTCTAACAAATCAGAAATTAAAATCTTTATGTCTGATTAAAATCCTGGGATTTTGTTCACCTCGTTATTATCAAAACTTTTTTATCCATTTTTAATGAACACTGAAATTTTTTTTAATCCTTTAAATTCCATTTTTTTCAACCCATCTACTAATTTAATGCTGGAAATTTGGAAACACTTCAATTGATCTCGGCTTTTTTTTTTTTAAACAAATAAATAAATAACATAAAATCTGAGTTTAAAGTAACAGGATTAAAGCTGATCTCAGTTTAGTGAAAAACTACAGACTGTTAGCTTTCCTCTTCTCCAGCCCTCGTTACGCTGCAAAGTGTGACGAGGGGCGTGCTTCCGCATTCCAGCGCAATTCATTCATGGACTCATGTTTTGTTTACTTTTGCCATGTGCTTGGTGTTGTCATAGTCACGTCATGTCTCCGCCTCCTGTGTTTCCCCATGTGCTTTTGTTTTTGTTTTGTGTCATGTCTTTGCCCCGTTTCTTCATTGGTTCTCTGTCTAATGTAATTATCATGTCCAGGTGTCTTTAATTGTGTGTGTGAATTAGTATGTGCTTAAATACGCCACTCCGTCTCCGCTTCGGGGCAGAGTATTATTATGGCTTAGATACCGTGCACTTTGTTCCGGGGATTTCCAGATCACCCTTCGAGCGTTAGGAAAGTAGATTCTTGTGTATTAAAGTTTAACCTTGCGATTTGTTCCGTGATTTCCAGATCACCCTTCGAGCGTTAGGAAAGTAGATTCTAGTGTATTAAAGTTTAACCTTGCGATTTGTTCCGTGATTTCCAGATCACCTTTCAAGCGTTAGTCTATCGTTAATGAGTTTAAGTACATTTATGTTTATGATTATGTTGAGCGAAGTCCTTTATGTTTTGTTTTGTTTACCATACCTAATAAACTGAACACTTTCCCCTGCACTTGCATCCTGCTCATCTCTTTCACCTTACGGGTCGTAACACAGACTTAATTGATGGTCAAAACATGACATTTTTAACGACGTTTATTTTTATAGATTGGGCTGCTGGATTAATAGATAAACATTAATTTAATCCAGGTTAAAGCTTAACTTTGTTTGCTGGATAACTAAAGCTAACTAAAGCAAAATCTTGCTACATGCTGTTAACTGTGAGGTTGTGTTATGTTAGCTAGTTAATTTTAACCACAAGATAAAACTCAATGGTTTGGTGAAAAACTGATTAACATTATTACTGACAAAAATTCAGTTTATAATGGCCATAATGTCTGCTTCCTCAGGATTATTCGTACTCAACATCATCTTCACCTATTTCAAAACGATTTTGAAAACATTTGTCCTCTCAGGTTTAAAATCTGCTGAGGCTCTTAATGAATTGATTTTTAAGTGAATTAATGATGGCTCTCAAGACGCTCTACAATCCCACCCTCTGAGCCAAAGTCACTGGTGTTTCTTTAAAGACGTCCAGCAGAGTTTACGACATCAGTGTCCTTGGTGATCATCCTTATTGCTGAATTAACGATTGTCATCATCAGAAAAGTCTAATTACAGAAAAGCCCGGAGAGACGGAGCTTTCAGACCCAGACACCTGCTCATAACACACTCTGATTAACAGTAGCTTATGTTCTAACACATTATCGTTTCTATGGTAACAGCTCATTCAGAGGGACTGGGTTTTCTGTAAGGAGAAGTTCATTTAACTTTTATAGAAGGAGTCTCCAGAGTCAGCTCACTGTAACAGTCTTTTGTTTGTTTGACCAAGAACATTTAACTCAGTTGAGAGAAACTGAGATCTTTGCACATAATATAACAAAAACAATAACTGTTTTGTTATTTATGTTAAATGGAAAAAAAGACACTTTTTTCAGTACTTTTTTTTTTTTAAATCAGGCATTTTCAAGATTTTCCAGCATCTCTACAAACTCTTTTTAGATTTTTGTAGAGAGTCAAATATAATTAAATCTCCGGTTATCTTATTAAATAATATTCTTTTCATAACCTAGAGGAATAGACACTGTAAGTACACCATTACTTTTAGATATAGGTATTTTAGTGCATATGTAATATACTGAAAGTGCAATAGCAGTGGAATCGTATAGTTTAATTTATATTTTAATTTCATTCCAAATATATGTTCAGCATGGATTAACATACAGTATACTGTAGTACTGTACATCAAAAGTGTATGGAAGTATATTTAAAATACATTAATCCATTTTAGCATGCTTAAGCACTCTAAACATAATGAAAGTCAAGATTTAATACTATTTTACTACAAAAAATTCTTGTTTGCTGTTTCCATTTGGACTCAAAGATACACCCACATTTCCATATATGGACGCAAAGGCACAACTACAATCCAACATCTGGTCTTATAGTCACACCCACTCATGTTCTGATCCTATTTACATATTTTAATTCAAATACACACCCACTTTTCCATATATGGAATCACAGACATGCCCAGTTAAAGCTGCCCTTATTTCTATACAGGGTATACGCCCTCATTATAAATTATATGTAATTAAAAATCGAAAAACATGTAAATTCCATGACATGGTGTTAATTATTGTTGGGGTTTTCCAGACGATTGTCGCCTGGAATCTGCAGCTGACAGATATTCTTTACAAATATTTCCTCATGGGAAACATTTCGATGTAGAAGTTCTCCAGAGCAGGTGAAGAGTTCAGTCGGTCTGCTGGAGTCGCCAAGGGCTCTGTGGGTTCTGTGTTCTCCGGAGCACACTCAGTGGGAACAGATGGTGTCGGAGTCGCGTTATCTATAATGCAGTGACTCGGGTCATGTGATCTATGGGTGCAGACGGTTACTGTGCTACTGTATATCAGCGCTGAATATCATCCAAGGTTCGAGTCGTAAGAGTGTACTGCCTGTAAGTGCGTGTCCAAGTGAAAGACACAGAAAATAGCACTTCCTGTTAGAAAGCGAGGTTCATTCCAAGGTAAAAATGGCGATGTTGGGAGTTTGTATGTGGATCATGGATTAAAATACATGTATTGTAGTATATTTAAAGTGTACCAAATTATATGTATTACCTAGATCTCCATGCACACCCCCATTCCCATATACAGTATGGTCTTAAAGCCACACCTACTCATGATCTGCTCTTATTTCCATAATTTGACACAAAGACACCCCCACAGTGCCATATATGGATTCAAGGACATGCCCATTCAGTATGTATTTATTATATGTGTACACCAGTTTCATGCCCAAATTTCCAAATATGGACTCAGAGACACGCCCACATTTCAATATCTGATCTTAAAAGCTCACCCATTTAGAGCTACTGTAATCTCCATATAAGGTCTTAAAGATACACCCACATTCCTATATGTACACTCAAAGACATACCCACATTCCTATATGTACACTCAAAGACATACCCACATTCAAATATGTGGACTCAAAGACACACCTACATTGCCGAATGTGATCTTAAAGACACACCCATATACCCATATGTGGATGCAAAGACACACCCACATTCTCAATTGTGGACACAAAAAAAACACCCATATTCCCATATGTGGACACAAAGATACACCCACATTTACAATTGTGGACTTAAAGACACACCCACATTTTCAGTTATGGACACAAAGACACACCCACAATTTCAATTGTGGACTTAAAGACACACCAATAGTCCCATATGTAGACGCAGACACACCTACATTCTCAACTGTGGACTCACAGTAAAACCCACATGTCCATATGTGGATTCAAAGACACACCCACTTTCCCATATGTGGTCTTAAAGGCATACCGAGTCCTGATCTTTCTTTATTTCCATATGTTGACTCAACGACACATCCACAGTTCCATATATGGTCATGCCCTCAGTGACCCTACAGAAGATTTAAACTCACATCCTTCGGGTCACTAACACAGAACCTTCAACCACAGAACCACGCGGCTCTTTAAACCCAGCTGTAAGTGACTCAGAACTTTAAACACCCTAGTGTAAGAAATTTATTAATTTCCACAAACAAACCACTGACTCTATAAACATGTGCTTCAGTGTCTTCTCTCTGAGATTACACTTTACATATGCGAAGTGTTTGACCTGCGGGAGGTCATGAAAAGTTTACACATACACATACACACAGACACAGACACAGACACACACACACACGCACACACACACACACACACACACAGTCGACAGTGACATCCTGCATCCTAGGCATCTGAGCCTCGCTTCTCATTATCCATCATCTCTAACAGTTGAAGCAGAAAGCAGTAGATTCCCCAAGTTGCCTCATTACGACATTTCCTCGTTCCATTCATCACACACACACAGACACACACACACACACACACACACACACACACACACACACACACACACACACACACACACACACACAATGTCTCAGTGCTGACTGGAAAGCAGGCAGGAAATCAATCCTGTGCTTTTAATTAACAAAAATAAAAGCCAGCGGGCATGAAGAGCGCGGATCCTTCGAACAATTCTGACAATATTTTTACTCGAACACTCTCATTACTGCATCGTCTGAAATATCCAGCACTGAGGCACGGCTGCGGATTATTAGGAACAATTTCAACACTTCAGAGGTCAACACAAAGCAGACACAACGCCGTGTTAACTTTACAAATGAAGGCAGTCTGTGTGTGTACGGTTATAAATAAATGCCGAATGACCTGTCAGGACAGGAAGTGGTCGCGCGATACCTGCGTCATTCGAACTGTTTTATATGTAAAGTTGTTTGTAGTATGATAATCGAAAAATAATATCACGGTATTAATCAACCATTTAAAAACACAAAATTCTTTGTACAACGATTCTCAAATCTTTTGTAACCTTTAACTGCAAAAAAAAATTACACACCTTCTGATTTATTTTAAGAACGTAAACCTACTACTCAAATATTAGGCACATTTAAATCCATTATTTAAATACAATAATCTTTTGGCTATTTTTTGTTTTGTTTTTTGGGGTAGGTTTGATCAATGTATTTGCATCTGTTTTATGTTTTTTGGTTTGTTTGTTTTTTAGTTTAACATTCAGTATGCCTGTTACTTGCGTCAGTGTGAAGGATTTTGTTATCATCGTTGTGAGCGGTTTCGTGTCTTGGGCCTCTGAGAAATCCAGAGTCTCCCGGAAGAAAAACATGTGCACACAATTTATTTGTCTTGCGTCTTCTATAGGAAGAATATCAAAAGCATACAGTGCATATGAACGTATCAAACTTTCACTCGATGCTCTGTATGCAACGTTCTGCACCAGTGTCACTGAACCACGCCCACCTCTACTCACTACACTCCTTGAATAAGATGTAATAAATAGCTGTTGCCTCTTAACCCACTTTATACATAAACGATGTGCTTTTCGCGGCATATTATTAGACTTAGCGGGCTCATGAAATAAGCCTAACTTCACTCCTTTTCTGGCAAACACGATCAGAATCACTAGTGAGTCGCGTCGTAAGACGGTACAGCAACAAGGATATTTTTAAAATGCAAAAAAGTCTCTGTAAAGTCCTAAAGAACACTCCACTACCTTAAGTCTTAATTCTTATAATGAATACATATATAAATACATATATAATAACTTTGATAATGGTGTTGTGATTTCCAGTACTGCAACAAAACAAAATAAAATACATATTGGAGAAGCACTGTAGTAGCTTATATACAGTATCTCACAAAAGTGTGTATACCCCTCACATTTTTGTAAATATTTTATTATATCTTTTCATGGGACAGCACTGAAGAAATGACACTTTGCTACAATGTAAAGTAGTGAGTGTACAGCTTGTATAACAGTGTAAATTTGCTGTCCCCTCAAAATAACTCAACACACAGCCATTAATGTCTAAACTGCTGGCAACAAAAGTGAGTACACCCCTAAGTGAAAATGTCCAAATTGGGCCAAATTAGCCATTTTCCCTCCCCGGTGTCATGTGACTTGTTAGTGTTACAAGGTCACAGGTATGAATGGGGAGCAGATATGTTAAGTTTGGTGTTATTGCTCTCACACTCTCTCATACTGGTCACTGTAAGTTCAACATGGCACCTCATGGCAAAGAACTCTCTGAGGCTCTGAAAAAAAGAATTGTTGCTCTACATAAAGATGGCCTAGGCTATAAGAAGATTGCCAACACCCTGAAACTGAGCTGCAGCACGGTGGCCAAGACCATACAGTGGTTTAACAGGACAGGTTCCACTCAGAACAGGCCTCGCCATGGTCAACCAAAGAAGTTGAGTGCATGTGCTCAGCATGATATCCAGAGATTGGCTTTGCAGAATCGACGTATGAGTGCTGCCAGCATTGCTGCAGAGGTTGAAGCGGTGGGGGGTCAGCCTGTCAGTGCTCAGACCATACGCCGCACACTGCATCAAATTGGTCTGCATGGCTGTCGTCCCAGAAGGAAGCCTCTATTAAAGATGATGCACAAGAAAGCCCGCAAACAGTTTGCTGAAGACAAGCAGACTAAGGACATGGATTACTGGAACCATGTCCTGTGGTCTGATGAGACCAAGATAAACTTATTTGGTCCAGATGGTGTTAAGTGTGTGTGGCGGCAACCAGGTGAGGAGTACAAAGACAAGTGTGTCTTGCCTACAGTCAAGCATGGTGGTGGGAGTGTTATGGTCTGGAGCTGCATGAGTGCTGCCGGCACTGGGGAGCTACAGTTCATTGAGGGAACCATGAATGCCAACATGTACTGTGACGTACTGAAGCAGTTCCCTTTGGAAACTGGGCCGCAGGGCAGTATTCCAACATGATAATGACCCCAAGCACACCTCCAAGATGACCACTGCCTTGCTAAAGAAGCTGAGGGTAAAAGTGATGGACTGGTCAAACATGTCTCCAGACCTAAACCCTATTGAGCATCTGTGGGGCATCCTCAAACGGAAGGTGGAGGAGCGCAAGGTCTCTAACATCCACCAGCTCTGTGATGTCGTCATGGAGGAGTGGAAGAGGACTCCAGTGGCAACCTGTGAAGCTCTGGTGAACTCCATACCCAACAGGGTTAAGGCAGTGCTGGAAAATAATGGTGGCCACACAAAATATTGACACTTTGGGCCCAATTTGGACATTTTCACTTAGGGGTGTACTCACTTGCCAGCGGTTTAGACATTAATGGCTGTGTGTTGAGTTATTTTGAGGGGACAGCAAATTTACTGTTATACAAGCTGTACACTCACTACTTTACATTGTAGCAAAATGTCATTTCATCAGTGTTGTCCCATGAAAATATATAATAAAATATTTACAAAAATGTGAGGGGTGTAGTCACTTTTGTGAGATACTGTGTATATATATATATATATATATATATTTAAAACAAAAACCTGAAAGGAAACAAACTGATCAAATCCTCTAATTCTTCTTCTTTCTTATGAATAAATGTTTCATATACAGAATCACAATCAGAACTGCTTTATTGGCCAAGTGTGCCTGAACAAGGAACAACAAGGAATTTGTTGCCGGTTTATAATGATCCTACAGTGCACACTTACACACTTACACACACAAAAACAAGACATAAAAACCTACACTTTAAAAAATAAATGTTCCAATTAGACCTAAAAAAAGTGTTTTTCAACCTGATGCCACAGGAAAACCCTTTTAAGTTGCACAAAGGGCCTTTTACTCTCAAGATCTTCAGAGAACCATCTATTTACCAGTGCTTTTAAAGAACTCAAAAATGGTTCTTCATAGCAGTGCCACAAGGAACCATGTTATCATAAGTTCTTTAAAAAACCCTTAGTTAGTGCTTTAAGGAACCAAAGTAAGGTTCTTAAGAGCGATGCCAGGAGAACCTTTTTCAGTCCCACAAAGAACTTTATAGGTGTTACGACCCGTAGGGTGAAGGAGATGAGCAAGATGCACTTGCAGGGGAAAGTGTTCAGTTTATTAGGCACACTTGATAAATAATAATGAACATAAATGTATATAAACACATCACTGTCAAATTAACGCTCGGAAGGAGATCTGGAAATCCCCGGAACAAACTATACGATACCAAACTGGGCAGGTGATCTGGAAATCACGGAAACAAATCGCACGGTTACAACATCAACTTGGAAATAACGCAAAACTATCATAATACTCCGCCCCGAAGCAGAGACGGAGTGGCGTATTTAAACACATACTAATCACTTGTCCAAATCCAAAACAGCTGAACCCCCTCCATAAACAAATGAGGAGGCGGAGACATGACACGAACCAAAACAAACGCAAAAAATATGAAGGTGAATATCATGCTAGATCGAAACATACAGTAATCAGGAAGCTACATATATGATATGATAATATAAGAATAGCGAGTGTATACGTACATCAGGAAATGACATACTGTATATACATTATGATACCGTGTGTACTTCTGAAGAGTTCATCCAATCAGCCGCCATTTTGTCACGTATGATATTAATGACCTCGGCACGCAGTGATAGACTGAGTTAACCTTTATGTTGTTTCATGAATATTAAAATGCTAACAAGAGCCCGTGTGTGAGCTGCTAATCCAGAAGCAGAAACTTTCTCTTCCTCGTTTATCTTCATTAGAGACGCATTAGCATAGGTTTCGCTAATCGCCTCATCATCAGTCTGACAGCAAAGAGACGTTTGGTCACTACAGCTGTGTACGGACATCTGCCTTGAGTTACAGGAGTCAGGTTTATTTCTCAAACGCACGTGGATCAAAGTGCTGTACAACAAGGTCAAAGGAAGACACACTGAGAACAAAATGAGGAAATAAAATTTAAAAAATAAAATGTCCTCTGCAGCTCTGACAGTAGTGCAGCTGCAAAATCACAGGTTTATATTAATGCGCTCGTTCTAATACGTTATCCTTTCTATAGCAACAGCCCATTCAAAGGGAGAGAGAGAGAGAGAGAGAGAGAGAGAGAGAGAGAGAGAGAAAAGACAGAGAGAATAAAGAGATGCTGGTGAGGGAACAACTGTTTATAGCTGCTATAACGTAAGTCACAACAGGAACTATCTTGTTTCATGGACGTGTTGTAGCGAAATGCTGTGGTACAAGAGGAATAAAGCTAAAAATAAAAAATGAATATTGAAGTTGTAGCAATGACATCAAGTTGTAATAACAAGATACGGATTAAAAATAGTGATATAACGCAGCAACGCAATACCAAGGTCAATACAGACATAAGAATGAAGTAGTGTGTTCATTCATGTGATATCAACTTGTAAGAACAAGATAATGAGATGAAATAATGAGATAATAGCTAAAAATGAAGCTATATACCTCATAACACACTGACTACATATGTGGTAATAATGATAACATAATAACATAACAATATGATACAGTTATAATGACATAATAACATGTAATAACATAATAACTAGAAATAAAGCTATATATCGTATATAAATGCAATAACAAGCTGATATGAAGTAATCATGCTGTATTAACCAGTAATAATGCAATATATATGCAGTCACAATGGCATAACTAGATAATAATTAGAACTAAAGCAATACAAGTAATGCAACAATGGGTAATGACTTGTAATAACATTTATATGTATATAAATGTATATATACTAGTAATAAGCAGACAATAATATGTAATAACTATATAATAACTACAAATAAAGCGCTATCATCATAATGCTGCAATAACGAGATAATATATTTTATTGCAATGCATTCTTGTAGTAATTATATTATTATTATTATTATTATTATTATTATTATTATTATTATTATTATTATTATTATTATTATTATTACATGTAATAAGATAATAAACTGAAAAAAATCACAATTACAAAATTTTGTTGTTGTTTTTTTTTTTTTTTACCATTTGTGTGCCTTTGTAATGAAAAAAAACAAACATGAAATATAAAATATAATTTCTAGAATGTCTGGATTTTAAGAATGATATGTACTCAATATATATTTATTACATTTATTTTATTTTCATTTATTTACTTAGGATAAAAAAGACTCATCATTGTAGTGTTTTTTTTTCCTTCTTTTTTTCTGAACTTTTTTCAGATAATTCTGAAAATATTCATTGCATTCAGTGCGAATGAAAAAAAAAAAAAAAAGTAGTTATCGTATATTTTTTTCCTGAGCAGGAAAGCAGCGTGACGTTCATCTCGGTTGCTGCTTCGCGCTAAAGAGCTGCTTCTCCACAGCTGTGCAGCGACAAAGCCGGTGAGGGTTTTTTTTTTTTCTTTTTTACGTATCTGCAGAGACAGTCTGGTTATCGCTGCGGGTGGATTGGATTAGGACGAGGCCGTGGGGTTTCTGACAGCTGCGCTAAACCGTGTGGCGCTAACACAATAACGTTAATCCATTATAACATCCATCTGTTCACACACACACATTCCTCAGAGAGTCGCTCGTGCCCGTGGCTGCGGGTTTTCCAGGTGACCAAGGAGCTCACGTTTAAAACACAAAGATCAGAGGAATGTCGGCAAAGCACGCGTGTGTGTGTGTGTGTGTGTGTGTGTGTGTGTGTGTGTGTGTGTGTGTGTGTGTGTGTGTGTGTGTGTGTGTGTGTGATACAATTCAGTAATGATACAGGAGAAAACATAGATTAGATGCTGTGTTGTTTTTTATTTTCTAACACAAAGTGAACCTGGTGAGCGAAAGCTAATCTAATGATTGAAAGCTAAACTAGCAGACTAGCAAGTGAAAGCTAACCTAAAGAGCAAAAGCCAACCTAGCTAGTGAACGCTAAGCTAGTGACTGAAAGCCAGCCTAGAGAGTGAAAGCTAACATAGAGAGTGAAAACAAAACTAGCAAGTTAAGGCTAACCTAGCTAGTGTAAGCTGAGCTAATGAGTGAAAGCTAACCAAGTGTGTAACTCTATAATTGACTAGTTGATACATGGATCCTGATTTAGTTACTTAAGTGATGTTGCAGGCGGAGTCTCAGACAGAGGTCTGTCAATCAAGCTTTGAATTAGAATATTAGGCCACACCCACCGTGTCAGTCTGATCAGTGATTTCAGCTGAGAGTTTTATCACATTTCTTTCACATCTTAATTTATTTTATTTAAACTTCTGTGGAGGTTTAATAGACACAGGTTGAGTTTCATACAAATGTTTTAAAATATTTGACACCATGTCTCTTGGACTCCTGAGTTTTTCTCAGGTTCCTGCTGCACGGTATTATTTCTGGGGGGTTTTCATATTTTATTTACAATTCATCAGATTTTAATAAAAGCACACAGGTTTATGCATACATGCTGTGTATGTCTGACAGTGTAGTTAATGAACAGGTGTAAAGTGGTCAGCGTTGTAGCCGATGATTAATTATGTGTTTGAAATGTCAGCACAACGTCACGCACACACACATCAGTGTGAGAGTTTCCGGGTTTCAGAGTTTAGGATGCTGCACTTTTCTGTTTTAAACGATTCTCTGTAATTAAACGTATGATGATTTTTGCGGGGAAGGATTTGATGCGAGGCCGTGAAACACACAGTTATGGTATTTATGTTGACAGTGTAAATGGCAGATCTGCCCACTCCTGCTGCCGGGGAACAGGTGCTAAATATTCACCTTCTCTCTGAGCGAGACTGACGGAGCAAGAGTCATCAATTTATTCCTCTCTGATACACACAAACGAGGGAAAGAGAGAGAGAGAGAGAGAGAGAGAGAGAGAGAGAGAGAGAGAAAGAGAGAGGAATAAACCTAGAGCAGAGCTGAAACCTGTGATTCAGTGTGATTATAAATTTGTGCATCTGTGTATCTGAAAAATGGGCCCTCTGTCTCTTTCATACCCATTGAGGGAGCGTGGCCTCTGTGTCAGTCCCATTGAGGGGGTTTGGCCTTGGTGTTTGAGTCCTATTGAAGGAGGCATGGCCTTTGTACATTACATAAGTTCCTATCAAAGAGCGTGTGGCCTCTGAGCTTCCCACTTAGGAGGCGTGAAGTACCTCTGCCTCTCTATTCCCAGTGAAGGAGGCGTGGCCTTTGTCTGGCTCAGTCACAGTTTAGTAAGCGTGGCCTTTGTGTGTGTCAGTCACAGTTTAGTAGGTGTGGCCTTTGTTTGTGTCAGTCACAGTTTAGTAGGCGTGGCCTTTGTGTGTGTCAGTCACAGTTTAGTAGGTGTGGCCTTCGTCTGGGTCAGTCACAGTTTAGTAGGTGTGGCCTTCGTCTGGGTCAGTCACAGTTTAGTAGGTGTGGCCTTTGTCTGGGTCAGTCACAGTTTAGTAAGTGTGGCCTTTGTGTGTGTCTGTCACAGTTTAGTAGGTGTGGCCTTTGTGTGTGTCAGTCCCAGTTTAGTAGGTGTGGCCTTTGTGTATGTCTGTCACAGTTTAATAGGCGTGGCCTTTTTGCAGTCGGCGCGTTTAAAAATTTTATTAGAATTTCAGAAAAAAAAGCTAAATCTGGAACATTAAACTTTTTTTTAATATGTTTTATTAATCATATAACTGATCACATCACATCTACACACTCACATGGAAAGACACGCCCCTAATCGGTTCCTTTATGAATATGCTAATTTGTATTTCTATCCTTCAGTGTGTGTATGGAGAGGAGAGGAAGAAACGTAATGATGGTGTTCAGGTGTAGAATCTGGTGTGACCGTGTCATTAGCGTCACTCGTGCTATTCCTGTCCTCATGCTGATGATTTCTGCTCTGAGAAATGAGTGCCCGTCATTCTGTCTCAGTAAATGTGCATGAATGACAAACGTCCAGACTTCCAGCCTTTATTTACACACACACACACACACACACACACACACACACACACACACACACACACACACACACACACACACACACACACACACACACACACACACACACTGCATCACCACCAAGAGGAGCTAGAAGAGAGAAGGCTGTAACTTTGTGCCATTAACTTTGTACTGCATTAGCAGTAATACACACTGTATAAAAATATAAGCACTAATATGACGTGTTGTTAGAACGGGTTCTGTGTGTTCTAGCGACTGGAAAGTAATGTCACAGAAACTTTGACTCAAATTGTACTCTAAGCACTGACACTATGTACTCGATGATCAAGTACATTTGTAAATTTAGAAACTTTAGAATTTCAGAAAAAAAGCTAAATCTGGAACATTAAACTGTTTTTTTTTTTTGTTGTTTTTTTTTTGTCTTGCTTCAGAAACCCTTAACGGTTAAATCTAGAACCCTGCCTGAAAGGGTTCCTCTTTGACAAAAGATTTAAAGTAGTGCCTTGCAGAGAACCCTTGAAGAACACTTCATGTGTTTACTTTTAGAAGAAAAAAAAGGTACAATCAAGCACCAGAAACTAAAGCTTTTATGTAGAACACAACTATATATTTATATACACAAGTAGAACCACTGTAGAAAGCTGGAACCGTTAATCCATCCAAAGAACCCATGAGGAAACTTTCTTATGTAGCTCTTCCTGATTGCATACTGGAACTACAACTTTTTTTTTTTTTTTTTTAAAAAGCCTAAATATAGAACCCATTTGTCTCTCTAGGAGAACTCTCAAGAGTTCTGTTTCACAAAAGATTCAAAGTAGAACCATCTAGAGAACGCTTGAAGAACTCTGTTTTGTCAAATGGGAGTATTCAGTCACTTTTTGAAGCTGGAGTGGAATCTCGTGTCCTGAATAACAACGATGTCCCCGAGGACCGTGAAGAACCACTCACCCATTCAGTCTTACCCCCGCTGCACGCTTGTTAGGCAGTAGAGACAGTCAGCGAGTTGAGATTCGGGACACGGCGCCTCGTGTTTGCACGCTACGCTGTCTCTAATGCTAATGGAGACGAGTCTCAGGCCTCGGCGTTCTCACAGAGCCGAGTTAGCGAGTGTGCCATGTGTGCAGCGTTACAGTGACACGCAACCCGCCAGCTAGAACACCGGTTATTGATCTCACTAGTTAACAAACTCACCATCATTATCATACTAACTCACAATAACATCCCACAAAGGAGGGGAACCCATAACCCTGATCAATAAATTGGCTGATTTCACATCTTGTTGCCTTCAGGCTCATTAGCATTGCTGCTTAATTACATTTAAACAGGCAGTTCATTTAAAACTCAGCGCAGGAACAGAGCGAGACTCGTGTTCGGCCCGGGAGTTACACCGTGCTGAGAGACCCACGTCGAGCCGAGCAGGAGTGAAAAGAAACAAAAACACAGATGTAAGAAGTTTTCTCATGGGCAGTGACACTCACCGATATAAACTGGTTTAGATTTGATTAGATACTGAATTCTGGATTGTGATTGGTCAGAAGGTGTCGATTAATTTTTTATAACAGCAACTCTGACAGTAGTACAGCTTCAAATCACAGGTTTATTTATAATTAATGCGCTCGTTCTAATACATTATCGTTTCTACAGTAACAATTTAAGGAGTCTCCAGTGTCAAAGGTAAAGCTGTAACTAAGTTTTCAGACATCTTCAGGACGGAGGAGTTTGCGCTTTTTTTTTGTGGTTTCTCGGGAACAAACAACGCCAAGCTGCATTTTTTTTCATCTTATTAACTTGAAGAGAGAGAATAAAGAGAGGCTGGTGAGGGAACAAGTGTTTATAGCTGCTATAACGTAAGTGACAACAGGAACTAACTTTGTTCATGGAACTATAAACAGATAAAAAGTAAAAAATATCCTGTTCTTTAATAAAAAAAAAGAAATTACAATTGTTGATAAGTTGCTGTAGTATACGAGAAATAAATTTACATAAACTGGACAAAATTCTAAATAAAAAAACTATTAGCGCCAAATCTTTTGAAATTGTGGAAATTTTTTAATTCTAACCGAAAACGAGGGAGTAAAAAAATTGTTTTTTTTTGTTGTGGAAATATAATTGAATTTTAAAATATACCCATGTAAAGTATAAATCCTCTGCGTTAATGAAGAACAGTTACTGATCTGATGATCGACTGGTTAATTCTCCTCATTATTCCCAAGTCATTTTCCCAAAATTTCCTCTCTTGTGGTGATTTTTTTTTTCTCCTCTTGTGGTGATTTAGCTCTGATGAACCGGACCGTTGTGTTTCTGACCTCGGTTATGGACCACGATTCTCAGAGGACCTTGGACAAACCCTCTCAGCACTTCGCACCCTCTCTCTCCCTCGTTCTCACGCTTCTCAGTGTTCTCCTCTATTTATAGCTCACTGCATAGTATTCTAACAAACCGAAAGGAAAAACTGTAACTTCTCTACCAGACCAGAGACGACCTTGTGTTTCGTTTCTACTGCAGCATTATCCACTCACACAGGGAAGAACAGACCAGAGCGATGTGATAATGAATACCTGAGTGAATTACTGCAGAAAGAGAGAAAAAATAATAATCACAGGGTCGGCCATGATGGGTTAGTGTGTATATTTATACTGTACACGGTCTAACAGTAGTGTGTGACACTCACACCTACGGAATTTAATACCTGGGTATTGAATAATTAAATATTTAAAAAATGAACACTGTTCTGTGAAGCTGTTACATTAACATTAGCGCAGTTTTCTCAAATTCTGTTACCCAAAAAACAAACACATTAATGCTAAGATAAAACTGTGTGTGAGGTATCAGACTTTTGCCACTTATTTTGAGATTTGCCTCCTTTTTGTTTGAATTTATGTAAATTTGTTTTAGACTTTAGGTTTTTAAAATGTTATTTATTCATGTAATTACTTTTAGATACTTTTTTAATAATATATTTTTTAATTCTTATGTTAAGTTAATTCTGCTTTTTTTACCTGTACTGAGGCTGTACATTATTATTATTATTATTATTATTATTATTATTATTATTATTATTATTATTATTATTATTATTATTATTATTATTATATTAATTTTTTTTTACTGGTTTTAAAAATCTTTTTTATTTTTATATTTGGAGACTTTTTTCCAATCTTAGTTTTTGTTTAAAAAATTATTTTAGGTTTTGATGTTTTTATTTTACTTATCATCATTATAATTCTGTGACTTTTTCCTCTGTAATATTTTAAGACTTTCCCTTTATCTATTTATTTAATTTAGTTTGTTCACACACAGAGAGACATTGCTCCACCCCCTTTGAGGACAACCAATGAGATAACAGCAGCATACACGTGCTGTATGCTAATATTAGCTTGGTTTTGTTTGCTAGCTAGCACAGCTAGCATCAAAACTTTTTACATTAGCATGAAGAAAGTGTCAGAGTTCATCATTAAGTCAGCTTATGTGTTTTATCTGCTAGCATCATGCTACAGTTACTAATTACTAAACCCTTTCAACAAGCTTTTCTTTTCCTCCACTCGCCATCATATCTGTAAATAAACTCTATTTTCCATCAAGCTGTGAATTTCCCAAATCTCCAAATCTCTTTTTAACATTTTTGTCTCAGTACGAGAGTCAATCAACACTTCCTGTCACTCTCTCAGCTGTCTGAAAACGCAGCAAGATTCTGGACGTGTACTCCTTAAAGTGCTTTTCTGACTAAAATGTAAAGTGTAATGTTTTAGGCTTGCTTCCTGTTATTTATATACAGGAAGTGTCAAACCACAGCGCTCGTCTTTCATTCCCATGAATCCGTCAGCCGTTCGGCGGTGATCCATATTTTCAGGTGAGTTTAACTGACAAACGTCGTCGGGGGAAACGTTTCTGAGTCACTGCATATCTGCATCCTAAACTTTAATCTGAGTTCACTAAATAATACGGTCAAAGTGCACTACATGTCTGTTAGCATAAATAATGTACAGCCATGGCCAAAAGTTTTGAGAATGACACAAATATTAATTTTTACAAAGTCTGCTGCCTCAGTTTTTATGATGGCAATTTGCATATACTCCAGAATGTTATGAAGAGTGATCAGATGAATTGCAATTAATTTCAAAGTCCCTCTTTGCCATGAAAATGAACTTAATCCCAAAAAAACATGTCCACTGCATTTCAGCCCTTCCACAAAAGGACCAGCTGACATCATGTCAGTGATTCTCCAGCCTTGTCCTCGTTAACACTCTCACCTGTGTTAACGAGGACAAGGCTGGAGATCACTCTGTCATGCTGATTGAGTTAGAATAACAGACTGGAAGCTTTAAAAGGAGGGTGGTGCTTGAAATTATTGTTCTTCCTCTGTTAACTATGGTTACCTGCAAGGAAACACGTGCAGCCATCATTGCTTTGCACAAAAAGGGATTCACAGGCAAGGATATTGCTGCTAGTAAGATTGCACCTAAATCAACCATTTATCGGATCATCAAGACCTTCAAGGAGAGAGGTTCAACTGTTGTGAAGAAGGCTTCAGGGTGCCCAAGAAAGTCCAGCAAGCGCCAGGACCGTCTCCTAAAGTTGATTCAGCTGCGGGATCGGGGCACCACCAGTGCAGAGCTTGGTCAGGAATGGTAGCAGGCAGGTGTGAGTGTGTCTGCATGCACAGTAAGGCGAAGACTTTTGGAGGATGGCCTGGTGTCAAGAAGGGCAGCAAAGAAGCCACTTCTCTCCAGGAAAAACATCAGGGACAGACTGCTATTCTGCAAAAAGTACAGGGATTGGACTGCTGAGGACTGGGGTAATGTCATTTTCTCTGATGAATCCCCTTTCCGATTGTTTGGGGCATCTGGAAAAAAGCTTGTCCGGAGAAGAAAAGGTGAGCGCTACCATCAGTCCTGTGTCATGCCAACAGTAAAGCATCCTGAGACCACTCATGTGTGGGGTTGCTTCTCAGCCAAGGGAGTGGGCTCACTCACAATTTTGCCTAAGAACACAGCCATGAATAAAGAATGGTACAAAAACATCCTCAGAGAGCAACTTCTCCCAACCATCCAAGAACAGTTTGGTGACGAACAATGCCTTTTCCAGCATGATGGGGCACCTTGCCACAAGGCAAAAGTGATAACGAAGTGGCTCGGGGAACAAAACATCGACATTTTGGGTCCATGGCCAGAAAACTCCCCAGACCTTACAGACAATTTATGGTCAATCCTCAAGAGGTGGGTGGACAAACAAAAACCCACAAACTCTGACAAACTCCAAGCATTGATTATGCAAGAATGGGCTGCCATCAGTCAGGATGTGGCCCAGAAGTTGATTGACAGCATGCCAGGGACAATTGCAGAGGTCTTGAAAAAGAAGGGTCAACACTGCAAATATTGACTCTTTGCATAAACTTCATGTAATTGTCAATAAAAGCCATTGACACTTATGAAATGCTTGTGATTATACTTCAGTAACAGTTAGTAACATCTGACAAAAAGATCTAAAAACACTGAAGCAGTAGACTTTGTGAAAATTAATATTTGTGTCATTCTCAAAACTTTTGGCCACGGGTGTACTATTTCACCATGCTACTGTATGTAGTACACTAATGCGCTGTTTGGGTCTTGACATTTAAATCTCCAGCTCTCAGCGTGAAATTTGAACAGAAAAAACAGAAGATGGAGATAACACCTAAAACGATTCTGATTAGAACCAAAAAGGGTTTTTCTGTCTAATTCCATAAGAGAACCCTTTTAAGCTGCACAAAGAACCTTTTACTCTCAAGTTCTTCAGAGAGTCATCTATCTACCAGTGCTTCAAAGAACCAACAAATGGTTCTTCATAGCAGTGCCACAAGGAACCAAGTTATCATAAGTTCTCTAAAAAACACTTAATTACTGCTTTAAGGAACCAAAGTAAGAGCGATGCCAGGAGAACCTTTTCCAGTCCCACAAAGAACTTTATAGGGTTCACTTTAACCTTTTCAGGGATGATATCTTGAAGAACCAATACACTGCTCTGAAGAACCTATAATGAAACATAAAGAACTTCTTTAATCTCCAAAGATAGCTCCATACAGCTCAACTCAAGAACGCTATATAATAAAAAAAAAATGGCTCTTGACAAGAAAAGGGTTCTTTGCAGAACCTATGGTGCTGTAAAGAACCCCCGAAGAACCTTTATTTTTAAGAGTGTGATTAAGACAACTGCTATTACTCTCCAAACAACATGTTAACTTTACCAAAGTGTCAAGCTTCTGGACACTGTATCTCCTGATTACATCATCAATGCAGAACACAGAGTCACATCAACACAAATGTTCTTCAAAGTGAGTTTGAGGTAATAAGGAGACTTTTGCTGTCCGTTAGCATGATTCATTTATCGTATTTGTAGCCTCCTTTGACTCAGTAGCAGTAAATTGTTCGTCTTATTAAACTAAACTCAGTTTTCTCCTGATGGACGCTTTTCTGCGTGATGTCAGAATCCGTTATGAAGCAGCAGCAGTGGCCTCCTTACGCATGCAAGGAAAGTTCTGCAGTCGGATTTTAGTCTTATACAATTACCGTCATCTTGATCACTTTCAGGAGTGAACTTCCTCTGAACCTGTGGAACCTTCACTCCTGTATGAATGCAGATAGTCAGATTTTTCTACATATTTTTTTGCAGGTTTCAGGTCAGTGATTTTACCTGTAGTGTGTCGTCATACAATAATGTGAACCTTTTCGGATTTAAAACAGATATAAATGATGACCCCGCCCCTAAATTTAACCTTCGTCACGTTTCATACAAATTGTGAGTTTTTACGACGGCTACAATGGTGAAAAATAAAATGTCCTAATATCTAATTTTCAATTCATTTTTACTGCATTTCAAAATAATTCAAAAATTTATGTGTGGACACTTAAGTCTGGTTTCACTCAAGTAAGGTTCTGACATAATACGTCACATAATATTCAGATACATATTTATTTTTATATTTTATGTTCAAGTTCTTTTACCTTTATTGATATTGCTTATGATTTATTCCTCGTCTAAATTGTAATCGTTCTATATAAAACACATTTATATATATATATATAGAGTTTCAAAATGCATAATTTGAACATAATAATAATAATAATAATAATAATAATAATAATAATAATAATAATCTGGGTTGAACTGACCTCGACATTTACACCAAACACAAAAATACAGTGACATGCCTCTTCGGGTCTTTAATAAACAATACAATTAGGTCTTGTAAGATGTTTTTTTTTTTTTTTTTTTTTTTTTAATTAAAACACTTTTTTTTAAAACAATTTTATCCCAACTCCATAAACACAGATTTCATTCAATTTTAATGTTACATGGTATGTTAAGCAGGAGCCTTTAAATCTCTGGATACTCAATTTTACATTTACATTTATTGCATTTAGCAGACGCCCTTATCTTTCTAGCAATAATCACATCCTGATACTGGTTCACTAGATCACGGACTAAGAAAAGCACACAGACAACATAATTTGTTTTGTTTTTCTTAAATTAAATGTCACTGGAAAGTTTATTTTCTAAAATAAAAATTGTACGTAGTTCATTAATAGACATTTCCTTATATGATGTAAAAAATTAAACTTTTCTGAGATTTCGTTTCTGTTCTTTGGTCCAAGAGCCCAGAGATTTTTACTTAAAGGTTGTCAATGCAAAGTTATTTCTTTTTACTGTAAAAACATACAAAAGATTACTGCTGTATTATGTTAGTATACATAATTAGTTCAATAACAAAAAGTTTTTGCATTAATAAAAAGACTCTCTCATCTGATGAGACCAAAACTGAACTGTTTGGCAGAAACTCAACATTGCTCATCCCAGTGAAGCATGGTGGTGGTAACATCATGTTAAGCATAACCTTTGGCCTCTTGGTTGCGACTCTGACTAATCCCTACTTTATTTATTCACTGACATTTGGTGGACGAGCTCCTTGAGTTGTGGTGGTGCTGTATTCCTTTTTCATTTCTTTAATAATGGAGCTAATGTCACTTTGCACGATGTTTCGGATATTTTTTATAACCAAACCCTCATTGATATTTTTCCAGAGCTTTGTCCTGGATTTGTTTCGATCACTCCTTCATCTTCACAATGATGCTGTTTAGGTACATTCTCTAACAAACTTAGGTGTATTTATATTGCGTTCATGTGACACTTTAATTTCACACAAACGCCTTTCAACTAATTACGTGACTTCTGATGGCGACAGGTTGCACCAGAACTAATTTAGGGGGGTGAATACTTATTCTTATATTTATTTAGGGGGGCGAATACTGCAATTAGTACTTTTATAGTTTCTATTTGTAAATAATTTTGCAAACGATATTGCCGCTCCTCCATACTTATTATTTTGTGTCGATTCATGACATAAATCCCAATGAAGTCCATTTCAGTTCCAGGTTGTAACACTGAAAAATATGGAACAGTTCGAGGGGGCTGAATACTTATGCACAGCTCTGTATATTAGCCTGTACTTATTAGCTTTCCACAGGTACAAATTAGTTAACAAGCATACAGGAGTTTTCTTGAACGCTAAGTATGTGTTAAGTGTCACTGAACCACCCAATTACTGTGAGTTTTCCAGATCTGCGCTACATTCCAGCAGTTTAGGTGTCGAGTCTGGAAAAGAAACATCGCTTTAAAGCCTCGTTAATGAGGAAGGTGGCGGCGAGCAATCTGTCCAGGACGATCATTTAATTAAACAATTTGCTAACACACTTGCTGTACAATTCCCACATGTTTTTCAAACACATGGTGTGTATGAGAGTAATAAGCAGAGCAGAGGCTGTAATTAAAGCTTAAAAGCGCCGTGGTGTCTCAGAGGGAACGCTCGCTCTTCAGGGACGCTCACCGCTCGTGGCAAAGACTAATTGTTGTTGTAACTTTCAGACTTGTTCACTGTTTAATTATATGTGAACGTTTAATTATATCTCAGTATATACAGTACACATTGTTTATCAGGTACAAGCAACAGGTTATCATGTACACACCAAAAAATACAATTTAATACATTTTATTTGCCACAAATAGTGATTCGTGTGTTTTTTATGTGATATTTATAATTGTTATTGTAATTTTGCCCTCAAGCTATTTCTCGGATAATATGTAATATTGTGTAAACACCCTTATTACATGACAGGGTGGTATATTTATATTTATATTTATATTTATTAAATATTTTATCTATTTTTGTTAATTGTAATTACTCATTCTATCCAAAAAAAAAATTATTTCATAGTTTATTATTATTTCACAGAGGCAAAGTGAGGTTTTACAGAGTGAGACAGAGATCAGAGAGAGAGAAAGAGAGAGAGAGAGAGAGAGAGAGAGAGAGAGTAAGACAGGCCTCAGAAAGTGAGACAGAAGTCAGGTCTCAGAGAGTGAGACAGAGTAAGGCAGGCCTATGAGAGTGAGACAAGCCTCCCAGAGTGAGACTGAATGAGACAGGCCTTAGAGAGTCAGACAGTGTGAGACAGGTTTTAGATATTGAGACAGGGTAAGGCAGACCTCAGTGAATAAGACTGAATGAGACAGACCTTAGATAGCAAGACAGGTCTCACAGAGTGAGACAGAGTGAGACATGCCTCCGAATGAAACAAAATGAGATCTCAGAGAGTGAGACAGGCATCACTCAGAACATTACATTTAGTCAGGAAACACTTTTATGTTATAAAAAAAAAAAAAGTCACCCTTCTTACTTTTATACTCCTTTTTGCACTATAAATACACACACAGTGTTTGTTGGGAATTGAGGTTCTCCAGAGTTCTATACATTCTCTACATCTATATTTTTGATTCACTGTGTTAAATTCATAATAATTCATAAATAATAGAGCTGTAGTGAGCACTGACCAGTTGTTTTGCTAGCTGCTGTATATCTTCGGGGTCGTGCTGTACGTATAAAAACGTGTTTCACCGCACACAGAACCACTCTTCTGCATTTTACACACACATGAGGAAGTATTCCTGTGGTTCTGCTCCCTTTTGTTGGTATTTATTTATTTATTTAGATGTTTCTTTCCTCCTCAGCTGGATGTGTGCGTGTGCAGAACTGGGTTTAGATGAGAGATGCAGCACGTGGGGAAACAGATGAGCTCCTCTCAAGCTTGTAAATAAAAAAAATCTGATGTGAAGCAGAGTAATAATCCGATGCAGGCTCGTGTCGCGTCGACGCGCTGTAACACCACCTGACTGCTCAAATTACTTTCAATTACAAAACAAAGAAAGATGAGCAACAGTGATTACATCGACCTGACACACAGATCACCACACACACACACACACACACACACACACACACACACACACACACACACACACACTCACACACACTCTCACACACACTCTCACACACACTCTCACACACACACACTCTCACTCACACTCTCACACACACACACAGTGAGCGGAATTAACTTCACATCATACTCAGAGTTTTATTAAAGTCAATAGCAAATCTTTTTAGGACTCAAATTTTAGTCTGAATTTAAATATTAATGAGTCTTTGTTGTTAACTCTTCATATAATGTTAAGGGAAAATATTACAGGCACTGAAAGGGAGGAGCTTTTATACAGATTTGTTGGAAAATTCATTATTTTTATAAAATCAACTCTAAAAGCTGATATATATATATATATGTTATTAAATTTATTATAAATATATCCCAGAAAGTCAGGAGGAAGTCTCAAGCTTCTTTTTTGTATTACAAAAAATCAACAATAAAATCTCCTGTGTGTGTTTATAACATGTCTATAACATGTTTATAATGTGTAATGGCCCTGTTATAAACACACACAGGAGATTTTATTGTTGATTTTTTTTTTCTCTGTGGAGTAAAACAAGACAGTAGTCTCAGAAACCGTGGGGGGTGTAAACTTTTGCACTTCTCTCCTTGAGTTCCACATTTCTGAGACTACTGTCTTGTTTTACTCCACAGAAGCAGCAGCAGTGTCCTGAATTTTATGTCTGTCTCCTGGAATGAGTTCCCGAGAGAGTTGACCTCCGCAAACTCAATCAGAGGCTCCATAACACAGCCATCATGCGTGTCAAATCCGTGACAGAACCGGACCCAAACACTCAGCGGGAACTGGGTCAGATGAACAGGAAATCGGTCCCACTCCCAGTAGGAAATAATAACAATAATAATAATAATAATAATAATAATAATAATAATAATTTGTTACATTTATATAGCACTTTTCTAGACACTCAAAGTGCTTTACAGAGTATGGGGGGAAATCTCCTCAACCACCACCAGTGTGTAGAATCCACCTGGATGATGCGACGGCAGCCATAGTGCGCCAGAACTCCCACCACACACCAGCTATAGGTGCAGAGGAGAGGAGAGTGATATAGCCAATTCAGGGATGGAGATTATTAGGGGGCCATGATAGATCAGGGCCAGTGGGGGAATCTTGCCAGGACACCGGGGTTATACACCTACTCTTTACGAGAAGTGTCCTGGGATTTTTAATGACCACAAAGAGTCAGGACCTCGGTTTAACGTCTCATCCGAAAGAGGGAATAATAATAATAATAATAATAATAATAATAATAATATAATAATAATAATAATAATTTACTATTATAAGTGTAGTGGAGAGTAATGAATGTTCCGGACCACAATAATGATGTTAATATCTGATAAATTTAACCAAAAATTTGTCACTGAATAAAACCTTAGAATTGTCTTATAAATATATTTATTTTGTCTCTAAAATCTTAAAATATTAGAATCCTTACTGGTTCTTCTGTTTTTCCTTTAAAGGAACCATTAAACATTCTAAGTAGAATGCTACAACAAAGTGATTCCTTATCAGAAAGGATCCCAAAGAACCTTTTTTTTTTTTTTTTTTTTTAAATTAAGTACCCTGATTATGCAGTGAACCCTTAAAGAACCATCGAAGAACCCTTATTGTCTAAGAGTGTGTGTAATAACTGGGTACATGTGCGGTACAAACTCCAAATCATTACTTTCTTGGGTTCTTCATGGGTTCATTGGATAATTCCACGTTTTAGCCTCTTAAAAGAGTTCTACGCAGAACTTGTAAGGGTTTCCACAGAGAGACAACCAAACCACCCTTAAGGGTTCTATATTTGTTAATGAGTGTAGAGGACAAAATTAAATAGAACTTCATGTGTGTAAAAATCTGTAATAATTTAATAATATTTATTTTTATTTAGTTTAGAAATTACAGTTTTATTTCCTTTTAGGTTTAATTAAGCAAATATTAACCTCATTATTATGTTCACTTTAGTGTTCTAGGGTTCTATGTACAGTATAGGGACAACCAGAGAACCCTTTGAGTTTCTGTGTGAACTGGATATTCAGCTAAAACATCTCAAATATAATAATAATAATCATCATTATCATCATCATCATCATCATTATCATAATTTTTGCTCATTTAAAAATTAAATTGTTTTATAAATTAGCAGATAATTATACTTAATTTAAGGATTTAT
Organism: Cranoglanis bouderius; assembly: GCA_023630585.1. Classification (NCBI taxonomy): domain Eukaryota; kingdom Metazoa; phylum Chordata; class Actinopteri; order Siluriformes; family Cranoglanididae; genus Cranoglanis; species Cranoglanis bouderius. The sequence continues at coordinate 13,251,394 of CM042548.1, read as the reverse complement.
TATTTTTCTTAAAGAAGAAGAAAAATAATATGCAATAGAACAGAACAAATTCAAGCTTGAAATGAGTAAACATGTCAAACAAGGTTGAATATTCTTATATTTGTTTTGTAATAATCTCAGTTAGAAATATTTGATAAATCTGAATATATTAAAGGTATTTTCACTTATTTCTTGTAATGATTTCTATAAATGGAGTGACTTTTGGAGCTCACAGCGGCGTTCGGCTGATTAACTTTCATTTACGCTGAAACAGAAACAGATTTTCAGTCTGCAGGCATTTATTCAGCGTCACAGCGAGGGTCACAACATCGACATAACGACCTCTATTACTACAAAACAAAACAATACACGATGCCGTATTTTTTTATTTTATTCTTTTTTTTTTATCCAGATGATGGAGGTCAGAGTTGGAGTTCATCTTCACTGTGATTATCTTTACACAAAGAAAAACACAAAAATCAGCTGTCGTGTTCTAAAAGCCGGCAGAATAATGATGAGATTTTCTCACTCGCGTCTGACTTAGACTTGGATGAAGCAACAATAAATATATAAATAAATAAAAATAAATAAAACAAAAAAATAGAATCAGTGAGCCTTTAGAGCATAAACACAAAGTCACATTTAGGGAAAATGAGCTCTTTTTTTGGAATTGTCTGAGTGCATAGTTGTAACAGTAATAACAATAATAATTTTTGTCCATTTGTTTGTACACAGCAATTAGATTATTTAGTTATTGGACTATTTTGCGTCCATCACAGCACTTATTATTCCTGTAGTTTAGGAATTACAAAACATTTTATTTTTTATTTCAGATTCCCATGAGGCCCTTTTTTGTAATCCATTTTTAAATATTTTTTTCGGAGATTGATTTTTCAAGGCGAAACACAAAGAAACGCTTTCATAAGAGTTACATCAGAGTCTCTGATACAAGAGCAACACTGGAATGTGTGTGTGTGTGTGTGGAGGGGGGGGGGGGCAGAACAGTTTGCTGTCTCTTGATTTATTGTGTGTAAGAAAATGTCCAGCTTTAGGCTGATTTTCAGTATATCACTAATGTTAATGCTAATGCTTATGCTTATGCTAATGTTAATGCTAGTTTCTGAAAATCAACATTTAAGCCAAAAACAATGTCCCCTGTCCCACCGTGTCCCTGAGACGTGTTCAGTGTGAAGTTACACGCTTCAAGGCTAATTAACACTATGAAGCTAATGCTGCTAACAAGTAATGGAAGCTTATGGCCTCCAGTTTAGCATTCCACAGTGACGTCTCGTCAATCGTCCCAAACCCCGAGCATGTTTTCTTTACATCAAATTAACGAAAGCACTGGTGTTATTTTATTCATTCAACAAATCTAGAAACTAGAAGCGGAATAAAATCTCCAACATCCCACACACACATTACAATTTTATGACCTCAATGTAGTGTCTAGTGGCTTCATTATGTTGTGTGTACGAGTAAGTAGAAATCTGTGCATGATATTTTTTTTAAAATAATAATAATAGCAGGGTGCGCTGGATCAAGTGCTATTCTACAGTGTGTGCTGCTGAATAATGGGTGTGGAAGCCGTTGTGTTCAATTAAACCAGTGATTAAAGTGATCATTACAACTAGCTCTATTCCTGCAGTCATATAATAGTATTAGTGATATATGAGACTCCTATAAATAATAAAATAAAATAAAATTATAAAATCTTATTTCAACACTCGCCGTCTTCTCATCCAGATGTCATCATATCTCTTGCTTTTATGTCGCATTGAATTTACATTCGACAGGAAAAATTTTAAATGGTATCTGCTAAAATGCTCAGACTTTAAAGTAGGTTTAAAGTCTAGACGCTGTGGAAAAACTCCGTCTCAGATGCTTCTACTCAAACGCGGAGGTGTGAACTACACACACGCAAGTGATTTTAATAATTTCAACGCGGAGATCAGAAAATCCAACGAAGCAGTTGCATAACCCGACTCTGAACACCGGGAACTTTCCTCACGTAAACACTGACGTGACTTTTGGATTTAAGTTGCCGACTCTGATGCTTTCGAGACACTACGCCATCAACATTCATCAATCTTCATGTACAGTTTGGCCCAAACAACAAAACACTGACGGACGATTTTCTAGGTAATAAAACAGAGGACGGGTGTTTACATATTCACAACTTTTCCCAGATGAGAAACGCCTGCAGGTTATTCCAGAGGATGCAATTCCCTGAGTATCCCCTTTTACCAGAAATTTCTCTGCTCGTTGCCGGTCTCAGAGTTGTGAAGAATGCAAAATAGAAAAAAAAAAAAAAACTTCCTCTATAAAGTGTGACATTTCAGATAAATGTGGAAACGAGCGCTGAGAGGAGGAGAAGGAAGAGGAGGAGGAAAAGAACGAAGACAGGCTCATTGTGGATGCAGTGAAAGGAAAAGGCCGAAAGGAAAAGCAGCAGATCCCAGCATCAGAGAGAGAGGGAGAGAGAGAGAGAGAGAGAGACCCTGCAGTCAATAAAAATTCATGATGTTCAGTAATAAGACAAAAGGAGCTGCATACAGAGCAGCCGAGAGACAGAAGACGGACTCATTTCCACTCCGACGTAGTCACCAAACCGATAACGTCCCACACTAATTACAACCCTTTCACACTTCTCTTCTTTTCTCTACTACTCTATACAAGAAATTCCAAAATAGTGGGGTACAAACTGTTCGTCTGATATCATTTAGATTTATTTCCCATTTCTGTTGCTTATTAGAATGAAGGAATATCTGTGATCCATAAACACTAAAAAAAATATATATATTTGTCCGTTCTTGGGGTGTACAAACTTTTGCACTTGACAGCATTTCAATTTCATACAAAAATTTTGGGGAAAATTGATCTCATTTTAACTCACACATAGAGTTACATTTTACTTCTTTTTTTTTTCCACGAAACTTCAAATCACTCGTCGCCTTTTTGCATCTCAGAAACCATAAACAACCTCCAGAATAAATATTTACCAATAAACAATCCAATCATTATCTGATTATTCAGATTCTGATTGGTCAGAAGGTGTTGATTAATTCTCTAGAACAGCAGCTCTGGCGGTAGTGCAGGTTTATATTAATGCGCTCGTTCTAATACGTTATCGTTTCTATAGCAACAGCTCATTCACAGGGACGTGTACAGCGGATGCTCCACATAATCGATTAATAACATGTATGGAAGGAGTCTCCAGTGTCAGCGCTTTGTAACAGTCAGAGGTAAAGCTGTAATTTTAAGTTTTCCGACATCTTCAGGACAGAGGAGTTTACGCTTCTGTGCAGTTTATCAGTAACACGCGTAACAAGCTACGTTTTTTTTTTGTCTTAACTTCGAGAGAGAAAAAAAATAGAGGCTGGTGAGGGAACAACTGTTTATTCTATCCATACATGTCATTTTGCTGAGTTTTTTTTGTGATTGTTGTGGCCAAGAATGCTTGATTTCAGGGGTTTTTTTGCGGAAAACTACTCGAATTGGCGAAATCGCAATTACATGAAATTGTTCTGCACGCTCTTTCACAGTGATGTTTGATGGTAAATGAGAGCTTTTAGCTGCACTCGTGTTCAACGCACGTGAATCGAAGAGGGCTTTGGCTGAATGTGCGTTGTGATGACGTCACATGACTCGTCTCGGCCCAAATCTGCAGAAAATCTGGGGTAATTTTGAAGAATTGCAGCTCGTCCGAATATTGCGGAGTTTCCTTGATTTTGCATTCATTTCTACATGATTATATCTTGAACACAGATAAAGTCGTGTCTCATCCACAGTGCTACTGATTGATTAAAAAAGCCTTTAGAGCTTGCATTAAAATTTATGCAAATATATTTAAAACTGACCTACATGCAAATTAGGCCTTGAGGTGTGTGTGTGTGTGTGTGTGTGTGTGTGTGTGTGTGTGTGTGTGTGTGTGTGTGTGTAGTAGTAGTAGTAGTAGTAGTAGTAGTAGTAAGAGTCAGTGATGATCTATGTTTGTTTTATGCAGGTAAAAAATAATTGCTTACAATTTACCAGCAATTACATTTTTTTTTTTTTTTTAAAGAACATGTCATACTTTTTATCCATTTATAGTTACATCTAATGTTGTGGAACATCAGTGAAACAAGTTAGTTTCTGTTCTTATTTATGTTACAGCAGCTATAAACTGTCATTTCTCTTTCTCTGTCTTTCTCTCTCTTTCTGTCTCTCTCTCTCTCTCTCTCTCTCTCTCTCTCTCTCTCTAAGTGAATGAATAAGTGAATGAATAGATAGTGTATCTCCTCTCAGCAGCTGTTCCATAGTCACACACATTACACCCCTACTGATAACACACACACTCACACACACACATTCCTCCATTACTGTTAACACTGACCTCTCACTTCTCATCATGCCTTATCACACACTCTCAGCACGCAGACATTAGCGTGTAACAGAAGTGTGTTGTCTCTCTCTCTGCTTGGTCTTTATGACTGTTTAATGAAGCTTTATCACTCACCGCTAATTAGCTAGTGGCTACACTAGCACTGCGACTGTCTGTGCGCTAATTACTGACCGTAGCTCAATGATCGCCAGCAATGTGCTGCGTCATGTCTCTCTCTCTCTCTCTCTCTCTCTCTCTCTCTCTCTCTCTCTCTCTCTCTCTCTCTCTCTCTCACACACACACACACACACACACAAACTACATAATCTAGCTAGTGTTCTAACAGGGAACATATTAGCAAAACTTAACTAGCTAGTAAGTGTTGAGCTAGCTAATTTTTAATTAGCTTAGTAGCAGGTTTGCCTGCCATTAGTTTTATTTACACATTGCAATGTTGAATGTAATGTTAGCTATCTTTCTAGCAAACTTAGCTAACATCAAATAGCCAATTCTGATGAGGTAATGTTAAAGTTAGCTAAACAAAGCATAACTATTGTGCAATCAGACCAACACCGAGCTAAAATAGCAAGTTAGCGCTAATATGGAGCTATTATATTAAAAAATAAAAAGTTCACAAGTGAGTAGGAGGTTTTATGTCACTAAACGCTCAGATGCAAACTGCTAATTAACGTTTGATGTAAACGAGCAACTCATTCAACCATGCTCTTTAAATGCTTGCTATTTTAATATCAAGCACACACACACACACGCTAAAGCTGAACTGAGCGATTCACCTCAGGAAACCATGACTTTTATCCCCATGAGGTAAGTGTGTAAACTGAGTGAGGTGAACACACACACACACACACACACACACGTTCATGATGTTTGGCAGCATCCAAGTGAAAATGGGAACACAGTCGTTTCTTTACTCTCACTGAGGATAAACTAGGACAAGGACAGGAAATGACAAACTGCTTCCGGTCTCTCTCTCTCGCTCTCTGTCTCACACTCACTCACATACACACACACACACACAAGCAGGACTCTTATAAACTCTCCACACTTCGGTATTTAATATATAATAGTTAATTAGTGTTAGTTAGCTTGCACATGCTTGGTACACAGTAGAATAGCATAAAATCACATAGCCTTTTAGTAAACTCGGCTTGCTACTAAACTGAAGTAACTAAACAACATTAGCTAAAGAATAATAATAATAATATCCATATAATAATATTCTGTATATTGTATGTATTTTCTCTGGTAATTGTAGTAGTAATAATGGTAGTAGTAGTAGTAATATTAGTGTTAGTAAAAGTAGGCGGAATATTACTACTTGATAATATTAATAGTAGTAGTAATAGTTGTAACAGAAGTAGTAGTAGTACTAATAATGGTAGTGGTAGTAGTAGTAGTAATAGTGGTAACAATCATACAAGTAATAGTAGTAGTAATATTAGTACTAGAAATAGTAGTCATAGTGCTAGTAATACTAGTAATAGTAGTAGTAGTAGAAATAATCATACAAGTAATAGTAGTAGTAATAGTAGTAGTAGTAGTAAAAGTGGTAGTACTAGTAATACTATTAATAGTAGTAGTAGTAGCAGTAATTGTTGTAGTAACAGTAGTAGTAATACTAGTAGTAGTAATAGTAGTAGTGGTAAAGGGTCACTAGGTTGAATGCTTGTAAGATTGATATGGAATGATCACTGACACAGCAGATGAACTGATTAGATTTTGGAACTGATTCAAACAAGGTTAATGTCACAGGAAGGTCAAATGTCTGAATGTCTTTTCTTCAATAGCTTCCTTCCTGTTCAGGATTTCTGACATACAGATTAGTGAAAAGAAGCACTAGACTAGACTAGAGGAATCAAGGTCTACTTTTTTATTTTTATTTTATTAGATTTTTTTCTTTTTCCTACACTTCCTATATGGAGTTGTCTTTGTTCTCTCCACATCTCTGAAAAAACACCCGCTTACCCCCCTCAACCCCGCCGAATCGCACTTCCTGCAGCTCGCCGTGTCTTTTGTTCGTCGTCTTTTCTGTCTTTGTGCTGCAGTGACAGAGACGAGAGATGCTCACACACTGTTTGCAGAGTCTCAGTGGGAGAAATCACATTTCTATTACTGTCACTGTTCCATCTAATATTGACTCTGTGTGTGTGTGTGTGTGTGTGTGTGTGTGTGTGTGTGTGTGTGTGTGTGTGTGTGTGTGTGTGTGTGTGTGTGTGTGTGTGTATGTGTGTGTGTGTGTGTACTGTAGATATTTCAGATGTATCTGTGTTCCTCCATTAATGTTCTTTTAACTCTCATGTTTCTGGGCTGTAATGAATGTTAAAAATTTACGGGAAAAAATGTATATTAAAGTCTTCTCTTCCTCTCAGCGATGACGTACGGTTTTAAAATTGAACATCTCTCTGATACAATAAATCTCATTACACTTCCTTATATTTATTCTCATAATATGAAAATATTCTCATATTCTTGGTAAGTTTTAGCATTAAAGAGTAAATTGGGTAAAAAAAGACGAGTCCAGTAGAACATCTGCGCTAGGTTTCAGTACTGTGCCTTTTTTGAAAAAAACATTTTCAGGAGAACATGTTAGTCCTTCATGTGTGCTAGCAGTTGGTCGTGATCATGTGACTAGATATTAGATAAGTAGATAATGATTTTTATTAGGGATTAAAATTTATTTACTTAATTGTATTTCTTTAACCTATTATTTTGACAATAGTCAACAATTATTTTACATTTACATATAAATCATTCCAAATAAATAATAAATGAATATAAATAACAGCACTTAATGTAAAGATTTTTTTCACTCAGTCCCATGAAAGGAAAAGAAAATGAAATATCTTTTTTTAAATGTATATTAATAATTTTTATTAATATACATTTTTTATTTTTAAAGAACAAATTTAAATGTTCAATTTCATTGATCTCATTGTATTTTTATACATCTATTATATTAACAAAATGCGGTTATTTAATTTGATGTGTATTGCTACTATAAAAATGTGTTATACTTGATAATTTTATACAAAAATTATCATAATATAATACAATTATTTTTCATTTTTTGCGCTTATTGTACAGACTTTGTTTTGCGCTGATCTTTTTGTTAAGCACTCGCTTTTAGCCAGTGAGTTCACTTCTTAAGAATCAGCTGCCTTGTGTGTGTAAAAACTGGTATAAATTTTCTACAAGTAACAAATTTTTTTTTTACACGTTCCCACCAAGGCCAAGGAGAAAAAAGATGTAATCAGCTGCCCCTTGTGGCTGAAGATGGTATAACATGTTAACTTTTTTCTTTGATTCTGTTTGGTGTGGTTTCCTTCCTGTACATTTCAACAGTGGGGTTTTTTTTGTTTGTTTGTTTGTTTGGACACAAAAATCAATACCATAAATTATTTTCAGCATTGTTTTTTTTCATGTTTCACAAAGCATAAAAAATAAAGTGGAAATTTTTACTCTAGAACACTGTGCTGTCTTTTTTTTTATTTCCCTTCAGGGCTTCTGTATGAAACACACAACGCTGTAATTAAACAACGCAGGCGGTGCAGATCCACGTTCACTAGAAGAACAGATGAATGTGGAATAATTGATCAAAGGGACTACTCTCTCTCTCTCTCTCTCTCTCTCTCTCTCTCTCTCTCTCTCTCTCTCTCTCTCTCTCTCTCTCTCTCTCATTATTAGACGGAACAGTGACAGTAATAGAAATGTGATTTCTCCCACTGAGACTCGTCTCAGAGGTTTTCTCTTAATTCGATTTTCAACTAATACTGTATTTATTTTTAATGTGCATCAAAGATTAAAAAAAAAAAAAAAAGGATTTCAAAACAGGCCAAAAATTTTTATATTTTTAAAGTAAATAAATAACCACAGATATTAGTTTGTACTTTCATTCTGACTTTGATGTTAGAATTATAATATTTTATTGCTATTTACAATCAAATTTCTCCATTAAAATAATTTCCAACATTTTTGTCATCATAACATTATTGTGTAGTATGCAACAGTAATTAATAATTAATACATTAAATTCATTTTAAATAATCTAAATACAAATCTACATCCACATTTCCTTAAAGCTGCTTTGTGACAATGTCTATGACATTTTCCTTTAAAAAGAAAACAGGGGTTACAAACTTTTGCACTCAACTGTATTAATCATTTTCTCTGAAATGAACAGCAAGAGAGATGCATCATGCCCTAAACCTGGTTATTTATTTTTATTCATTTATATTATTTATAATACACACTGAATTTGCATTCAGTCTGCACCACCATTTGAAGCCACGCCTCTTCTCATACATATTAACGAGCCTGGAGATGTGAAGATATGACTGCACTACAGATGTGTTTGTGTGTATTTAGAGACACATTGTAAATATTAAATAATGTTTTAAAAATGTAAACCCACGTTACAGATGAATTGATTAATAACATCGGCACTCAGAAGAAGCGATGAAGTTCCTCAGACGAGCGGAGAAGCAAATTCAGATTTGTCTGGCTGATCCACTCGTCTGAGACCTTTTCCTCGTCTGTTACATGGCGAACAGCCAGTGATTTAAAGTGCAGTATTGATCTTAAAAGTAGATCCAGATGAGGAACCGATCGTATGCATCCATCATCCTGCTCCTCAGAACAGTGGAGTTTCTTATTAAAGCTGGCATCAGACATCACGGAACACCGATATTCCCTTTTAATGAATGTTATGCTTTAATGCATAATATACCCATCCACACATCACATCACTCAGCATGGCTGTGTTTCGCATCACTGATCCAGAGCTTTCTCACAATCCTCGTTCTGTGTTAGTGATTAAAGCGGCAGTATGTAACATTTGGGAGAGTAAAACAGACACCAAATATCATGATGGCATGATCATACATGTTATAAAACAACTAAAAAGCAAACTGGAAGAAGTTGGTGCTTGAATGTAATGAGCTAATTTGCATATTAATGTCATTTGTTTAATTTCCATAAAGTGGAAAAGCAGGTGGTGAAAATTTATCTCTTTATTGCAAGTAAAGGGTGCATTTTTTCTAAAATTAGTTGAGATGTGTGTACAAGTGGCAAGTCAGTACACATTTAAGAAAAGTTAAAGCAGCACATAATGATGTGGTGTCACTTCTGTGATAACTTCTGACATAATTTTATCCATCTACTGTTACTTCTTTGATTGATTTCTAAAGAAAGTTACATACTGCTGTTTTAAGATCAGTGGAAACATTTGGCTTATTTAGGGAAGGCCATAATAATATGTCTTAATTTATTCCATTTTATTATATTTTACTTAATATTGTGCTATCATTCTGTGACACAACATTTATTCTATAACAGTTAAAGATATATATTGAGTTTTTCTCCTCAGATGAAAAACAAATGTCAATAACGTTACTGAATTATTCTGTCATAAATCTCAGTTTGTCTTTCTCAGCCAACAATAAATATTCATCCCCATAAATATATTCATATAAGCGAGGCTCTGTAGTGAATCTTCTCATAAATATGTCCACTTCCAATGTTACATCCCGCCTTTTACATTTTTCATGGAGCTGGCGTTTTTCCCAGAATCGTATTTTTTACCCGGTGTTGACCTTCTCCATTTGAACTGCATTGTAGGTCTTCATCCTCCTGAATAATTAACGTCCATTTGAACATGCTGTCACATCACTTCTGAATCAGTCGGTTCAAAGCCTCAGGGGTGCAGGTACAGTAAGCAATGCACAGGGGTGGAAAGCACCGGACTACGTGTAGTATCATTAAAACGTAGTACTTTTAGTATAATTAAATCGTAGTACTTTTATTTTCACTTGAGTTTCTGCATGCCCTGATGGGGTGTGATGCAGCACCACGTGCAGGCGGAGTGCCGCTAACCCCCGAAGTGTGTTATTTCCATTTAATAACATGGTCTATCTTGTGTCATTCCGCTTATAACACACCAACTTGCCAACAATTACAATGTTTAATTAACTAATGAGCAACACATCGCACATTTTAGAGATTCACAGCTCAACATCCAACATGCAGAAACATGTACATGCAACCCGTTAGTGAGCTGAGTGAGCTAGACTAGCAAAGCCAGATCTATTGCTGATTCACTTTATAAAACCTCTGTAATAAACTTAAGATGTTACTTCACTGTTTATTAGCGACTGTGTTCAATACTGTATAGCTAAGAGCTGCCACAGAAATATAGCAAACACTCAGGATAACGTGTATGGGGTAATCTTTGCTAGATAGCTAACTTTGTACCTAGAACCATGATCTAGCTAGGTAACAAACATAACAGGCTACTGAAAGCCCAACTGAATTTAGCTAGCCAGCTAATGTTACATTTGTTGATACAGTATAGTGTTGACAGTGGAAGTGGTGTTCACTATAGCATAGCTCACTCAGTTAGTTATGAATAGAAAATAGAACATTTTCAGATTATTTGTGTCAAATATGTTGAATAGTTTTTCACCAGATGACTTATTTACGCCTACTTAAGTAATTTCCTGGATCACTCCTTTTACTTTTACGTTTACTTTTACTGGCAACGCAACATGAAACATGCTAACTCCAAGCGTTAAGGAACAGGAAGAAGTGACGAGTCGATCATACACTCTCTGAGATTAATCACACACTAAATGCAGCACAAAACTCACTAGTTAGCGAACGCTGCATCTCTGTATCTATCCTTAAACATTTAGCCAAGTTTGCTAGCAAGCTAGGTGTCATTACTAAACTATGCTAAGCACTACATCAAGCCAAAGTAGTGAAAAGAAACACTAGTAGATGAGCCACGTGACAAAGTTTGGACATAGAAATACAGTCACTATTGTTCATACTCCCTAGAGAACTCGTATATAAAAGTAATAAATGGTTATGTTTGCACTTGCAATTTAGCAATTTATAAGATAAAATAAGATATATGTCTCTCAATAATTGTTATTAAATTATAGTGTGCAATAAAACAAATCTGAATCCGTTAAGATATTAACATTACAACTCGAGTAAATTACAGCTCTTAATTGCTGATGGACGTGAAAATGTGATTTAATTTTTCTTCAGACGGATCTGCCCTTATCGTTGAGCACAAAAAGTTCACACAATCAGACACAAATCATTCAATCATGGCCTGGAGCTTCTGACTTTCTCCCGGTGAGACTGAGTGAGGTGATTCGCTTTAGCTCGACTCGAGAGGTTTAACCTTCAGGGAAATTTGAGAGCTGCCGTCAAAGTTGTTTTACTCTTAATCTGTGAAGAAGTGAAGCTGTGTGACAAACAAAAAGACGAGCGGCCAGCCGCGGGATACGACTTCATTCTTCCTTACAAATGATCACCGGTTAAAAGAGAGAGAGAGAGAGAGAGAGAGAGAGAGAGAGAGAGAGAGAGAGAGACAGCCAGTAGACGGGATATTTACCCTTCCTGAATTTTAATTCATAAACATGGATGCCAAACAATTAATCTGGTGTCAGTATGAGGAACAAAATCAGGAGGAAATCTCAAGCATTCATGTCCCAGGTATTATGATGTTAAGTCAGGTCCAGTGGCTTTATTTTCATTTCAACCATATACAGCTGGTACAGTACACAATGAAATGAAACAACGTTCCTCCAGGACCATGGTGCTACATAAAACAACGCACTAAACTGCATAAGACGACACAGAACTAAATAAGCCCTACACATTTTTACATAAAGTGCACGTGCAAACTTGTGCAAACAACACAAGACAGTACAGTAACTACCAAAACAGATAAACACTTGATAGGGCGTGGCTGTAGGTCACAGGTGGTGTCAATAAGTCCATATATGTAAATGAGAGGCTCTGAGTGGGTGAGGGTTACAGACCATAGATGGGAATATGGGTGTGTTACTGTTTGCATATATGCATATTTCTTATATACCTTATATAGGATTGTGAAATCTTATTGAAATATGTATGCCACTGAGTCCATATATTGGAATATGGGCGTGTCACTGAATCCATATATGGAAATGATTGCATAATTGAGTCCATATGTGGAAATGTGGGCATCGTTGAGTCCATATATGGAAATGGGGGAATTATTGAGTCCATAAATGGAAATATGGGCATCACTGAGTCTATATATGGGAATGTAGTTGTGTAAATGAATCCATATATGGAAATGAGTGCATCATTGAGTCCATATATGGAAATGAAGACATAATTGAGTCCATATATGGGAATGTGGCAGGTCACTGAGTGCATATATGGGAATGAGGGTGTCTTACGATGTACATATATGGAGATGAGCACATCACTGAGTCCATATACGGGAATGTGACCTTCATTTAGACCATATGTGGAAATATGGGCATCTTTGGACATGAGGGCATCATTGAGTCCATTTATAGGAAAGTGTGCCTGTCACTGAGTCTGTATATGGGAATGTGAATATGTCCATATATGGAAAAGAGGGTATCACTGAGACCATATTTGGAAATATGGGCATAATTGACACAATATATGGAAGTGAGGGTTCCATATATGGAAATAAGGGCACTTCTAAGTGGCTTTAAAACCATAAATGGGAAATAAGGGAATAATTAAGTGCATATATGAAAATGTGAGAGACTGGGTGGGCGTGGCTTATATCTCATAGTTCATATACTGTATATAGAAGTCTCCAATTTGGAAGAAGGAAGGAATAAGCATTCATATATGCACATATATTTACAAAGATTTTGTTAGCCACTTAGCTAATAAGTCATACTTCTAAACATTTATAATCTTCACTGCTAATGCTAGCTTGTTTTTCTTCACAACCTTGTGTGTATAATCAATAACATTAGCACTGACTGAGTTTCTCAGATCCTCAGGGACACAGTGATTGTTAAAAAACAGTTTTTATTGATGCAGGAAGCTGTGAGGTTCAAGATCTCCTGCTTATGTGTTTATAATGAATTCCAGTGTACACCGGTGTGGAACTGTACAACAGATCTATAGTGGGTTAATGCATATATTCACATGGCTTTTGCTGGTGCTCTGGGATAACTCTGTTATTTACAGGTGTGAATTTGTGATGTAATTTCCATATGAATCTGCAGCGTCGGGGGTTTCTCTCTCCATTTCTGTCCATGAGTAAATTCTTTTAGTGTCCTCTGGCTCAACGTCGATATTTTAGAAGCAGGTGTTGCCTTTTGCATTGGAAATCATTTTGGACTCCATTAGTGCATAGCCAGAGAATTTCTAAATACTTACAGGAATCACAGAACAGAACATGCTTTTGCAAAGGTCGTACCACTTTGTCCTACAAGATGGCAAGCTAACAAAATGGAAAAACAAAAGCACAATCCCGCTGATTAATAGTGTGGATATAAAGTGAGGATTATGGCTGTGTGCCTCGTGCGTCATAACACAACCAAACAGAACAAAACATTTCAATCCATGATTTTTGCACTTTTAAACGCCATTCTGTACATCACTAAGAAAGATGTCAAATCTTTATACCAACATACAGTTGCAATCAAAAGTATTGTACAACCCCCATTGCATATCAGGTTTATTGTCAAAATTTACAGCCTTTCAGCTGTTTGCAATGAACAAATCATAAAAAAGCAATTGAAGTGGTTTCCCCAAATTCAAAAGAAAACGCAACTTATAATGACTTCTCCAGTCTCAAAATTATTCAACCCCCTGAATAGAATCCCTCACAACAGCACAAATATGCAAAACAGGAGTTATCTCAAGCACACTTGATGCAACTAATCAAGGGCTTCATTAGTTGCACCAGGTGTGCTTGAGCTGGAGCACATGAAATATCTGAACTGGCCAGGGGCAGAAAATACATGAAATTCCTGGACGGGGCAGAAAAAGGAAGCTATCAATGGCTGCAACCAGATTTCTGAGAAGGCAGGTTGTGAAAAACCCTCGAGTGACTGCAAAAGACCTGCAGCAAGACTTGGTGGCAACAGGCACTGAGGTTTCTGTGAGCACAGTATGGCACGTACTATACACAGAAGGTTTCCATGCCAGTACTCCAAGATGTAGACCACTACTCACCCAAAAGCACAAGAAAAATCGGCTCAAAATCATATAAATAAGCCACAGACGTTTTGGGATTTTGTTCTGTGGAGCGATGAAACAAAACTGGAACTTTTCGGCATGATGGATCAGCGGTATATCTGGAGAAAGCAGAATGGAGAAAGAACACTTTGTCCACAGTCAAGCATGGTGGTGGCTCAGTGATGCACTGGGGCTGCTTTGCATCCTCTGGCACTGGAAACCTGCAGCATGTGGAAGGCAAGATGGATTCACTGAAGTATCAGGAAATCCTAGGAGAAAACGTCATGCCATCTGTGAGGAAGCTGAAGCTTGGGCATCATTGGACCTTCCAACAGGACAGTGATCACAAGCATACTTCAAATTCCACCAAGTCTTGGTTGCAGAAGAAGTCCTGGAAGATTCTACAGGGCCATCACAGTCACCTGACTTTTTGATTTGAAGAAGGCGGTTGCAGCACGCAAACCCAAGCATATTACTGAACTGGAGGCCGTTGCTCATGAGGAATGGGCTAAGATTCCTCAGGAATGCTGCCAGAAGCTGGTGCCTGGCTATGCATCTCGTTTGCAGCAGGTCATAACAGCAAAAGGGTGCTCTACTAAGTACTAAAGATGCTTGCCATGAAGGGGTTGAATAATTTTGAGACTGGAGAAGTCATTATAAGTTGCATTTTCAGTTGAATTTGGGGAAACCACTTGAAGCATTTGTCATGTTGAACTATTTCAATTGCTTTTGTTTGATTTGTTCATTGCAAACAGCTGAATGTCTGCAAATTTTGACAATAAACCTGATTTGCAATGGGGGTTGAATAATTTTGATTGCAAGTGTAGAACAAACATGCACCAGGAAGCAGGACAGATATTTCATTGTTGTTGTTTTTTTAAAGAAAAAAAGTACACGGCAGTTCATTAACGGAAAAACACTGAATGAATACATGTCAATGATGTAATGATGTCAATGAGTTTTTACAGTGGGGGAAAAAAGTATTTGATCCCCTGCTGATTTTGTACATTTGCCCACTGACAAAGAAATGATCAGTCTATGATTTTAATGGTAGGTGTATTTTAACATTGAGAGACAGAATAACAACAAAAAAAATCCAGAAAAACACATTTCAAAAAAGTTATAAATTGATTTGCATTTTAATGAGGGAAATAAGTATTTGACCCCTTTGACTTAGTACTTGGTGGCAAAACCCTTGCTGTCAATCACAGAGGTCAGACGTTTCTTGTAGTTGGCCACCAGTTTTGCACACATCTCAGGAGGGATTTTGTCCCTCTTTGCAGATCCTCTCCAAGTCATTAAGGTCATTTTCAATAGCCTGGCTGAGGGAAGGAGGTTCTCTCCCAAGATTTGACGGTACATGGCCCAGTCCCTTTGATGCGGTGCAGTTGTCCTGTCCCCTTAGCAGAAAAACACCCCCAAAGCATAATGTTCCCACCTCCATGTTTGATGGTGGGGATGGTGTTATGACTTGGGGTCATAGGCAGCATTCCTCCTCCTCCAAACACGGCGAGTTGAGTTGATGCCAAAGAGATCTGACCACACCTGACCACAACACTTTCACCCAGTTCTCCTCTGAATCATTCAGGCAAACTTCAGACGGGCCTGTACATGTGCTTTCTTGAGCAGAGGGACCTTGTGGGTGCTGCAGGATTTCAGTCCTTCACGGCGTAGTGTGTTACCAATAGTTTTCTTGGTGACTATGGTCCCATCTGCCTTGAGATCATTAACAAGATCCTCCCATGTAGTTCTTGGCTGATTCCTCACCGTTCTCATGATCATTGAAACTCCACGAGGTGAGATCTTGCATGGAGCCCCAGACCGATGGAGACTGACAGTTTCTTCCATTTGCGAATAATCGCACCAACTGTTGTCGCCTTCTCACCAAGCTGCTTGGCGATGGTCTTGGAGCCCATTCCAGCCTTGTGTAGGTCTACAATCTTGTCCCTGACATCCTTGGACAACTCTTTGGTCTTGGCTATGGTGGACAGTTTGGAATCTGATTGATTGATTGCTTCTGTGGACAGGTGTCTTTTTACAGGTAATTCTCCCTTTAAGAGAGTGCTCCTAATCTCAGCTCGTTACCTGTGTAAAAGACACCTGGGATCCAGAAATCTTGCTGATTGATAGATCAAATACTTATTTCCCTCATTAAAATGCAAATCAATTTATAACTTTTTTGAAATGTGTTTTTCTGGATTTTTTTGTTGTTATTCTGTCTCTCACTGTTAAAATACACCTACCATTAAAATTATAGACTGATCATTTCTTTGTCAGTGGGCAAACGTACAAAATCAGCAGGGGATCAAATACTTTTTTCCCCCACTGTATGTAGACATGAGTCTATCACCGAGTCTGTATATAGAAATATGGATGCCACTGAGTTCACATATTGGAATATGGGCGTGTCCATATATGGGAGTGTGGGTGTCAGAGTCCATCAATGGACATGAGGGAATCTTCCAGTCCATAAATGGAGTCATCAAATTCATTTATGGGAATGTGGGTATGTAAATGAGTGCATAATTAATTTCTTATGTGGAAAAGTGGGTGTTTCACTAAGTCCGTATATGGAAATGAAGACGGTACTGAGTCCATATATGGGAATATATGGATATAATATAATATAATATTTACATATATTGACATCATGAGGATGTCTCATGATGTCAATATATGTAAATGTTGCACCATTGAGTCCATATATGGAAATGTGACCTTCACTGAGACTATATATGGAAATATTGGCATTTTTGGACGAGTGCATCATTGAGTTCATATATATAATATAATATATATTATATATTCCTATATATTCCTATAATATATAGGAAACCTTGTGTGTCATAACAGAACCAAGCAACCTTTTTTTAATGTAAAGAATTCCAGATCCTTCATCGTGCTATTATTACAGTAGAAATCTTTTCCCTGATAACAACAGATTATTTTTTTCTTGTCATCATTTGTGTGCTCACTGCTTTAAAAAACATCATCTCATGTTTATCATAATATCCCGTCACACTATTTCATTCCAGCTCTATGTTTTAAGGTCTTTTGTTGTTGTTGTTGTTGTTGTTGTTGTTTATCATGATGATGTTCAATCTTCTACCATTCCATCATTTTATTTTCAGCCTTGGCTGTAAATCTGCAGTTTTAATGTCTGTCCTTTTTAAATAAACCCCATTTAGCTTCCTGTCTCATCTGAGTGATTTTAAATACCTTTTATAATGAACAATTTCATCCTTTCTAAAGCCTAATATCCATCATTATCCTCTTGCACGGAAACAAACAAACAGCTCGTGCTAAATGAGGCGGGACAGGACGAGACCAAGCCAAGAGTTTTCAGTCAATTTCCTCCGAGGACGAGATCACGTCAATTAAATTCTCATTTGAAAGGTGTCATAGAGACAGAGAAGAGAGGAGTGTGTGTGTGTGTGTGTGTGTGTGTGTGTGTGTGTGTGTGTGTGTGTGTGTGTGTGTGTGTGTGTGTGTGTGTGTGTGTGTGTGTGTGTGTAGTACCTGTCTATTCTCTGATTTAAAGCCTGAAAGATGAGCTCCTGCTGAAACGGCTTTTTTCCCCCCCTTCAGAAACAGGTCTGATCCCAAATCAGGCTTTCCACCAGCAGGCTGCCTAACGAGGGAGACAATCACGTCAGACTGATGAATTATTAAACATGACGGCTCAGATCTGGCACAAAAAGTAAAGTAGAGTCGAAGAGAGGTCACACAGGGTCAGAGAGCTGTGCTTTCAGGTGTTACACATAACATACGACTTTATTATGATATTTATCACACTATAAAACATAATTTGTCTCCTAGCAGCTGCGGTATTTTCCTGATTTATTTAAATGTTCATTTGTGTGACATGAAAAACATGAAAATGTAATAAACACCCTCAAAATGATACATATTGTATTATACATTGTGGGTTTTTTCCAGTGTGTATGTGAAAGTGACATGTGAAGGCCAATGTATGGTAATCCATACTTGGAATTTGTTAGTGCACACACATTAGGAGTTGTGAGTAGTGAACACACACACTACAAACCGTGAACACACCGGGGAGCAGTTGAGGGTATATATACCTCAATATATATACATATATATATATATATATATATATATATATATATATATATATATATATATATATATATATATATATATATATATATATATATATATATATATATATATATATATATATATATATATATATACACACACATATATATACACATATACATATATATATATATATATATATATATATATATATATATATATATATATATATATATATATATATATATATATATATATATATATATATATATATATATATGTGTGTGTGTGTGTGTGTGTGTGTGTGTGTGTGTGTGTGTGTGTGTGCATTTTCTGTAGCGCTTATCCTACACAGGGTCGCAGGGAGCCTGGAGCCTATCCCAGAGGACTCCGGGCACAAGGCGGGGGACACCGTGGACGGGGTGCCAATCCATCACAGGGAACAATCACACACACACACACTATGGACAATTTAGAGATGCCAATCAGCCTACAACGCATGTCTTTGGACTGGAGGAGGAAACCGGAGTACCTGAAGAAAACCCCTGAAGCACTGGGAGAACATGCAAACTCCACACACACAGGGCAGAGGTTGGAATCGACCCCCCGACACCCTGACCCCTAAGGCACCGTGTCCCTCAGTTTACACCATTAAAAAAATAATAAAGATAACAGACTACAACATAAAGTGTGAAAGTGTCTGTTACAAACTGAAAGCTGTTTTAGAGGACATGAAAAAGGTCAGAGGTGGTTATTTTTTTTTTTTTTTGGCATTTTGCATAATTTTTGCATTTTTTTCTTTGTTATTATCTTTAACGTATATAATCTGACCGCTGTGTGATGCATTTCTGATATTTGTATTAATGAAGGACCATCAGTGAAACCAAACACAATCACTGGATTTCTTGTTATTTTTTCATGGGTGTGTAAACTTTTGCACTCTTCTGTATATAAACAACGTGCGCGAGGACTGCAGGAGAAAAACAATAAAACTATTAAAGGGCAGGTATTTATCTTTTTGTGAACACTAAATGTCTTCTTAGGAATAAGAAGAATAGAGTACGTCTGTTTTTCTCATGAATATGAATAAATATGAGAAGACCGACATGTTTTTATGTTTCTTTGTCTCTTCTATTAATGTATCTATTTAATTATCTATCTGTTTGTCTATCTATCCATCTTATTTATTTAACTGATTATTTGTCATTTTATGTATTTATTTTAGTTTTAGTATTGTTATGTAAGCGGTAGGCAGAGGTGTCAGGATGCATGTGCTGGGGAGACGTCAGTTAATTAGGAAAAGTTTATTCACAAAAAAAACATAGGAATCCACAACAAAAAAAGACAAACCATAATCCAGGCAGTATTCCCAAATAGGCAGTAATCCAAAAAGTCAGTAATAATCCACAACATGGGGAAACACACGCGAGGTAAGGAGGTGGTCTGGGAACCACGAACACGGAGCTACGGAAATCGGAACAAGAATTAGAACTACGAATACGGAGCTACAGACTACGGACATAGAGCTACGGAAACATTTCGCTAAGATCTTTCAAACTAAACTAGACTAAACTAAACTAAACTAGAAACTAATCTAATACTCCGCAATGAAGCGGAAACAAACAGGGGTATTTAAACACACAGAAATCATACACAAAATCAAAGACACCTGAAACCAATGATCAATGAAGGAACATGCACCAATAAGAAATAAGGAGGCGGGGACATGACGTGAACCTGAAAACAATAAAGGCACATGGCAGAGGTAAACAAAACGTGAGTCTTTATGAATGGAAGCGGAGATCGGCATGCGGAAGTAGGCTACTCGCTAGTCTCGTAGTGAAAAAGAAGGAAAGGGAACCTAACAAGTATATTGTTAGTGTTTTTTGATTATTTGTCTATCGAGCTGTCTATCTATCTATATGACTTTGTGTCAGTCTGTCTCTCCAGCCATCCGTCTTTCTATCAATCTATCTGTCTGTTTGCCTGTTTATTTATCTCTATGTCTATCTATCTGTCTATCTATATATCCATCTATCAATCCATCTATCCATCTATCTATGTGACTGTCTGTCTATCTGTCTCTCTGATTGTATCTATCTAGCTATCTATCTAATTATACATTTTTTTCACGTCAGTCTGTCTCTCCATCGATCTGCCTTTCTATCAATCTATCTGTTTGTCTGTCAGTTTATCTGTCTATCTATGTATCTATCTATCTATAGTGTTTTCTCTGCACAATGTGGATAAAATGTTCCTTTTTTTATTCACTAATTAAACACAGTGTGTGACTGACCTTCATCAAGCCGTCACAGTGTCAGGGCCGGACAGAGAGAAAAGCTGTGTGTGTGTGTGTGTGTGTGTGTGTGTGTGTGAGAGATTGTTTCTCTGGCATCAGGTGAAATGAGTTTGGTAATGAGATGCCTCAACACACCACGCCATCCAGTGAAAGCGACTCAGATTGTGTTTTCTCTTTATTTCTCTCCGACACGCAGAAAACAGTGGCCAAGTTTTACTGCCACTCACTGAACTGAACTCATTAATAGATAGTTTACTGATTGAAGTTCATAGATAATTGTTAATATATTAATAAACATTTGTAAATACATTAATTATTTGAAAGGATTAATTACATTAATACAATATTAAATAACAAAATATTAAATTGTATTAAATTATAGATTACTAAACACTTTTAAGTTCTTAACTTGATACCTAGGTATTACTACTTTATATAAAATGTATTTAAAACTTTGTGCAATAATTATTAATTAATTGCACATTATACCACAGAATTCTCAGGTCTGATTGGTCAACACCTTCACACCTTCTGACCAATCACAATCCAGAATTCAGCAGCGCTGTGGGATAATTGATGATATAAATATGTATCTGGAGGTCATGTAGTGCATCTCCAAAATGATCTGCAGAGCTTCTCGCTAAACGATTGGGTTTTAATTGTGTTTTCATTTCTACTTTGTGATAATAACAGCTTTTTTTTTCTCTGTGTTTTCAGTAGAAGTTGGAGTTTGGCTGCAGGGAGTTTATTTCACTCGGTCTGGAGAACATTAGTGAGGTCAGTCAATGATGTTGGACGATTAGGTCTGACTTACAAACACCACTGCAATTCATCTCAAAGGCCTTTAATGGGGTCGAGGTCTCGGCTCGAGTCAAGTTATTCCACTCAGCTCTCGACAAACTCTTCTGTGCTGAAACGGGAAATGAGCTTCACCGAACTCTCGACACAAAAAAAAAGAAAAGAAACATCTAAAACGTCAATGAAGTTTAATAGCTTTCCCATTTCCATCTGTTATTTCCATCTTGGTGTTTCCAAGCTTTTTGGTCCTGTCCCTTAGCGTTATAGACACTGATGCAACAATATATCAAAAAATATATCCAAAAAACTTGTTAGGTTTGGACTTATTCTCACTTTAATTTTCTATTTCGTCACTTTGGGGGGAAAAATTATATAAATCATTTTTTGATGACTTAATTAAATGCTCTGTGGAATGTATATGCCCCGCCCCTGAGTGGGTGTGTCTTGCTGTACAGTAAACACACACCATCTGGTTGTCTAAGATATCGTCCTGGTTAAAGTGGACATTTTACTGCCAATAATTATTGGCACCCTTCAACAAGCGAAATTGGAGGCATTAACTTGTATTTAGTCCTTTTTTCACCACACAGAGTGTCTTCATGGCCAGAAAGTTTTAGAAGGTCTTCATTTTTATCACAGGATTTGATTTACAGCGCCAAGATTTTACAATCTGCATTTTATGGGTTTCTCTCAGAAACGTTTCCAAACAGACGCGTCGTCTAATTGCACATTTTGAACCTTGACGACCCCAAAAATTAATGAAACAGTGATTTTCGAGGTCTCTTTTCCATTTCCACACCATCCTCTTCGCTGTGTGAGTGGGCGTATGATCATGATTTTCAACTGTTTTTAACTTTTGAGACTTTTATTCTGACTCTGATTGTGCTGAATGGTATTGTTCTTGGTATTGTTAATGGTAACTGTTCTTTAAGTTCTTATTAGAATGAACCTTACAGGAAAGATAAGTGTTTTTATTTGTCAGAGTGGAAAATGATAGAATTTTTTAAAATAATAATAATAATAATAATAATAATAATAATAATAATAATAATAATAATAATAATAGGTTAATAGGTTAATAAGAGGTTTAAAGTTCTGGGAAAACAGATGAGTTTGTTTAGGAGTAGCTCTCTCTCTCCCTCTCCTTCTCCCTCTCTCCCCCGTTTGGCTTCTATCCACTGATTAATGAGGAGAACAGCGGAGGTCAGGTGAAGCATGTGGTGGAATAATTGGTACAATCAAAGCGAGGTCACACCTACGTGAAAGCAGGGTTTTCTATCGCATAGTAGCTGGGAATTAATTACCCACTATGTGAGTCTATGTGAGGGGAAGACTGAGGAGAGGAACATCCTCCCTGTGGGGCGTGAATTTGAGTTTCCTCTGCAATTTTCCTCTTTGAGAAAAGTGTCAGCTCTCGTCAGCACGTTGGGCGGAAATGTTTCAAATAAGCTCCTTTCACACGTGCACGTTAACGAGGGAACTTTAAAGGCAGTTCATTAGAACAGGGTTCAGGGTGAGACACTGACGGGGCGACCGAGCAGGACGAGAGCTAGACAAATTCCCGGGTAATTACAAGGAGGCTCGTGTGTGAACAAAGGCAGTGCGAGAAGTTTTGTCCTGTGCCTGTCTAATTAACCCATTTTAATAATATATTCACACTTCGAGTACTTTACTGTAGAGCTTTTGTTTGTTATATAAGATAATAGATCATGTTAAAATCTCACAATGTTATAAAGCAAGAAAAATAATTAATCTGATCTGATCTAAGAGTGTACATAAACAGCGTAACTACACTGTAACGACACATGAATAAACCATTACAACATACTTAACAGAAAAGATAATAGTAAATATCACTGCCAGCAGCAATTAAGGGATCCAAGCACTATGCAATGGACTGTAGAAGATGAGACTTGATCATTTTTTATTGGGTTTCTGTGATAGATTGTATGATTTGTGTCTTGTCACTAAGCTATTTTTATAAAAGACTATCTGACTAGCATGACAACAATGAAACAAGAGATTGTAAAGTTATGGACGATGTTTGGCCTGTAGAGGGTTTAAGGTACATACATGTGTAAAATTTGGTGAGAAGACCTAATTTCATAACAAGTGTGTGAATGGATTTATGGGTGTCTATGGACTTCCATAAGGCATGGTTAATAATAAGTTGGTGCTTGCACCCCTAAGTATAACACTCTGTATACGTGCTCTCACTGCTTCTTACACAAAATATTTACAACGGATTATTTTAGATGTTAATTTCTATCCAATCATTCTAGTTATATAATAATAATTATAATAATAATAATAATAATAATAATAATAATAATAATAATAATGATGATGATTGTGTGCATAATCTTACACTCTGACTTCAGTTATAGTACAGATAATACACTAACTGTACAGGTTTACACCCTAAACCACCAACACAATGATTTTTGTGAGTCTTTTCATTTATCAGTTGAAAGCGATGATGTAAGCGTGAGTGCTCTCCAGCTCCACATTATCATCTCACATTAGTATACACGCCAGTGTGATTCTCACACAGAGGAGGCTGTAATTACACTCACTGTGTGATAATTATTTTTCTTTTCTCCGCAAACGTGCAGTGTTACACTGCAGACGTACAGACTGACACCTTCTCACCAACGCAAACGTGACCGAGGTTTCATTTTACACCAGTACAAATAATGTTTATAATAACTTTTTATTTCTATCTGGTTAACCATCATCCAGAAATAAGACACAGTATAATGACTGTGACCAAAAAATATCCATGATATGATTATACGAAAATATTAATACAATGTAAGTGTACAGTCATTTGCTGGATGTGTAAATGTTCTGTCATGTTAGAAATTCTGCATGAAAAGGGGAAAGCTAATGTCACATAATATTAGCAATAAATTATTAAATATTACTTCAATTAGTTTGACATGAAGTTTACTAAATAAACTTTCCATGAAATCAGAGCTGAAGGTTAGTAGTTTTTGAGAGCATGTAAGACGTTAATGTTCCTGTTAATGTTTAGAGGAAGCCGAGGAACTCTGTTCCCCAGGGAGCTTACAGGAAGAAGTGAGACTAACGAGAGCTGCTTATGCAGGAGAGCTGCGAGATGTTTATGTAGACCAGAAAGGTTCCCACCTCATGTAAAACTCGTAGAATCGTAGACTCTTAGAGTGAGTACTTGACCTTCTGAAGGTCTTACAGGAGGAGAGCGAGCGTGGACATTTTTGGGTCAACAGGATTCCCCGGATGGATAAAAACAAAGCCGGAGGCAGAGAGTCTGCTGGGACATGGCAAACAGGCAAGGAGCTGAGGCCCCGCCCACTTTTAGTAGAGCAGCGTGTTCAGCCGTTATAATCGTTCAGCAACAGACTGGTAAAGCTCATAACATTCGTGTGTGTGTGTGTGTGTGTGTGTGTGTGTGTGTGTGTGTGTGTGTGTGTGTGTGTGTGTGTGTGTGTGCGCACTCACTCTCTGATGGAGTGGAGATTGGTTTGAGAGCCTGTAAAAGGGCATCTTCAACACACACACACACACACACACACACACACACACACAAACACACAAACACACACACACTTGACTTCATTTATGTGTATGATATATTTGATATCTGAGTGTGTTTGTGTGCATCAGTGCGGTGAATGAAAAAAAAGCAACAGAAAAATGTAACATTTTTATACACAGATATTAATCAAATAAACTATATTATCATCTCAATCACCTCTATCACACAAGATCCACCTTCACACTTTAGGCCACGCCTAAAGAAAGAACCTAAGACAATGAAAATGTGCTGTTTGGCTGATGTAGTAAAGTAGATCTATGTGGGGGGGGGGGGGGGGGAATTCACCTCCTTCTAATTTTATTTTCTTCTCTTCCTCATGTTTTTCTTTTCCTCCGTGTGTGTGGGCGTGTAGGTGAGAAAAAATACTGTGTGCTGATCACACACACACACACACACACACACACACACACATGCACACCTGATTGAGTTGAAATCCCTGTCCTGAATCATTCATATCACATTATCAGTCTGAGGGATGAAATTAGATTTTAAAACTTTTATTGTTTGAGAAATCTAAAAGGATAAACGAGAGAAAATAAACCGAGCATCCTGCTGTTTTCATGCTCCAAAAATCAAAACGTGAAGTGTGTGTCTGTGTGTGAGTGAGTGAGAGAGTGAGTGAGAGAGATATGCCTTGAATGTAAATTACATTTCACTTATTATTCTGGCATCATTATCGCATACATAAAATATTTTTATTATTATTTTAACAATTACTGTTATTAGTATTAAAGCAATGAAATAATACATTATATATACACACACACACACATATACATATATATTTAAAATGTATTAAATTTAAACAATAAATATTCAATCAAAATAATAGATTAATAAAAAATGTATTTTTAAATTGCTGATTATTATATTATATTATATTATATTATGGTTGAATATTTTGAAAAATACCATAAAATAAAATGTATTGAAATAATATAAAATATTATAAAAAATAATAATCAAATAATCTGATCTGGATGCCAAAAGTGACACTTCAGTATCTCAGTAATTTCATCTCAGTAAAGGCTTCGTTCAGATTTATACCAGCGGCTCTTACTTATCTGTCCATTAGCCATAATCCGTCCACGTTATCATCTGAACTTTGACCTGAACCCGATGACACCCATGGTTCGATGTAATGGTGAACAATGAGTCACCACACAATTTTATTTTCTCGGTGTGAAAATGACCCGAGGTGTGAGAGATTAGAGCCGCAGAACCGCGCGACACTGCACAGAACTGAGCAGAGTCTCATCGAAGGTGATTAGAAGGTAATCAGTGAGGACTTCAGGCAGGTTAATGAGGAAATCTGCTCCATTACAAAGCATGCATTATGGTTGTGGAGCTCATTACATGCTGCAGGAGGGCAAAAGATTCCGCCATTTTCATTCTCACATTCATTACCTGAGATTTCATCCTTTCACGCCTTTTCCAGCGTCTCCATGTTTCACAGACTGCAAAAGTCCTTTTCTCAGAGTTATAACCGAGTCAACAAGAAAGATCAGCAGTGTTCTGGATTGTGATTGGTCAGAAGGTGTTCATGAATTTTCTAGAACAGCAGCTCTGACATTAGTGCAGCTGCATAAATAAAAAATTGTAATTGTTGATCAATTGTTGTGGCATAAGATGATCCAGAACACTGCTAGTGCACTTTGCAGGTTGTAGGGAATAGGGAATGGGGAATAATGCACCATTTTGCCCACCAGATCCTGACCCAGTTATTACATACCTCCGCCTCTGCAGCTTAACTGTGGGTTATTAAAAACACACAGTTCTGGACTTCTATTAGTGGAAAGCGAGACTGTGTGTTAGGTTTTTCTCTGTTAAATTATGTAAAGCTCTTCATAAAACATAAAACCTCAGCTGTATGGACTTAGCATTAGTGCCCAGATTACTCTGAAGAGTTGTGACTGAATCTAACGTGTTATTAACATCACCAACGTTCCTCATTAATTATAGTTCATCGTGTGCCTCTCGACCCCAGCATGAGGTTGGAGATAATTTACGGAAAATTACATACCAGATGCATGTGAATGTAAAAAAACATCATTTCAGCTTTCACGATTGATGTGGATGTGAACTTACATCCTTGCTCTGTGTGTGTGTGTGTGTGTGTGTGTGTGTGTGTGTGTGTGTGTGTGTGTGTGTGTGTGTGTGTGTGTGTGTGTGTGTGTGTGTGTTAGTCACTGGGTGTGAGTGTGCAATACAAACACGAACAGAATCACACAAATCTCCCGAAGAGGAGAATAAATTACCCAGAATTGCCCAAAAGCTCCAGGATAATGTTCGTCCTTCATCCTTTTACTTTGAAGGTTTTTGCATATTTTTAGTAAATTAGATGAATTTTAACAAGTTTATGTGCTGAAAATAAATTAGAATCGAGCCATAACATCAATTTTATTCAATTAATTTAAGTCACAGAAATAAGGCTTGCTACTGGTACACAACCCACCACGGCTGTAGAGGTGTGTTGGTGTATCGGTGTACTGATACACTGAATAAATTTGAAATACTTAATACTGAAATATTACACACCGATCAGTCATAACATTAAAACCACTGACGGGTGACGTGAATAACGTTGATTATCTCGTTACAGTGGCACCTGGTAGCAAGTGAACCGTCAGTTCTCAAAGTTGATGTGTTGGAAGCAGGAAAAATGGGCAAATGTAAGGATCTGAGGGACTTTGATAAGTGCCAATTTGTGATGGCTAGACGACTGGGTCAGAGCATCTCCAAAACGCAAGGTCTTGTGGGGTGTTCCCAGTATACTGTGGTTAATACCTACCAGAAGTGATCCAAGGAAGGACAATCGGTGACAGGGTCATGGGCTCCCAAGGCTCACTGATGCACGTGAAGAGTGAAGGCTAGCCCGTCTGGTCCGATCCCACAGAAGAGCTACTGTAGCACAAAAAGAAAGGAGTCAGAACGCACAGTGCATCGCAGCTTGCTGCGTATGGGGCTGTGTAGCTGCAGACCGGTCAGAGTGCCCATGCTGACCCCAGTCCACCACCGAAAGCTCCTACAATGGGCACGTGAGCATCAGAACTGGACCATGGAACAATGGAAGAAGGTGGCCTGGTCTGATGAATCACGTTTTCTTTTACATCATGTGGACGGCCGGGTGCGTGTGCCTGGGGAAGAGACGGCACCAGGATGCATTATGGGAAGAAGGCGAGCCGGCGGAGGCAGTGTGATGCTCCGGGCAATGTTCTGCTGGGAAACCTTGGGTCCAGGCATTCATGTGGATGTTACTTTGACAGGATAGACTGGGTCAGACTGCACTCTGGCACAGTAGTACAGTAGTATGACCCAGTCTAACTTGGAGTCTGACCCAGTCTAACTCTATGACTCTGACCCAGTCTAACTCTCATTCTGACCCAGTCTAACTCTATGACTCTTACCCAGTCTAACTCTCATTCTGACCCAGTCTAACTCTGGGAGTCCGACCCAGTCCAACTATGACAGATTACAGCGCCATGTATTGTGCCATTAATGAGAGCTGAGAGCACTGTAATCTCCACATTTCACCATTACAGCTGCTCTGTGTATCATTAAAAAAGAACAAACTGCTGTTCCACATCTGTGCAAGATTCACTGTTGAGTTAATTACACACAAACATCTGTTTAACCACCAAACACTTTTCTGAGGCGCTCATGCAGGAAGAGGAAGACAAATGAAGTGTACAGAGTAGCAAAGGATTTCTATCTGGACCAACACGGGATATTTTAAACATGTCAAAATTTAAAAACTTGGAAGAAAATCTTGAAAATCAAATAAACTTTACGGTATATGCAGTTGGATTGGAAGGAAGGAAGGAAGGAGTCTCCAATGTCAGCGCTCTGTAACACTCAGTGGTAAAGCTGTAAGTAAAAAACAATATTCTTTAATAACTTAAAAAACGCAATCAGAATAAATTTTTTGTCACTGATTATTTTCCTTTATCAGCATTTTATTCTTTCATAAAATAATAATGCAAAAGCCAAAATGATAATAATTAAAAATTAAATGTTTTTCTCATTAAGTATGATCTTAAATTTATCTGGATTTTTTTGGTCATTAATTCAATGTTATTTAAACAAGACAAAAGTTAATAGAAGATTAAAACAAAATGATTAAAATGCCTGATAAAAATTATTATTTTATTGTGGTTCTGGAGCACTGGTAATGTTTCTTATACTCAGTCTAATGTTTGTGGTGTCACATGGAATCTGTCCTAGAGCAAGATGTTTTATTGTGACTTTTTTTTTTTTTTAGACATTATTAAATTATAATTTTCTGTCACACACTGATGAGCTGCTTCTGTTTTTATCAATTAGCTCCAGATTCCTGTAACTGATCTGCTGTTCTGTGTTTTTAACATAAATTAAATTCGCTGGACCAAGAGTCCAAAAAGCTACGTTACTATTCACACAAGGAAAGTTCCTCGTATTCAGAGTCGGGTTACACACGCAGGAGTTGATTTCCTGGGTTTGCCATTCAGAACTTAGACAGGGATTTTCGGTACCGTTTAGATGATCGCCTTTAAAACACACACACACGCCTTTAAAGTCATATTAACAATTTTATTATGGTTTAGTAATTATACTGAAAAGATTTATGATTAAGGGTTGAATGCAAAAGGAATGAACACCTCCTGGAAAACTTTGCTTTCAGGCCCAATTACAACCACACCCCTGAGCAGTACAGCTTATGGATGTGATTAGGCAGTGATTACATTTCAGTGTGGTACAAGTGCAACACAATAATGAAAGTGAGATGTAATGAAACGGGAAACTGTATTCACTTCTGACACAAAGTCAGCTTTTAATTCTTTAGAAAATGACCTTTCTTTATATAAACATTGCATAACGTGACCTAAGAGCAGCGCAGTGGCATGTTGACCTCATAACACAAGAAAAAAACATTTCCGTCTGTGATGGTACTGCATTTCACATTTCTCCACTGGTGTGATCGCTTTTCTATCTGGTACAAAATCTTCTCCATGTGTAGAGGTAATACTGTCTGGTGTTTCACACCATGTACCCGTGTTTAGTAGAAAAGCGTATCACACACAGATAAAAACTCAAAAGTCAGTTTAAAAGCCGTAAAACGCTGCAATGAGAATCATTTCCGAGCACCTGAAGCTTTAAACACGACTCAACCACTATATACAACTTCATCATCCCTAAACATCAGCACTTTTTTTCCCCTTCCACACTCGCTCACTCCCCATTTCCTCACACACACGCCTCATTAATGCAGACAGTGTCATTTTTTTCAGGCACTAAAACACATAAAAAAGATGTTTTAAAGGCTCCATAAAAGATCGGCTGAAGGTCTAAATCGCTATCTAAAGCTGAGTAAAGCTCTATGAGCTCTGTCTAAGAATAAGAACTAGTGCGGCCATATCAGTGACGTATCCTGTTCCGGCCAAACATAAAAAAATTAATCAAATATTTTCCCTTCGCCGCTCATCGTAAATGTCTTCAAGAGTGAGGATGTGAGGAAAATGATGTACACAGTTTTATATCATACTCCAGATGTTTTCAGGTCACAGCTGAAGGACACAGCAATCAAGCAGGCATCAGTTAGAGGTTTTGGGATTCATAACATGAATGAATTATGAATCACACACACACACACACACACACACACACACACACACACACACACACACACACACACACACACACGGTAAAATGGCTGTAGCAGGTTATAAGCCCTGCCCTTTGTTGGAAGCATGACAGATTATTGGCTGATAAGTGAGTCATTCTTATCAGCCATGTTCTTTTTGAACTGTCTAATGTTTGATCAGATTAACATGAATAGTCCGATTACTGAAATCCAGTAACAGCTTTAAGTAAAGAAATAATTACAACGTTGGTGAAGTTGCTGCAAACTTGATTATTTTCCTATAACAGTACACCCCCAAGTGTTTTATTCCTCGGATACAACAGCAATTTACCAAATTACAATTTCTACTAATTAAAGAACAACACGTCAGACTTTTTAACCATTTATAGTTACATTTAACGTTGTGGAACATCTGCAAAACAAGTTAGTTCCTGTTCTCACTTGTGTTATAGCGGCTATAAACGGTCATTCCTTTACCAGCCTCTCTTTTTTTCTCTCTCTTTCAAAAAAATTGCAGCTTGTCACGTTACCGAAAAACCGCAAAATGTAAACTCCTCCGTCCTAAAGCTGTCGGAAAACTTAAAGTTACATCTTTACCTCTGACTGATACAAAGTGCTGACACTGGAGACTCCTCCCATAAACGTTACATAAACGGTTTTTTATTCCTTTTATGTGGAGCGTCCGCTGTACACGTCCCTGTGAATGTGCTGTTACTATAGAAACTATAACGTATTGGAATGAGCACATTAATATAAAAATGTGCAGCTGCGCTGCTGTCAGAGCTACTGTTATAGAGAATTAATCAACACCTTCTGACCAATCACAATCCAGAACTCAGCAGCACTGTGAAATATAGCAAGATAAAAATATCAGCTGATCGAACCACGTATTATTTTTCCCGTGCTGTACCTATACTGTAAAGGAAAGCTGATTCGTTTATTAATATTCATTGAGCTCTTTATCCCAGTCCAGGTCAAGGTGGAACTGAAACATATCATGGATTATGTATCCTGATCGCTGCTCCGTGAACCTGGAGCGAAGTCTCCTGAGCCGTCGAGGCTTGTACATTAAATTAGTTACATGGCTGTGTTGCTCTGACCTGCTTGCTCGACCAAAAGGAATAAAAAATTCCTTCTCCATGCTGTGCATAGCTCTCTCCACTGTCTAACCAATAATCATCTCAGTTCACACATTACATTAAGTGAAGTGGAGACTGCAGATTAACGTCAATCTCATGGCTTTAAAATGTAAAAAAGGTGAAAAGATTGCACCTGTTCTAGACTGTAGAACAAGTCAGGATTAAGCAATACTGCAGAGACAGAAATAATGTCTACTACACAGGAGCGAAAACCTTTAGGTCATCTAGTGTTACGAAAAACATGGAGGTAGCACAGAAGATAAAGCAGCTGTGAAGCTGTGGAAAGAGAAAAGGCTAGTGAGGAATCACAAACTACATGGAGAACAAATCAAAGCTCTGGGAAAATCCGGTTTAATGCAGTTTCTGTTCTCGAACCTCTCACTGTTACAATTAAATCAAACACTAATAATCCGATCACTGTCTAATTTCCGCCGTTCCCAGATTAAACAAGTCATGTAAACAGAACACTATGATATCTTAGTTGCTGGGTTCTGGATTGTGATTGGTCAGAAGGTGTTGATTAATTTTCTATAACAGCATCTCTGACAGTAGTGCAGCTGTACATCACAGGTTTATATTAATATTACGCACTCGTTCTAATACGTTATCGTTTCTATAGTAACAGCTCATTCACAGAGACTCGTACGGAGGACGTGCCAAATACATCTGATATGGTGAAGTTTTCCATGAGGAGATGTTTATGTAACATTTATGGAAGGAGTCTCCAGTGTCAGCACTCGAATGGTTATATGTTACACACCATTAAGCGTAACCATAAACAGACAAAATGTACCGAATCTGTTTTATTCCTTACATAACATCACTTGATTTTCATCACAGTATTTTGGGAAGCAGGTAGAGTAACTTTCATCCAGAAACTTCTGAGATCCAGTGAACATCCAGGACTCTGCAACTGACTGGCAGGCCATTTAATTCACACAGAAATGTTATCTAATCACGTTCAATCTGAGGCCTGGAGATTTTTTGGCGTGAGCTGCAGTGAAATATCGCCATATCGCACTTCCTCTGGCTCATTTAGCACTGAGGAGATTAAGGAGCAATTTATTAGAGCCAGTCAATCCGTTCCTCCCAGTTCTTATAGACCGAGCACAGCGGCATCATGGGAATTGGGCTCATTAGGGTTCCATTGATTTGCCCTTCTCACTGAGGGTCAAGAGATATTTACACACCTGCTTCCTTTTTTTCTTCATCATACGGTAAAGTCCGAGTCCAACACTGGGGGATTACAGTGTATTATAGTGTGTTAAACGTTATTTCTCCACTTATCATCCACACACACACACACACACACACACACACACACACACACACACACACACACACACACACACACACACACACACACACACTGTGATCAGATCAGTGAAATCCAGACATCTGATTACACACCACTTGAGCCACAGATGGTCTTTCTTCTACCAGATGTCAGAGGTTCGGAAAACAGATGGACTTCTATGTTTATGTAGTGATATGAAGTTTTCCAGTCCTTTCTCATTTCTGAAAACGTATTTACACTTGAAAGTCTCGCTGTCGTTCTCTCTGGTAAAAAAAAAAAAAATGGACAGAGTGAAGTTCAGCCCATAGTCCTGTCCACTCGCAAGCTTAAAAACGTCTCGAATCTTGACCGTCTCGCTGTCGCTGTCTTCATTACTTACTGTAGCTCCTTCCTTTCAGTTAAACA
Source organism: Cranoglanis bouderius (assembly GCA_023630585.1). Taxonomy (NCBI): domain Eukaryota; kingdom Metazoa; phylum Chordata; class Actinopteri; order Siluriformes; family Cranoglanididae; genus Cranoglanis; species Cranoglanis bouderius. The sequence continues at coordinate 13,217,820 of CM042548.1, read as the reverse complement.
TGATGTGGACATCACATTTATAAAATAAATATAACTTTGTTTTTTGTTTTGTTTTTTGTTTTTTTTAAAAAAAAAAAAAAAAGAGAGAGAGAGATTTTGCAGTAATTAAAGAAGCATAAAGTTGTGTTCCCACCACTGTTCTACTTTTAGTACAAAGTTTAAACGGTTTGTATTGAACCGAGTGGGAGTAAAGGTTAATTCCCGAGACGTTACGCTTCAGCATTTGCTAGCCAGTGACCGCTTTCCTGCTCTTTCCTGTTTCAGATTAAAAGGTCAGCTCTTTATTCACAGACGGAGTAAATGGCTATAATTTCCTCCAATGTTCCCCCTGACTCCCGCTGAGCTGACGGGGAAGACGGACGAGTTTCAAGAAGTGTCTTTAATTACATGTCTGAAGCCGAAGAGCTGACGTTCGACGTTAAACAGATGGAGATATCGACCCGCCTCCGTTATTAAATTCCGCACCGTAACTGAGAACGTCATATTGACTTTGGAGGGGGGAAAAATGGCGGGGAAAAACTAGACGGTTCAGAGGTGCAGAGAAAATGGACAGCAAAAAGATATTTCTTACAAATATTTCAAATAGTTCTGTCTGTCCTCATCCATCGCTGTGCTGCAGCGTCTAGAAGTCGGGCGTAAAAAAAATATTTCATTTAGCTCAAACTCTTTAGACTAAAATGTATTTCAACAATTATTGTGAAAGCAGTAAAAAGAGTCCTTCTAGGGTTCACCCTCTGGGAGATATATAGGCTGATCCACAAATTCAAAAAAATAAAATAAAAATTCTGAAACTCCATGGCAGATAAAATCCACTTGTTGGGTGGCTGTTTTTTTGTGGTTAACTCTAGAACCCTTAGGGATCCCTTGTTTTCCCCCTTGAAGAATCCATAAAGGTTCTATATAGAACAGTGTACAAACTGAGAAACGATAATGCACTCATTTGTGCTTGAGGAACCATCTGAAAGACATCAAGGTTTTTTTTTTTTCCCGTGAAACGGTTCTTGAGTTTGTTCTGCAAAATAATACCTCAGTTTAGTTTTTTGTCGGTTATGAGAGCCCGTAAAACTTTAATTGACTTCACGTGGAGGTCTAGACCTTCATCTGATCTTCACTGAGGCTTCTGATGTGTTTTAGGAGCTGGTTTTCAGAAACGATTCCACCGTCCACATTAATGAGGCGTGTAAGTGAGGAAAGGGCGAGTTAGCGAGCTAGCGGATCTGCTGCATGGCGGAGGGGGGGGTGCTGGTGTTTCAAGGAATGATGAAGTGAAAAGGTGCAGCTCACCCCGAGTCGTATTTTCAGAGAATTTATCCTCACTCATGTGTGAGTCACAACGCTTTAACAATCTTCAGCGGGTAAATTCCTGAAGCAGAAAAAAACCCAGCAGGAGATTTCCTGCACGAAGCGACGACTGTTTTTACTGCCAGTCACAGCAGTAATGTAGCATAGCTATGCCAATCTACAGTGCTAATGTAGGGCTAATACACAAAGCTAATCTAGAGTAATGCACAGAAATAATCTCGAGCTAATACACATCATTTAGCATGTAGAACCAATGCACAGAGACAATCTAGATCTTATCCACAGTGTTAATCTAAAACCGATGCACAGAGATAAACTAAGATGAGGTAAAGCAGACATCCCACCCTGCAAAAACTCAGGGAGGGAGGGGTTTTGTGTAAAGACAGGGATATGTTTGTCCAAAACAATGATTGATTGATTATTATTATTATTTTTATTATTATTATTATTATTATTATTATTATTATTATTATTAATAATATAATAATAATAATAATAATAATAATAATAATAATAATAATAATAATATCAATAAAACACATATCCGGGAGCGTATTGGGACAGTTCCACAACCTCCAGGCATATCTGCAGCACCCCCTAATGGCTACTGAGCTGAGAGAGTCGTGCAGCGGACATTAAAGAAACGATTCATCCAAAAGACCCACAGTGTCCCTCTCGCCCCAAACATAACCCCGAATGAAAGAAGACGACGATTCAGTAATTATCGTATGTTTCAGGTAAATTCAATTCGATTGCAGTGCAGGTTGCTAAAAACACATTAACACTGAGGGAAAAGGAGGTGAGATAAAAAGCAGGCAGAATAAACTCGGCGTGTCAGAGGTTTGATTCGGACCAAAAGCAGATCGATAAACAGAACAAACAGCTTTAATCAATTCCCACTTCCCACCTGTTATTAGCAAACAAACAGTGTGCAAAAGAAGCTTAGACGCTGCTGTACAAAAGTGGGGGGGGGGGGGGAGGAATCGATATCTGGGTTTTTAATATCCTCCAGAATATAGAGTTGCTTCCAAACCTCAACCGAAAATCATTAAAAATATCAAAAACTAAACGCAGACCTCATCATTTCACACTTATCCTGTACGATACGTTCCTATTGGCTGAGAGATGTTAGAACACACGCAAGGCATAAGAACATAAGACACACACACACATTAGACATCAACACTGTGTGCGTTAGGAGTGTACTGAATCATACACTGTTCATAAGGCTACATAAGCCCTTCATGACATAAACCCATATAAAGGTTTATAAAATCTTATTTCAACAAGTGACAAAGAACTCATTCTTCATTTATGATGCTGAGTATGAGGTTGTGTCATGACCCGTACGTTCGAACGTCGTGACAACTGACTGTTCTGTTATGTCACCGTCATATCATGGTTATAATGTGACATGTAGTTGAGGGTTGATTTTTAAGAAATTAACCAAGGTGACACTCAGCACTTAGTGGAAGCATTGACATGAAAACCTCCTGACACAGTGCAGGTTATAACACTGATATTCATTACGCGTACTGCAACAGTTGCACGTCTTATTCTTATTAGCAGAGGTGGACAAAATACACAACTCCATTACTTGAGTGAAAGTACAGATTCTACTGGTCAAATATTACTCCACTACAAGTGAAAGACAGATTTTTACTTAAGTAAAAGTACTTGTTTTTAAAAGAACTTAACTAACAAAAGTAAATTTCCCTTTTTAATGTCAACGCATTGTTTTATTATTGTTGCATTGTTGTATGTAATACTTACAATACCTTATGCCTCTGAAGCAACCTACTGAATACACTGACTAGCTTGTAGTATCTGTGGAATAAAGAGCTTTTAGAATGTTACAAAACCTATAGAAATGATAACCGCTCTCTCTGGCTCAGCGGCAGCACCAACGCAGATTTGAATGTTCCGGTGTGAATTTTGTCAAAGGTTTAATAGCCAGACGAATCGTTATCATTTAGGAAAGAGATCGTGTGGGTGTTTGAATCGAGATCACAATCTTTGTATGATTAATTGAGCAGCTCTACACATAACTATAGTAATTATGCAAGGTAACAAATAAAAACTATAAAAGTTACAAGATATTAACTTATTTAACTCTTAAACTCATTTACATTTGAATTCACGCTTTTGCATGCTAACTAACATCATTGTCGAACCTTACCTATGTGTAAGCAGTGTATCCACAAGGCTATGGCAACTTAGCGGGCAAATCCATAAATCATTTGACCGACCATACTTCATACTGAAACTTTAGCTCTAAAGCACAGACAATTTCAAGCTTTCACAAGAAATTAAAAGTTTACATACCTCAATATGCTTCCGCAGGTCGGACGCCGAGTTTTTGAAGGCTTTGATTTGCTTTGTTTTAGGTAAACAAAGTAAACATTTAAAATGAAAAGAATCTTTGGCCTTTTCAGAAAACTGGTACATACTTTTTAAGTATGGCCATGGGTGCGCGCACTGTGCCAAGGAACCGTCTTCTTCCATTTTGCCAACTGAACAGTGTTGAAAAAATGCTGGGAAATCATGACTTCACAACACATGACCCTACAAGAGTGATTATTGATAGGCTGTCTGTCACCTGCAAATCCACTGATTTTCAAAGCTGCTACAGTAACGACTTTTGACTCGTGGACCTTGATAGAATTGTAGTGGAGGTGGAGTGAAAAGTACTCAAGTATTCAAGTAAAGTACAGATACTCAAAAAGTGTACTTAGGTACAGTACTCAAGTAAATGTACTTCGTTACTGCCCACTTCTGCTTATTAGCAGTGTCTGAAACACTGATTTTGATTCCAGCTGCAATTTGAGGACCTGTAAAGCCGACTGAAAACTGATGATGTCATGGCTGCGATTCTGGGCTTCATAAATAAACCTGACATTCAGGAGAACTGCTGAAGTTCCTGAGATGAGGGTCACAGCATCGTCTCTAAAGGTTTAAAATGAAACATCACATTTCCTGCATGGGGAAAAACAATAAATAAATACATAAATAAATAAATAAATAAATAAATAAATAAATAGTCTGACTTTTAAAGGTAGAGAAGGCAACTCCTCACAATATTAAACATGAATCATGAAGCCTCTCATTAATGCAACATATGACTTCACACTCGCACTAAAATGCCAGGACGTGACTTGCTGTCATGTTTTTGTGTGATTCGCAAAGGACAGAGAGATAAAAATACCTTCTTCTACCCAAATAAAAGGTCGGCGTGTGCTGCGGAAACATCTGAAAGCTGGAGTGGGTAATTATATCAAATGAATCTTTTCACTCGGCTAACAACCGCTGTCTTGTGGGAGCCAAGGAGGCTGAGTGCGACTCTTTCGGAATAAATGCATTTCGCACTTTGGACGAGATTAGGTTCATCTGAAAAATATTAGCACGCTCCTTTCAACCGTGAAAGACATCCCTGACAGGAGAGGGGCATCCATGCTGATTTTTCTTTGAATTGAACTTTTAAGAGACTTTGAATATTCATTTACACAATAAAAGTGACCTTGATGTTCATGTTAGTGTGTCAGAAAAAATCCTGTTTTCTGTCGGTCTGTCACTAAGTACAGGAGGAGAGTCAGTCGGGCGTAACACAGTGGAGCCACAGTGCAGTCCAATTCAAGCATTTGTACAAGCTCCTACTTCTGCAGATTATCTTCTGCTATCCTGAGGCCCACAAGCTCCCACTCCCAGCATCCCGAAACCTACAGGCTCCTATGCCTGCTAACCTGGAGCCTACAAGTTCCTTCTTCTGGTATCCTGAGGCAAGATATACATACTGTACTTCGCCTCCTCCCATCCTGTGATCCACAAACATCTACTTATGCTAGCTAAGCTCTACAATATCTAACTCCTGCCATCCTGAAGATTAAAAGCTTTTTCTTCCTACTCCTTATACTCCTAACCTGACACCTGTAAGATCTATCTCCTAGAATCCTCCAAGAACCCTCCTAAGCTCCTACGTACTTCTGCCCTCCTGAGATCTACAAACTTCAACTTTTTCTCCCTGAGGTCCATAGGAGCATGACTACAAGACCCTACTGCTATCCTCCTGGAGCCCCCAGGTTCCTTCTTCTGGTATCCTGAGGCAAGATGTACATACTGTACTTCTTTTCCTGCCATCCTGAGATCTACAAATATCTACTTCTGCTATCTAAGCTCTACAATATCGAACTCCTGCCATCCTGAAGATTAAAAGCTTTTGCTTCCTACTCCTTATACTCCTAACCTGACACCTACAATATATTTCTATTAGAATCCTCTAGAACCCTTTAAAGCTCCTACTTCTGCCCTCCTGAAATCTACAAGCTTCAACTTCTGCTCCTCAAGGTCCATAGGAGCATGACAAGACAATACTCCTATCCTCCTGGAGCCAACAGATTCCTTCCTCTGATACCTACACACTCACACTCTTGCCACCCTGAAGCCTACATGCTTCTCCTTCTGGTGCACAGTAATTCTTCCTCATACTTCGTTCCTTATTAAATCCATTTTAATCCGTATATTAGTTCTATTTACATTCAATTAATTTCAGAAAGAAATATTAGTTCAGTTGTCTTTGTACTGTTTCCTATTAAGTGCTCCTTGTAATGCCTCCAAGTATGAATTTCCCACATGAATTAGTTTCACTTCTCGCATTCACATCACGAGCGAGTGTTGTCGTGGATCTATGAGGTAAATGTAGTGCATGTTTGAATAAACGCTTATCTGAGATTTGACACGTTTTCACTCGCTGACATTCTGACATAAAGGCCTGACTTCAGCTCTTCTGCATAAATCAATAAAACCCCTCGCCATTAAGGACAAAGCCAGGACGGGAGAACGCGACGGGTCGGTGAGCTCATTCACACAAATTGCTCGTTCTTTTGTGTTTTCAATCAAGAGGATTAACTTGGCGAATATTCATCCAGCATCCATAATGAAACGTCTCTTTTCCATACTGCACCCTGAATTTACTCATTTTATTAAAGAAACACTTCAGGCACATCGCTAATCAATCAATGTAGTCGACATGGCATCAGGATCAGGTAGGGGGTGTGGTCTGAAGTGATTTGGATGAGAATATAGTACCAGTTTGATTTGCATATGGAATTATTCTGCTGTTTTTGACACTGTTTGTGTACCAATGGCTTTTAAGGTGAGTGTGAAAAAATGACCCAAATAATATTTACTCTCAGCCACATTGAGTGTGATATTTATTTGAAAAGCGTTGTTTGGAAGTCAGAGCTGATCTGTGAGACGGAGGACGGCGGCGTGTCGAGTCAGGAGGTTAATGCAGAGCAAAGATTATTTGTGGCCTCATTTACTGCAGGAGAGGGAATGATGGAGCGGAGCGAGCGGAGGTTAGGACAGAATGAAACCCTGGTGAACTGATGATAAGATGATCAGATGTGAGTGATAAAGAGATCAGTGATGCTGTGAGGATGAGGTCCAGTCGGTTTCCTCCTTTATGGTTTTCCGTGGTGTGGCAGGGTTTCACGGGTGTTCTGCAATTCATTTTGTGGTTCACGACTCGCACAATTAGGCAGCGAGGCTGTTTCTACTCTCGCACTGGGGCAGTGTGCGTGTGTACACGTTTCTCTCTGAAATGTTCAAGTGACACATTTTTGTTTCTTTAACATGTGCCAGTGGTTTCTAACAGTCAGTGGTAAAGCTGTAAGTTTTCAGGACAGGAGTTTACACTTTGTGGTTTCTCGTTAAGATGAATGTTTTTGTCTTATTAACTTCAACAGAGAGTTCTTATTAAAAAAAACAGAGAGGCTGGTGAAGGATAAATAAATAAATAAATGTAATCATTGTTAGGTTCCCTCTCTCTCACTACGAAGCTAGCGAGTAGCATACTTCTGCATTCCGATCTCCGCATCCATTCAGAAACTCCGTTGGACTTTCCATTCATAGAATCTCGTTTTGTTTACCTCTGCCATGTGCTCCTATGTTTTGGTTTGTGTCATGTCTCCGCCTCCTGTGTTTTTCCATGTGCTTGTGTTTATGTTCACGTCATGTCTCCGCCTCCCGTGTTCTACCATGTGCTCATGTTTTGGTTCGTGTCATGTCTCCGCCTCCTTATTGTCATTGGTTCCTGTTCATTGTGTTATTATTGGTTTCAGGTGTGAATGATTTGTGTGTGTGTATAAAAACCCCACTCTGTTTCCGCTTCCTTGCGGAGTACTAGCCCTACAGTCAAGTTAGTATAGCGAAATGTTTCAAGCTCGATGTTCGTAGTTCTTATTTCTATTTCTGTAGCTCTTTGTTCGTGGTTCCCAAACCACCTCCTTGCCTCGCGTGTTTTCCCTTCGTTTTAGCCTGGGTTATGGTTTGTTGTTTTCTTTGTGTGGATTCCTATGTTTTTTGAATAAACTTTGCATAATCAACTGACGTTTCCCCTGCGCATGCATCCTGACTCCCCTACCTGCGGTTTACGTAACAATCATAGGCAAATTGCTGCAGTGCAAGTGGAATAAAGCACTTCAGGACGTGCCGTTACAGGAAAATAATCAACTTCAGGGTGGTAACATTAACTCTGCTTCATCACAACACTCATCAGTTTTTTTATTTATTTATTTATTGATTGATTGATTGATTGCTGCAGTGTATGAAGACTCGGAACGAGCCACAACCCCACTTTGAAATCTTGTCCGCAGAATCAGCGATAAAACGAGTTCACCCTGCAGGTGAAACGCTGCAGTATGAACAAAGTGTGTTCTTTTAAGCTTTGTTTTTATTTTCGCCACTTTTTGCTGCTGGATATTTCGCTTGCTTTGGTCTTTGACGGCCGCACAAAGAGAAAGAGCGCGATGCCGGCGGGGGAAAGTAATGTTGTTTGACAACAGGGCTTTCAGTAAAAATCTGCTGTCTGCTCCGCTGTCAAAACAAAACACATGAAAAATCCCATTATGAACAAGCTGAGAGGAACTCGGACAATCCAGGGGTGTGTGAATAAAAACGGAACACAGAATTTAAGAATATTTTTAATCCAAAGAGATGATGTGTTTATTGGATAGAATTATTTTTACCCCATTACTGTAAGATGTTGGGTTTTTTCAGGAGTTGAATGAGCAGCGTGAGCTCCACTGCATGCTACGTCGATGCATAAGGCTAAAGGTTAGCTATAGAGTTAACGCTAGCTAGCACAATTTGCTCAGAGTTTGCTCAAAGAGAAAAAAGAGAGGCTGGTGAGGGAACGTTTATAGCTGCTGTATAACATGAGTTATACAGTAGCAACTTCTTGTTCTACAATATATTTTTTAAAATGTAATCATTGACAAACTGTTGTGGTACAAGAGAAATAAACCACTGCAGGACATGCTGTTACTATCATGTTTTCCTGAATATGATAACCTCCCCTCGTGTAGAACCCGGAAGTGTGAAAAGGATGCATGTGGATGTGTTTTGGATGCAGGCTTTATAACATCCCTATGATGGGAATGTGACGCTGATGCTGTTGATGATCCAAAAACCGTCATAAAATAGCTTCTAGATATTATTATATTGTGACTTTATGAGATTGGTCAGACTTAAAGAGCACAAAGTTTTATGGAGCTCACTGTTAAAACTGTACACCTCAATATTCCGTACACTTCAGTACTTTATACACTTAAATATTCCATACACTTCTGTATTCAGTACACTTCAGTACACTGGATCAGATCCAAGGCTGAGGAGCTGCAGTGACTTCAATCCAAACTTAACACAGTTTTTTAAAGAATATTTAACAAGATTTTCAAAGCTAAAGCTTCTGCATATTTCATTTAGAAATGTCTGGAGGTGTTTTATATATTTTTATTTTCTGTAAATGTCAATAACATTAAGCTCTTTGCTCTGTTTTAGTGCATTAAAGAGCCTGAAGTCAGAATTATTTCCTGTCTTTTTTTCCCCACTCTCTATTTCCCTTAGTATCTGTGCATATAAATCATTTACTCAGGGATACCACACGTGTCCGGCTGAATCCACGAGCTCGCTACCTGTTTTTTAGTCGCTTGCATTGATATAAAAATGAATACACAGAAATTATAAATGGCTAAATGAGAAACAAAGCCATCATTGTGAAAACATCATCATATTCTTTTTTTTTCCTTTATTGGTCGTTCTTGCAAAATGACCCATTTCTGTTTTCATGTCTCGGATCATAATAGAGGATGGCGTTCCTGTCCTGAGGTCAGACGCAGTAACGTACTCAAAATATTTCAAAAAACATTGTGGGTTTTGTTTTTTCCATTTCATTTCATTTGGCTCAATTTCACTGCAAGCTCAGACATTGGTGTTTTTATCTAATTAGAGAAGGGGGGAGAGAGAGAGAGAGAGAGAGAGAGAGAGAGAAAGAGAGAGAAAATAAAAGAGATGTACGGAATTGCGAAAAGAAAAGACGAGGAATAAAGGGTTTCACAGGAAATGAGGCAGAAGGAGATAACATTTTAAATTTTATGCATGCAGTACTCATAATATATATTAAACAAAAGAACGAAACACAGACAGAGAGAGAGAGAGAGAGAGAGAGAGAGAGACAGAGAGAGAGAGACAGAGAGAGAGATCCACACTTTCCTTCTCTCTGAATGAAGACATGTTTAGAGGATTTACAGTATTTTTAAGTCAGTTTTATCATCCTTCCATCCATCTGTTCAAAGACAGTGTGCTGAAATATCGGGTCTGAAACTCTGGAAAGTTCACGCTGACTGCACTGAGTCACGCTGTACCATTTCCTGCACTCTTATTTATTAAAGAACAACACATCATACTTTTAATCCGCTGGGTAGAATCTGAACTTGGAGTTCTATAGAAAATGGGAGAAAATATTCCCTGTATCATTGGTATGCCTCTTCATTATTCCAAACACATGACTGCAAAGAAGTAACAGTATCCCATAAACTTCAGTATCCCATACACTACATTATTCCTGACACTGCTGTATCCCATACACTTCAGTATCCCATACACTACAGTATCCCGAACACTTCAGTATCCCATACACTACAGTATCCCGAACACTTCAGTATCCCATACACTACAGTATCCCGAACACTTCAGTATCCCACGCACTGTAGTATCCCACGCACTACAGTATCCCACGCACTGAAGTATCCCACGCACTGCAGTATCCCACGCACTGCAGAATCCACGCACTGCAGTATCCCACGCACTGCATTATCCCAGGCACTGCAGTATCCCACGCACTGCAGTATCCCACGCACTGCAGAATCCACGCACTGCAGTATCCCACGCACTGCAGTATCCCATGCACTGCATTATCCCAGGCACTGCAGTATCCCACGCACTGCAGTATCCCACGCACTGCAGTATCCCAGGCACTGCAGTATCCCACGCACTGCAGTATCCCAGACACTGCAGTATCCCAGACACTGCAGTATCCCACGCACTGCAGTATCCCACGCACTGCAGTATCCCAGACACTGCAGTATCCCAGACACTGCAGTATCCCACGCACTGCAGTATCCCAGGCACTGCAGTATCCCAGACACTGCAGTATCCCACGCACTGCATTATCCCAGGCACTGCAGTATCCCACGCACTGCAGTATCCCACGCACTGCAGAATCCATGCACTGCAGTATCCCACGCACTGCAGTATCCCACGCACTGCATTATCCCAGGCACTGCAGTATCCCACGCACTGCAGTATCCCACGCACTGCAGAATCCATGCACTGCAGTATCCCACGCACTGCAGTATCCCACGCACTGCATTATCCCAGGCACTGCAGTATCCCACGCACTGCAGTATCCCACGCACTGCAGAATCCATGCACTGCAGTATCCCACGCACTGCAGTATCCCACGCACTGCATTATCCCAGGCACTGCAGTATCCCACGCACTGCAGTATCCCACGCACTGCAGTATCCCAGGCACTGCAGTATCCCACGCACTGCAGTATCCCAGACACTGCAGTATCCCAGACACTGCAGTATCCCACGCACTGCAGTATCCCACACACTGCAGTATCCCAGACACTGCAGTATCCCAGACACTGCAGTATCCCACGCACTGCAGTATCCCAGGCACTGCAGTATCCCAGGCACTGCAGTATCCCACGCACTGCAGTATCCCAGACACTGCAGTATCCCAGACACTGCAGTATCCCACGTACTTCAGTATCCCAGACACTGCAGTATCCCAGACACTGCAGTATCCCACGCACTGCATTATTTCAGACACTGCAGTATCCCACGCACTGCATTATCCCACGCACTGCATTATCCCAGACACTGCAGTATCCCACGCACTGCAGTATCCCAGACACTGCAGTATCCCAGGCACTGCAGTATCCCAGGCACTGCAGTATCCCACGCACTGCAGTATCCCAGACACTGCAGTATCCCAGACACTGCAGTATCCCACGCACTGCAGTATCCCACGCACTGCAGTATCCCAGACACTGCAGTATCCCACGCACTGCAGTATCCCAGGCACTGCAGTATCCCACGCACTGCAGTATCCCAGACACTGCAGTATCCCAGACACTGCAGTATCCCAGGCACTGCAGTATCCCAGGCACTGCAGTATCCCACGCACTGCAGTATCCCACGCACTGCAGTATCCCAGACACTGCAGTATCCCAGACACTGTAGTATCCCACGTACTGCAGTATCCCAGACACTGCAGTATCCCACGCACTGCATTATTCCAGACACTGCAGTATCCCACGCACTGCATTATCCCAGACACTGCAGTATCCCACACACTGCATTATCCCAGACACTGCAGTATCCCAGACACTGCAGTATCCCACGCACTGCATTATCCCAGACACTGCAGTATCCCACGCACTGCATTATCCCAGACACTGCAGTATCCCACGCACTGCAGTATCCCACGCACTGCAGTATCCCACGCACTGCATTATCCCAGACACTGCAGTATCCCACGCACTACATTATCCCAGACACTGCAGTATCCCACGCACTACATTATTCCAGACACTGCAGTATCCCACGCACTACATTATTCCAGACACTTCAGTATCCCACACACTTCAGTATCCCACACACTTCAGTATCCCAGACACTTCATTATTCCAGACACTGCAGTATCCCAGACACTGCAGTATCCCAGACACTACATTATTCCGAACACTTCAGTATCCCATATACTGCAGTATCCCATACACTACAGTATCCCATACACTACAGTATTCCGGACACTGCAGTATCCTACACACTACAGTACTTTGTTATGGAAAAAAAATCAGTATGTGTTTCCTGGACTGAATCAGATACGAGGCTAAGGAGCTGCAGTCATTTTTCATGAGACATTCAAAGCTAAAGCTTTTGAATATTTAATTTAGAAAATCTGGAGGTTTTATATATATTTATTTTCTGTAACTGTCAGTAACATTAAGCTCTTTGCTCTGTTTTAGTGCATTCTGTCTGAATTCTGAATTATTTCCTGTCTCTTTTTTTCCTGCTCTCTCTTTATCAGTGCTCCATGCTAATCATTTACTCAGGGACACAACGAGTGTCCAGCTGAATCCATGAGGCTCAGAATCTCTGTTTGTTTTTAATTTGGCAAAAAAAAAAAAAAATTTGCAATTTTTTTTTTTTTTTTTTCCTTTTTTTTTAGGTCTGGTAAATTTGGTCAGTCTCGATCTGCAGGACAAACAGCTTTAAATATCCTGCTAAATGAGAATGAAAAAATGTTTAAATGTACCTCAAGCTGTTCTATTCCTCCTTTTAAGTCCAGAGCAGTGTCTGTTAATCAACTGAAAGTACATATCAGGTCCAGGTAACTGCTCAGAACAACCACAGAACAGTCTGGATTCTGATTGGTCAGAAGGTGTTGATTAATTTTCTGTTTATTAATAGCTGCTCTGACAGTAGCGCTGGTTTATATTAATGTGCTCTTTCTAATACGTTATCGTTTCTATAGTAACAGCTCGTGTACAGGGACGTGTACAGCGGACGCGCCACATAAACAAGTTTAAAAAATGCTTCTTTGCGGTTTTTCAGTAACACGACAAGCTGCTTTTTTTTGTCTTATTAACTTGAAGAGAGAGAATGAAGAGAGGCTGGTGAGGGATCAAGTGTTTATAGCTGATATAATGTAAGTGACATCAGGAACTAACTTGTTTTGTGTAACCATAAATGGATAGTATGACATGTTGATCTTTAATACAAATGGCTGTGGTGTAAGAGGAATAAAACACTCAGGCATTTGCTGTTATAGGAAAATAATCAACATCGGTAACAGAGCAGTAACAGTGACTCCACTTTATGCTGTTGATAATTTTCCTGTAACAGCATGGCCTGAAGTGTTTTGTTTTAATTAGTGCTCATTTGAGTGGTTAATGACGAGTTGGGTCTCATTGTCTAGTTGATATAAGATGCTCTGGTCTGCTGGGTTTTCTTTCTGACTTTAAAAAAAAAAAAAACAGAAAGAAAGAAAGAGAAAACCTCAGCTGTTGTGAAAATGGAAAATAAAATCATTAATATTATTTTTTTCTGCTGCTGCTTTTAAGAAACATGTCACCATCAGCTGTGTTTGCCTTTGTGTGTGTGTGTGTGTGTGTGTGTGTGTGTGTTTAAATGCAACATTAAAGCAGAGCAGAGACAGAACTGGAAGACCCACAGTGCCACCTGTAGGTGAGGAGACACACTGCAGCCTTCCCTCCGTTTCCCAATATAAATAACTACCAGCGCTAAATTTAGCGTTTTGTTTTCTATCTGTCTTTAGCATGTGACTGTGTGGCTCTTAAAAAAGTCTCTCAGCGAGATTCTGGACCATACCTTTAATCTGTAAAATCTTTAGAATCATGATGTGCAGATGTCCAGAACTTAATTTCTTCAAAGCAAAAAAACATTTAGCAATAAAGTGACTCTGTTTCACAAAAAATTAACACTTTTTCATTTTTCATCACACTGTTTTACTTCAGCGGGATTACTGACAGTCTGTAGAACCACTTATACATTTAGAAAGAGAAGCATGTACTGTAAACTCCAAAAATATTGGCACCCTTCAAAGGAACTCCAAGAATATTGGCGCTCTTGAAAGAGGAAAATGGCGGATAAAGATAAACATACAGTTTCAGCCTTACATAGTACCCATGAGTTTTTTTGTGTTTTGGTTCATTCAATTATGTGTCATGGGAAACCAAGCCAAGAATCAAATTCACTCTGCCCTAAACCTACATTCACACTAACAAGTAACAAGTCAGGTGTTCTGCTTGTATTTTGTCTTTTGTGGGTGTGTACTGATTGCAACGGTTATCACTTGTGGGCGTGGCCTGTCCAACGAGGTTTTTTTGTTGTTGTTTTGGGGGTTTTTTTGTTGTTGTTTTTTTTAGTTCTGATGAGAAATGGTAGTTGCTATATTTCACTTCTAAATAACGCTTAACACAAATTAAATAACACACAAATGAGTGTGAATACCGGTTGATTGATTTACATGTTGCGCGCTCAGCTTCGTTCTCAGGTTAGATTAGCAACACAAGCTAACTACGTCTAGCTACGTACACTCACCAGAGACACCAACGATCTCTCCTTCCTTCCAGGCTTTATTTTTCTTCCTAACGCCTCTGTACACATTTAATGAGAGGATGACAGGATACAATGAAACCACATTTAGAAGTTTTTCTTACATTTGTGCGTCAAAGTTGTGAGCGGGGAACTGAAGAAATGTCGAACCACACGAGACAATCGTTTGGATTTGTCGCTTTACAGCATGTAAAAAGAGAAAATCTCTCAATGTCGATGACACTGAAATCGCAGTCAGTGTGAATGTAGTAAAACTAACTGGATTGTTGAAAAATAACTGAACACACACACACAGTGTGCACATTATCCCTTAAAATACTTCAGCATGGTGGAAATAACATTCTATATTAAGAGCAGAGATAACTGTAATTACAGGATTTCGGATCAATGTGGAACACCTCTTAAGAAAAATGGCCCAAATCTTTAATTTCCAGGTGGCCACACGCCAGCAGGCCCATTTCATGAGTTACATTTTCATCCCGTAGCCCCTCGCTGCTTTGCTCCGCCATCTGTTTTTCTATTTTTTTGAGATAATGCTGTAAAATTTTGGCCAGGATGATGAGAGGAAGCTGCCTGACCCTCCGTGTCTCCACTTCACCCACAGCCACAGGCTGAAAACCCGTAATTACACCATCAACAGCTGCGAATCAATTTACACCTCCATGGTGAGAAGATAAAGGGCAAATCGGAGGGGAGGAGGAACAATAGGAGGAGGAGGACGGATAGTGTTACACACCTCGGATACAAATTACTGCAATTTCTGAACAGGAGTGATGAAATGATGTCATCGAGAGAGTGAGAGAGAGAGAGAGAGAGAGAGAGAGAGAGAGAGAGAGAGAGAGAGAGAGAGAGAGAGAGAGTGCCAGCCAATCACAAACAGTCGTGTTTAAATTAATAATTTTTATTTGATCATTCATATCATTTCAGTTCACTCTCGGTTCTAGGAGACATTCTCTCCCTCTGTAGACATTTAGAAAGAAATGCATTTACAGTGCAGAAATATTGGCACCCTTTACGAGAACTCCAGAAATAATGACAGCCTCCAAAAGACAAAAATGGCATATGGTATAAAAAAAATAATAAACGTTACACTGGGTGTTGGACCTGAACAGTATCACTTTTTTCTACCCTTTCGGTTCCAGAACTTTCTACCCTCCCTAGACATACATAAGTGTTTAAAGTGTCAAACCGATCCAAGCAGCTATGAGGCGAATAACAAATTTAGAGAGCAAAAATAAGAAATACTGCAAAAAAAATAATAAAACCATTCTGTTACAAATTTCCCTTATGAGGAATTCCCATAATGCATTGCAAATGATGTCAAGACGTCCTTAGCCTGTTTTTACAAATTGGTGCTCGACGAGTGTTTCTCATTTCTATAATTGCGCCTCCTCATTTCCCTTCCTCTCTTCTTAGCTCCTCTGTCCGAGAGATGAAAAAAAAAGGATGAAAGAAAACAAATCGAGGGCGATCGTATTTACCAAATGAGACTCACTGAAGTGATGTAAGTCAATTTGCATGTTAATGTCATGCTGTCCTTCTGTATTAAATACACAATATTGATTACACACTGAATTAACCCTAATTTTGACTTTATTGCATGTGTACTCCAATTAAATGTTGATGTTTGAGCATAAACAAGCTTCTACTTATCACCTGAACGAAATCCCAGGACGGATGAACAATCGAGGAATTAAGGAGAGATCGATTTTTGGGTGTTTTTTTTTTTTTTTTAGAAATCTGGAAGTATGGATAAGAAGTAAAGGTGTAACACAAAGCCATTATCTGCATCTGTATCAGTTTAGTACTCTGAATATGCGCATCAGTATTTGGAGTCGAACCAGAAGTGGGCGTGGCCTAAATCTGAAGGGTTTTTTTTGTGTTTGTTTTTAAATATGAACCCTTCCATTTTGTCCTCAGAAACAATGAAAAACACAGAAAAAAACAGAGCTTCTGGAAAAGAAACCATTTTTGTTATACAGTTCTTCAGCCTCAGCTACATCACTCGAGTTCATCATCTGTCTCACTCAGATGCCCTGTGGAACTTTATGGAAACCTTTATATATGTATATATATATAACTATTACTAAATCCTATTATTTCAAGAGATTATTCCAATTATTTATTTCCTTTCATAACAAATCGTCACTGATTACAAATAGTATTCATCAGTGTTTAGATTGTATAATGGGTTTATATATATATATATATATATATATATATATATATATATATATATATAGAGAGAGAGAGAGAGAGAGAGAGAGAGAGAGAGAGAACAGATTCCAACACCATTAAAAAAAAAACATCTTTTTTAGGGTTAAAAACATTTGAATAATGAATCAGACGTTATGATCCACTTAGCAATCAGTAACTGAGCAAACAGGATCTGCAGATAGAGGAACAGCACAAACAGCATCAGTCGCTTCCTCTCTTTCTTTTCAGAAAGACCTCTGTTTGAATTTTCGTCCCCTAGAGAGTTGCCCTCGTTCACTATTCAGCCTCAAGGGGTGATGATGGGCCTCGGTGAAGTCATTACCTCTCACCATTCTTTATCCCTCACTTCCTCCCTCCTCAATTCTCTTTTTCTCTTCTTTCTCTATCGCTCTCTCACATTATCTCAGAGAATCCAGGACTCCTGAGAGACACAAGAGAAAGTCCTCAACTCATCTGTTCAAATATTCATCCCCTAGAGATGTCCCCTAGAGAGGCGCATTCGTTCAGTGGAAGCGAGGGATGATGAGGTGTGATGGAGAGACGCTGACCTGCCTCACACATTAAATACAAATAGGAATGAAAGACAAAATAATATCCTGTGGTGAAGAAACGCCGGGCGCTGTTGGTGCTGTGCTGTGCTCTCGCTCTCTCTCTCTCTCTCGCTCTCTCTCTCTCTCTCTCTCTCCCTCCCTCCCTCTCGCACACACACACACACACACACACACACACAAACACACACACTGGTGCCTCATTTGTTTTGTTTCCAAATAAAACTTTTAACGAGGACACATAAATAAGGAAAGGAGCCCAAAAGGTGTTCACACTACAGGAGTCAGCGAAAAAGTTTCCATTCATCACCGAGACGAGGAGAAGTGCTTTTACACATTTATATACGTGATAATGAGGAGTGTGCCGATATCAGAAAAAACACGATACAGTAAAGCAGACGAGCCTATAAATAACCGCTGTTGCTTTTTAATAACAAATAAAACACTCTAGCAGCTATAAACAGTTGTTTTTTCTCTCTCTTC
This sequence comes from Cranoglanis bouderius, assembly GCA_023630585.1. NCBI lineage: Eukaryota > Metazoa > Chordata > Actinopteri > Siluriformes > Cranoglanididae > Cranoglanis > Cranoglanis bouderius. The sequence continues at coordinate 13,199,777 of CM042548.1, read as the reverse complement.
AATAGACAAACTGGAAAGAAGCGTGGTTAAAGTTACAGCTTTACCTCCGACTGTTCCAAAGCACTTACACTAGAGACTCCTTCCATAAATGTTAAATAAACGTCTCCTTACTTCAAGAAAGCTTCACGCTGCTGTTATAGAAGATTAATCAACACCTTCTGAAAAATCTGAATCCAGAATTCTGCAACACCTCTAATTAAAGATAAATAATATTAATATCTGTGAAATTATGTCTTATTTTTCACTTCATTAATCTCAGTGTGAACGTTTGAGTCGAAACATTTTCATAATCAGAATGCACATTTTGTGTGTTAAAAAATGTTAATATTCAGTAGGAGGAGCAGAATGATCTAGTTTTTCTTCTTGCCTTCTATTAAATCTGGACATAAAAATCAGATCAGTCAAATTCCCCATAAGTGAAATGGGTTTGTGCATGCTGTAAAAGCCATTCTGATTTTATTCTGAGATATATGGACGCTCTGAAAAGGACATTGAAAAAGCGTAATTGTACCGTGGCGGCGAAATTAGAGCTCCATCAGAGGAAGAAAACGTGAATGTGCTTCACACTGCTAGCTTAATTACCCGTCTTAATTAACATGTCCTCCAGTCTAAAGACACCGGGGAGACATGGACGCTCACTCGCTTCTGTAATGGCACAGAAATTTCATTACACATGTTTGTGTTAGACGCATCTGGTGTGCCTGAGAGCACGGGATCTGTCTACTAACACCAGGAACGCGAGTTACCAGAGAAATAACAACAAATCGGCTGCACCGTTAATGAAGAAATTAGGTGTTACGTCATATGATGGATTAACAAAAAGAAAATTAATAGCTGTTAGAAATGTGACAGAAGACCAGACCCCCAACCCCAATTTCCTCCTGTTATTCCTAATAGATTAATTCCTAATCAATAACATTTGCTAACTTAGCCTGCTGGCTAACTGCTAGTAAACTCACTCACACTTTAGCTAACATGCCACTAGCTAGTTATGTTTATAAAATCAATCCTTATTTTATATCAAAAATAAAACATGTTTGTGTTCATATATCGACAGTTACACCTATTTTTTTTGCTAACAAACTTGGTAGTTAGTATTAAGTATCTAACTAGCTATGCTAGTTTGCACTCACTCTTAGCCATAAGGTCCTAAGAAGTACAGTATAGCTGTTTTTGTATACATGCTAAGATGATATTTGTATTCTTAGATTGAAAAAAGTCGTTCCCATGGTTACATTTAGGAAGTGCATATAAATTCTTAGCTAGCGATGCTAGTCATCTTGCTAATTGGATAAAATGCTTCCTAGTGGAAACACCTACAGATAAATATGGCGTTGGTTGTTTTGTTTTTTTTAATAATACATGATATAGACATTTAATTTGTGTCATCATGTGTGTATTTTAGCATGCTTCCTTATCTCTGCACCCAAGATATTTAAAAAATGGAAAAAGCAATTGCTAGTCTCAGTGTTTTACATCCTTTATTTTCATCCATCTGCACTTAAACGTTTACACCTTCAATTCTTGTCCTGCTGCGATATACACAATCTCATTTAATCTGACAATTACACTTCTCACAGGAGAGCAGAGCTTAAATAGACAAGATCTAGCACACAGCTGTTAACGAATAAAACACACCATGACCTTCAGACCTCTTTGTTGGATTACAGATAGATGTTTTCTTCATAAAGCGATGAACAGCTGTTCCTAACACCAAATTACTGTTTTATATTTAGTGCTTGTGTTACTGAGAGACATCTTGTTAAAGGTAAATATACTGAAATAAGTGATGTGTTTACTGATTCTGGTGCTAATGTGTTAGTGTTGTTGTATATTCATTATTCCTGTGAGAAGTTAGCGGTTGTCCATTGCACTGATGTCAAACATAAAATAAAGGATAATGGTCAGGTTTCACTGTTAGCTTGTTGTTTTTTTTTGTTGTTTTTTTAAATCCAGCAATGTTTAACTAAAGCTGTAGTCAAGACCGCCTCTGTCCAAGAGCAGTCCAAGACAAGTCCAAGAGAAGGACTAGTCGAGATCAAGTGAAGCCCTTAAAGTGAGTCTTAAAGCGGTCCAGGCCATCCGTTAAGTACAAATGAAAGCGAGACTGAGACTGGAAACCAGCGGACTTTGGGATTTGGGAGTCTGTGTGCTTGAACCATTATTGGGGCCCTATCCATACACCATGACACGAATTTATAACTATTCCATCCAGAAAAAAGCAGGGCTGCTAAATCACAGAACAGCAGCTAATATAACAAAGAACAGCAAGTATAGGGGAGATGTGCAATGAAAAAGCAACGTTATAATTAATCAGCCTAACAAGGCAAGGTGGTGTAGTATGCGAATAAAGCATCGTTTCCATCCCATGTGTTCAAGAGAATAAGTATCAATTAGTAATAATTATTTTTAAAAATCCAAACGTTCATAATACGTAGGCACTTTTCATCATACAACTACAGTGTTTTTTATGTTCTAACAATTTCCAACTGAATATTCAGCTAATCAGTTTAAGTGGCTTTGCATTTCAGTGTTCCTATACATCAATACCTTACTGAACAAAGTCAAACCTTTCACACTTTTCTTATTTCTCGCACTTTAGAGACGGTCCCAAACAACGCAGTGCCGCAGGTACCAGGAGAGAGAGAGAGAGAGAGAGAGAGAGAGAGAGAGAGAGAGAGAGAGGTCAGGTGAGAGGTCAGGTGTTTCTTGACTTGATTAAATGAGTGCAGGTGGATGTGTAGGTGGAAATCAGCAATGTGAATGTTTGTGTCATATTCACACTCATGTAGTTTAACAGTAGTTTGTTGTGCGCTACAGAGCAGAAATATCCAAATGTGTGAAAATGAAACTAACTTTTCCGCAGTAAAAGAAACTCCACATATCCAAGCAACACTGTTCTGGTCCGTTTACATCAAGTTTCTTACCTTTTACAGGTGATGATGATGTCAGGATTTATTTGCAGCAAAGTCACTGAACAATCCCCCTCACTGTAATCCTCCAGGTCAGATCCACTCTCCGACGGGTTTCTCCCCCTTTTTTTTGCATGTTTTACCTTCATAGTTCTGTTATGACGTTTACCTGGCTCTTATCAAAAAGCTCATGTGACTGCAGCGGCGCCATCTCGCTCAAAAAGTGGTTAGACGTCGCTAGATGACGTCACCGACTAATTTCCATATTAATTGATTCATCGTGATCACTTGGATATCTATTTAGGGTATATGAGGAAGAAAGGGGTTTTCGTGAAGACATGTAATATAGAATTTTTTTATTTTTTTTAATTAATAGAATATAGATTTATCAGAATAAAATAATACATTTATCATTTATTTCTTATAGAAAGAAGTCCACAAACTAACCTTCAGACTAATCAGGGTACTCCAAAAGTGGTGGGCAAAACCTGATGCTTTTAATGATATTTAATCAAATTTGAGCTATTAATGATATTTAAAGTAGATCATCATGTGCCCCAACAAATAATGCAAGGAGAAGAGAAGAGAAGAGAAGAGAAGAGAAGAGAAGAGAAGAGAAGAGAAGAGAAGAGAAGAGAAGAGAAGAGCAGCGCTACGAGCCATAGCCATATCACCCTGCAGTTCTTGCCTGGTTTTCCACTGAATCTAAGCAGGGTTGAGCCTGGCCAGTACCTGGACTTCCTGGGGAAAACAAAGGTTGCTGCTGGAAGTGGTATTAGGGAGGCCAGCAGGTGGTGCTCTCCCTGTGGTCTGTGTGGGTCCTAATGCCCCAGTATAGTGAAGGGGACACTATACTGTAAAAAGAGCACCGTCTTTCAGATGAGACGTTAAACCGAGGTCCTGACTCTCATGAAGAGTAGGGGTATCACCCCGGTGTCCTGGTGAAATTGCCCCATTGGCCTTTGTCTATCATGGCCCCCTAATAATCTCCATCCCTGAGTTGGCTATATCGCTCCTCTCCACCTATAGCTGGTGTGTGGTGGGCGTTCTGGCGCACTATGGCTGCCGTCGCATCATCCAGATGGATGCTACACACTGGTGGTTGAGGAGATTTCCCCCCTATACTATGTTTGAGTGTCTAGAAGAGCGCTATATATAAATGTAACTAATTATTATTAATTATAGAAGTCAAACATCTGTCATTTGTCTATAAAAACATACAGACTAATTATGTAATTTGCCTTTAGCGCTATATGGAGCCAGGGTCTGATTATAATACAATAACAGGGCACAACACACCTTTAAATGACTGTCAGAGTACTTAGTTTACAGGCTTCATTTTGCATTTTACTTCTCAGGCAGCTAATAACAGCAAAAAATTAGTTCACATTGATTACACAGGTAGAGGTTGACCTGCTATGGCATTACTGCCTGTCGCACCTCCTCCAGTGCCCATAGGATTACTGCTCTTCCTTCATTCTTGCCAGGTTTGTCACTAGGCTCTTTTTTTTAAATAAAGTCACTAAAGGGGTCTAAAAAGTCGCTAAGTCTGTAAGTTGGCAACACTGCAAGATTGCACTGCTCCTGCATTTCCTCCATCATCAAAACTTAAACCAATAAACACAAGGCAAATATAATGTACAGCTAAACACATCTAATGTAAATATTTATTCATAGGGGGGTTTTTTTTATTGATTTGAGGCCCCGGAGTCCTGCACTACAGCCCAAGTGAGCCTGCACATAGTCACGATGGAAGGAATTACTTCTTGTCAAACTTTGTGCACGCAAAAAGAAAACACAAGCATTACTTTTACAAAGCCTCAGTCGAGATCAAAACCATATTCAGCAACACCAACACCCAAGACCAAGTACAAACGCCAGTAAGTCCAAGTCAATACAGAAAACGTCTCAAAACCAGACTCGAGTATTCCAGCTCTACGTTCAACATCATATTAATGAGAAATCCAGAAAGTTGTGAAGACGTTGGTGCAAACATTGGACTCAAAGTCCTACAATGCAATGCAAAGTCCCACAATGCAGTGATGCACCACATCATCGATTACACACATTCTTTAATCCATACACATGAGTACATTAGTACATTCAAGTCCCTCTGAATGAGCTGTTACTATAGAAACGATAATGTATTAGAAAGAGTGCATTAATATAAACCTGTGATTTTTCAGCAGCGCTGTGTGTAGAAGTGGTTTTATTATATAATCCTGGCGTTAATAGCGTACTAGGTCTCCAGGTTATGTGATGTAAGTGATTTTCTACATAGAGGAGCTTTTTTAAATTTCTTTCCCTCTCATGTCTTTTAAATGTCGCCTATAAAAACCTGGAAACTCACGATGACATGAGAACCCTCAATCAGTGTTTGGATTTGTGGTGTTTCTCCAGGTTTTTATCCGTGGTTGAGTAAAGATCAGTGGAGCTGTAAACGCTGCGAGAGAGGTTTCTGAGTTCCAGCCACAGGGTCATAAAGGGGAAGAGATTTATTTCTCTGATCTGTTAGAACCGAGTGTGTGACCCCGAGGCCATGGAGACGAACAGAACAGCAAGAAAAATGAGCCGTAAATACAATCCAGGCCTGGAGAAGAACTAAACACCTCTGACATTCCACATTACAGCAGAATTAGGTTTGATCTAAGGAAAAGAACAGTGTTCTGGCATTACACTCTTGGAAAAGAGGGTTCATCAAGGTTTCTTTATGGATTCTTAGCTTCCAAAAAAGGTTCTGTTTGGAATCATTTCTGATAGGGTTCCTCTAGCAGGACAACCAAAGCCTTGTTCAAGTCAAGTGGCTTTATTCATGGTTCCTTAAAGTTTGTCAGCATGAATATTAACTTACATAACTACATTCTTAGAAAAAAGGGTTCTTCAAAGGGTTCTTTATGGATTCTTAGCCTCCTAAAGCAGTTCTATTTGGAAACATTCCAGATAGGGAAGCCCCATGATGTAGGATTCTACGTACAAAGAATTATTTTCTGCAGATTGGGGCTAGTTAACTTACACAACAACATTCCAAGAAAAAAGGATTCTTCGAACGGTTCTTTAAGGATTTGTTGGCTAATTTAGGGTTCTTAGCTTCCAAAAATGGTTCTATTTGATCTGTTTTAGATAGGCAAACACTGTTGTAGGCTTCTACACAGAACCTTATATATAAAGAACCTTTTAGGAGTTCTAACGTGAATTCAAAGTGATGATTTCAGCAGACTGAGGGAGATTAACTGGCATAAGGATACTTCATAGGGTTCTTTGCATAGTTAAGGGTACATAGCTCGCTGAAAGGTTTCTATATGGAACCGTTTCAGATAAGGAAACATGCTGATGTAGGGT
>CM042548.1:13173526-13188526 GCA_023630585.1 Cranoglanis bouderius | reverse complement strand
GGACAGAGCAGGAATGAGTCTGACACACAGAGGGAGAGACAGGGAGAGAGAGACAGCGATGGTGAGATTAGAGTTGCTCTGTGAATGATAAGCACTGCAGTGTAAAGACGCTGTATTCAGACGCAGGCGTGTCCAGCACAATGGATATGTTTACACATACAAGTACCATCTGAGGGATTTTTATCCATCTGATCTCCTGTCCATCAAACAGTCTGGGACAGAAACAGTATCAGAAAACTCTGGAACAGAGAGAAACAGTTCATTCTAAATGTTTCTATTTCTAGCTTATAATTTCTGGAGAAGTAATTTATTTTCATTGATCCTCTCTCTCTCTATCTCTCTGTCTTTCTCCTCTCTCTCACTGTCTTTCAGTCCATACAGGATTTCATGGAGTTTTTTGTGATTGTTGCAGCCAAAAAAGTTTGATTTTGCTGCGGCTTTTTTTTCCAAATTTGTGACGTGACTGGTAGAGTTTTTTATGCTTTTTTTTTTTTTTTTTTGCAGAAAACTACTCGAATTGGCGAAATCGCAATGGCACAAAAAAATTTCTGGACACTCTTTCACAGTGATGTTTGTTGGTAAATGAGACCTTTTAGCTGTACTCGTGTTCGACACACGTGAATCGAAGAGGACTTTGGCTGAATGCCGATGTGATGACTTCACATGACGCGTCTCGGCCCAAATCTGTGGAAAATCTGCGGTCATTTAGAAAAATTGCAGCTAGAGATGGAGTGAGGAACGGTGATACACTTCTTTTTATTCAAACGTCGTGAAACAGTTTTTGGTTTTCAGATCTTTTGTTCCTAGTCCGGGCTTCTGAAACTGTCATAAACCTCTTTAATAAAACTTCGAGTGGATCGTAACAGTTTTTGCTATTATTATCTAGAATCATAATTTAGTTATTCAGGAACAAAAGGAGTTGAGAAAACGATAAACTGTTAAGCATTAAAATATTCATCAACTCCTGGAATCGGTTCTTGATGTTGGACCTTCTGACTGTTTTCTCAGTGATGAGCCGGAACCAAAGCACCGTGTGAACCGAATCATTTTCCGCTCGTACACGCCGTCTCTACTGTCACAGAGGTTAAAAGGTTCTTATTTAAAACGCGAAAAGTGCAGCATCTTAAATCTCAGGAGTTTCCAAAAGACGAAAATCTGAGGAGCGACAGCAGCTGATACTCGGTTAATGCTCGGTATCAGAGTGGCTCAGTCCAGACAAACAGAGAGCGGAGGAGCAGGAGAAGGGGTTGCCATGGTAACTGGAGTTATCTCTTTGATGGGAGCTGGATGAGCAGTACAGGAATAAAAACCTCACCTGAGGCACGGCGGAGTTTAAAAATAGCAGCCAGAGAGAGAATTGCAGACCTGCCAACTCCGACCAGGAATAATGAACGTTTCCGGGAAGGGGACGGGGTGTAAAATTAAAATGCAGTAAACAGTAAAATTACAGCAGAATTTTAGAAATCTCCCTCGTAGACGCCATGACATTGTTCTACACAGCTGAGCTTTTCACTGCTGTTTAATATCTTTATTCAGTCAAAATTTTCAGCCTTTTAGCTCTTTTGAACGAAAGGGCGTGGCTTATTTGATTAGCAAGTAAATGAAACATGCAATTGAGTGCATGCAAATGTTGAGAATAATCTGATAAATGCACAATAAATCAATAAACTAATGTTATAATCTGATGGGTTTTTTTGCAGTGATTATATTATTATAAACATTTGCATGTGTAAAGGTAGTGTAAGGGTTAATTCCACTTACCATTAAGCCACCTGCATTTGTGTAATGTGATTGGCTACTATAAGTAAAACAGCCATGGCCAAAAGTTTTGAGAATGACACAAATATTAATTTTTACAAAGTCTGCTGCCTCAGTTTTTATGATGGCAGTTTGCATATACTCCAGAATGTTATGAAGAGTGATCACATGAATTGCAATTAATTTCAAAGTCCCTCTTTGCCATGAAAATGAACTTAATCCCAAAAAAACATGTCCACTCCATTTCAGCCCTTCCACAAAAGGACCAGCTGACATCATGTCAGTGATTCTCTCGTTAACACAGGTGAGAGTGTTAACGAGGACAAGGCTGGAGATCACTCTGTCATGCTGATTGAGTTAGAATAACAGACTGGAAGCTTTAAAAGGAGGGTGGTGCTTGAAATTATTGTTCTTCCTCTGTTAACTATGGTTACCTGCAAGGAAACACGTGCAGCCATCATTGCTTTGCACAAAAAGGGATTCACAGGCAAGGATATTGCTGCTAGTAAGATTGCACCTAAATCAACCATTTATCGGATCATCAAGACCTTCAAGGAGAGAGGTTCAACTGTTGTGAAGAAGGCTTCAGGGCACCCAAGAAAGTCCAGCAAGCGCCAGGACCGTCTCCTAAAGTTGATTCAGCTGTGGGATCGGGGCACCACCAGTGCAGAGCTTGCTCAGGAATGGTAGCAGGCAGGTGTGAGTGCGTCTGCACGCACAGTAAGGCGAACACTTTTGGAGGATGGCCTGGTGTCAAGAAGGGCAGCAAAGAAGCCACTTCTCTCCAGGAAAAACATCAGGGACAGACTGCTATTCTGCAAAAAGTACAGGGATTGGACTGCTGAGGACTGGGGTAATGTCATTTTCTCTGATGAATCCCCTTTCCGATTGTTTGGGGCATCTGGAAAAAAGCTTGTCCGGAGAAGAAAAGGTGAGCGCTACCATCAGTCCTGTGTCATGCCAACAGTAAAGCATCCTGAGACCACTCATGTGTGGGGTTGCTTCTCAGCCAAGGGAGTGGGCTCACACAATTTTGCCTAAGAACACAGCCATGAATAAAGAATGGTACAAAAACATCCTCAGAGAGCAACTTCTCCCAACCATCCAAGAACAGTTTGGTGACGAACAATGCCTTTTCCAGCATGATGGGGCACCTTGCCACAAGGCAAAAGTGATAACGAAGTGGCTCGGGGAACAAAACATCGACATTTTGGGTCCATGGCCAGGAAACTCCCCAGACCTTAATCCCATTGAGAATTTGTGGTCAATCCTCAAGAGGTGGGTGGACAAACAAAAACCCACAAACTCTGACAAACTCCAAGCATTGATTATGCAAGAATGGGCTGCCGTCAGTCAGGATGTGGCCCAGAAGTTGATTGACAGCATGCCAGGGACAATTGCAGAGGTCTTGAAAAAGAAGGGTCAGCACTGCAAATATTGACTCTTTGCATAAACTTCATGTAATTGTCAATAAAAGCCATTGACACTTATGAAATGCTTGTGATTATACTTCAGTAACAGTTAATAACATCTGACAAAAAGATCTAAAAACACTGAAGCAGTAGACTTTGTGAAAATTAACATTTGTGTCATTCTCAAAACTTTTGGCCACGGCTGTACACAATTATATAGGGGCGGAGCTTCAAGCTAAATTTGATAAGCACCACACCAACAATGTTGCAAAATATATAATAAATCATTTCTAAAGCATAATAATTGAGTATTTTGTACTCACGAACTGAGGATTGTGTTATTGTTTGTTGTTGTTGTTGTTTTCATCAGCTTGGTAATCAAATAAGGCACGCCCCTTAGATCATGGTGACTTATATTAGTCTTATATTAACTCGGCTTGTTTGAGGTACGTAGCATTTTTTGGTTAGACACAGACATGATGGAAATGTTTTGTCATGAGAGGCGGGACAGACAGTAACCCGAGGTCAGGATGGAACTGTGAGACAACAGTGATGACATTACCCACTGCGCCACCATGCTGTCATTGTTTTTGTTCTATTTTTTATATTTTACTGTGTTACTCTTTAAGTCAGCAACAGTTCGAGGCCTTTGTGTTACTTTTCCAACTTCACTTTAACTTTCAGTGAAAAACTAAAAGAATAAACGAGTATTCAACCCTGAAAGCCTGATCCGCTGCTCCGTGGGACTCACACCACTTAAGTGCATCAGAGTTTGTGTTCAGCTTAAGGCTAGAAAGTCAAGCGTTTGTGATGGAGGTCCAAACAGGAGGTGAAGTGTTTCTGCCTCTCTCTCGCTCTCTCAGCAGCTCCTTCAGGCGAGCGTGTCAGAGCACCATCACGGCTGACCTGCACCGTCTCATCCAGCAGTTCTGATGTTTCTCACCACGAGCCGGGATGTTATAAACCTCCAGGCAGCATCCTGTGAAGGTGTCATGAGATATACCAGTATTATCTCCCTCCTGCTAACTCACCGGTCTCACCGGTCTGATCCCTGACTAATAATCGCCTGAAACGCTGGAACACATCAGATTTGACAGATCCACGTGTATTCTTTATACGTATGCCATAAACATCTACTGTGATGACTGACACTAAGGGCGTGTGTACAGCGCACATCCAAAAACTTGAGTTTGAGTTCATTTTCCAACTTCTATCTAAGAACCGTTACAATGGGAACAATAAAAACAACCATTTTATCATTACAGAGTGTGACAATGCTACTGAAACAGTTAAAGAACCCTTACAGAGCCTTTGAAGAACCCTAAAGGGTAAGTGTGTGGAACTCCAAATTATTACTCATTATTTTCTTTTTATTATCTAGGACCTGTCAGATTTCCAACTACTACCTTTTTGGAAGCTACAAACTCTTATTTTGTCCAATTAACCCTTAAAGAACCCTTGAACAACCTTTTTTCCCCCTAAGAATATATGTATTATCTGGGTACGTGTGCAATGCAAACTCCAAATTATGGTCATTCTTTTCTTCTTAACGTCTAGAACCTGTCTGGAGTTTAACATTTCACTAGTATTGCGCTCTGGGCTCTTTAGAGGTTCTTTGTATAGCTGAATAAGGGTCTTAGCATCCTGAAAGGGTTCGACTTAAATTTTCAAAGAACCCTTATATACGCCCCTTGAAACTTTTTTGCATTTTGGTTTGTTTAATGAACATTTTGAAACCAAACCAAAAGCAAATAAATCAATTCAGACTAAAAGATTGTCCATTTTAATGTTCTTTTATTTTGTCTGATTGGTAATGATTTTCATTCAACCCTAAACAGTTCTCTAGTGGTTTTAGTTTAATGGTTTTAGTTTAATGGTTTTAGATGGTCAGCTTTTTGTTTTGCATCAAAAGAACAAATATAAGAGGAAAAGGTCCTCAGAGCTGCTGTATGTGTATCATTAATGTAGAGACACATAAAGAGCGCTGACGGTGCTCTAAAACCTGTTCGATTTTTTCCCCAAGTGACAGCCACGATCCAAATAAATCTGAGACGATGTGAACACACATTTGACACTTGGGGACTAAATCAAACACCTTAAACACATTACAAACACAACAGTAGTGTCATTCACAGCAGGAGTGTCGGTGTTCACTGCGAGCTCCATCCACCGCCACCACAAACACTCGTTATTGATTTTTAGGAGACGCTGATGCTCCGATCGCACTGACTGCATTATTGTACACTCCATTTCCAGATTTAAATCGAGTCTCCATGGCAGATATGCTGGATTCCTTTCCCAACGTAAGCACCAGAACTGCACCAGTAAACACCTGTGTGTGATTCTTAATAGAAATGTCTGATGAAAGTTTTTTAAATCATATATAAATATACATAAATCATGAAAGAGTAACATGTATTAATTAATAATGAAAGCATCCTCTGTATCCTTTAACCTACTGTACATTCTAAGATAAAAAAAAAAAGGTTCAATCTTGCACACATAAGAGCTCTGATGGCGTACGGATACCACAAAACCTACAGCGTGTAAAGTAACCGGAACTACTTTTTGCTGCATGGCTTCAGTAAAAATGAAAATGGTGAAATCGATGCTGGAAAATGTTTTTTTTGTTTGTTTGTTTGTTTGTTTGTTTGTTTGTTTGTTTTTAGTGTATTTCACCTTGCAGGAAAAAAATTTATTAAGTTCAACTTTGACTTGGACACGCCTTTAAGAGCTTCCATAAATATTGGCACCCCACTGGAATTCCAAACTCTGCATTATAACAACATGACTATTTGAGGTTTAACGTAAAATCAGTACATTTCCACACAAATTAATGAGCTTCTGATATATAACTTATACAATAAAAAACTTATACAATAAAAAAAAACTCTTACACAATAACATTTCCTAAGTTTATTATTTTATGTTAACTCTGTACAGTTATTTAATAGATATTACATAATCGTCATTAACATGCAGGAGACTTCAGAGTAACCCTGAGCTGCTTTTAAACTACGGAGCTTCAGTGGATCTTCATCTCTTTAAGGACAAACTGTTTAAGAGGCCCAGCTGACACATATTAGCTCTCCATCCACAGGAAGGCAGCTCTAAAGGACACACACACACACACACACACACACACACACACACACACACACACACACACACACACACACACACACACACACACACACACACACATATGCTGGCTGAGAGCTGAAAGCCAGCACTTTCATTAAGCCCTGCACGATCTCCCTGTCTTTGAAGCTCACGGGAAAAAAAGTCAGACTATTGATCTGAGCGCTGGACTTTTCTGTTTTAAATGAGGAAGGGAAAACACTGACCACTGACAAGGGACGTCTGCACAAAATACACGGAAAATTAGGGACAGTGCCGCATTAAAAGTTCTCCAGCTATCGATTTGCTCTGCTCTCTGTGGAACGACTAAACAAGCTCACTTTCATAAAGTAAAAATATAGGATCATTTTATCATCCGCTAAAAACAGACTCACTTTTCTCATTTTATTTAACTGAAGAGTTGACTCATAAAGTCTCCGAGGTTAGCTCGCTGAATCCATACGCTATCGATCTACTTGTTTACGAAAACAAGGGTTTTGTAACACGGGGAGCACCAACTTTACTTCCACAACCAAACGAGAGGCTGTGAACATGCAGAGAGATCCGCTGAGCCTTCAAGATTTAAGTTCGCATTACAGGTCACCGTTTCTTTTTTCTCTGAGAGGATATCGATGGATCTGTGAGAGCTTTACTCTGCTTGCTAGTTAGCATGCTAGCGAGCCAGCTAACCGCTATGACTCCACAGAGCGTGTAAATCCCAGAGCAAATCACTTCAGCAGCATTCTTCTCGAGTGTGTTCCTGTAGTAAAATCTCCCCTTCTGCCATTCCACACTTTTCCCCAGTGCTAAGTAAACATCCACAGGGGAGATTTAAAGTGTCTCTGAATTGAAAATCAGTGTTTCAGACCTGCTTGAACCTGTCTCTTAGTGTTACGACGATACAAGTGTACATTTAGGGGAAAAAATACAAAAAATAGTTTTCAAGATTTTCAAAAATTACATTTCATTTTGTACTTCATCCCTTCCGTGAAAATGACTCAATTTTTTTTTGATGAATCATCCTGAACTAATCTTGTGTTCCTCTGATTAAATGCTCTCTAGAATGTACATGCCCCGCCCCCAGGGGTGTGTCTTGTTCTGCAGTAGCAGCTCGTTAGCAGTAAACAAGAAGAATAAATCGTTTTTCATTTGAAAGGGGGCGGAGTTTTCTTTTACCAACTAAAAGCTGCCGGAATGTTGCCAACTCAGACTGATGGAGAACGTGATCTTTATACGATGAAGAACGTGTCTTTATACGTGTCTCCATCAGTAATAGTCAGTAATATTATTTTATCTACCACTCAGAAGTGTCACATGTCTCCTGCTGACGACCCTGCAGCTCTCCGTCACCACCGGCGACGCTGATGCTCGACCTCGCCTCAAACACGTACGCCATAACTCCAAACACACACAGCGTCATGTGGTCTCTGATTAAAGTTGTCCCGGTTAAAGTGACAAGCCTGGGTGAAGGGGGCATTGAGAAATCCTCTACAGCTGAAAAAAACATTCTTGTTGTTTTGTAAATTCTTCATTGTTTCATATTTAGCTAGCTCGCTAAGCTACTGTCAGGTGTGTTTAGAATGACCGGGGGTGTGGCATGGCGTATCTCGAACGCTACTGGCTGCCCTTCAACACACCATGACATTTCACAAGGAAATACATCATCACTGAACCGAATCACAACTCTCAGGATGCTTCATGAGAGAGGACTTTAAAGACAGCTCTGAAACGAATCATCCGGCGTGAGAGAGAAACACAGCGAGCTGAAATCTCCCGTCTCCCTCCGAGTGCTGTTTATCCACAGCTCTTCCTGCAGAGAGGGTCGATAGGAGATCTTCATCATTCTGCTTTATCAGACGCATGGCACTAATGAGGCAGAGAAAAGCTGATGGCTCACTTTGCACTCACTCGCACACACTCACACACACTCACTCACACACATGCCACCGATCAAAAGTTTGGAATCGATGTTCTTCAAGATAAACTCCATGTTGTCGCAGAACAATTTCTGAAAATCATTTCAATATGATGCTGCGCTGCGAGTTCATCGGTTTCACATCATCATTACCGAGAGACGATTCCACGGCGAGAGGAAACGGCACAGCATCGAGAATAAGGATCTTATAATATTCATATCCAAGCAAAGGTTTTAATTCTGGACTGTGATTGGTCAGAAGGTGCTGATTTATTCTCTATAACAGCAGCTCTGACAGTAGCGCACGTTTATATTAAAGCACTCATTCTGATACACGTTATCTATAGTAACCTCTCATTCACAGGGACAGATTAAAAACATGTAATATTGGTGTGGTGACGTTCTTTTTATTTGTAAGGAGTCTCCAGTGTCAGCGCTTTGTAACAGCTGAAACTTTTTTGTTTTTTTTGGTTTTTTTGTCTTATTAACTTGAAGAGAGAGAATAAAGAGTGGCTGGTGAGGGAACGAGTGTATACAGCTGCTATAACGCGAGTGACAACAGGAACTAACTGTTTCACTGAAAACCAGAAATGGATAAAAAGTATGACGTTCTTTAACAAATAAATAAATAATTGTAATCGTTGCCAAATTGCTGTGGAATAACCATCCAGGTGGTAACAGTAACTCCGCCTCATCACTCAGTATTTAACTAGAATGGTAACCCCGCCTATTTGTCTTGATTGGTTGGATGTTGTTGGTCCACAATCTGTTGTGTTTCTTGTTTACAGTCTGAAGCAGCAGGGTGAGCAGTTCCTCCTCTCAGCTTATATTTTATTAAAGCTAACTGAATGTGAGGGGGAAAAAATCTTCAATAAACACACACACACACACACTCTCTCTCTCTCTCTCTCTCTCGCTCTCTCACTCTCTCACTCTCTCTTTATGCTGGCCCCTGAGGGGAACACAGGGTGTGTGTTAGCAACCTGCCTGCGAGCATTTAAATGAAAAATGTGTAAAAAGTTGCCAGGTGTGTGTGTGCTGAATATTTAGATAGGTTTCAGTTTCACATCGCTGAACACTAACAACACTAAATAAATTCTGTTTTCCTGAATAAGGATGAACTGAGAACAGTATTGCATCAGTGTTTGGTAGTGTGTGGCGTGTACACACACACACACACACACACACACACACACACACACACACACACACCAGGAAAGAGTGTAAAAAAAACAATTACATGAAAAAGAACAGACAATAATGAGTGTCTGAATCTACTCCGTGCCTTCAAACGCTTTTTATACTTTATTTTTTTTAAATCTTAAGTTCATCACATTACTTTTTTGAGTCTCATCCTGTACGTGTTCACACCCACCGGATTCTACGGGTTCCTTTCCTCCCAAAAACCCGCCAGAAGAAGATAAACTGCCTACAGGGTCTAGGGGTTTAAATTACACTACTACTTTGTTCATACATTGGAAAACAGAATCAACTGAATTAAATGTGGGCACGTACAACAACAACAAAAAAAAACTGTGTGAGTTGGATTATAAAAACACACATCATTAGTTGAGAGTGATCATTAACAGCAATCAAATTGCTATAAAATCTACTCTGATAGCCAGGGTCAGTGGGACACGACACCACCGAGTCATAGTCAGGATCATTTTCACCTGCAGCTCTACTGCCACCATGCGGACACCAACAGAACTTCATAAATGGGGAAAATAACCCTAAAATAAATGATCCGACAGATTCAAGGACTTCCGTTCATCTCATTTTACACTTACATTAAGCATTTTCTGCTACAGTGTAATATGAGGATACCTTTTTCCCTTAGCATATATCAGCATATATCAGCATGTTGTACAAAGCTATATTAATCATGTGACACGGGCTGGAACAGAAATAATAACAGCAAAACTATTAACAGCAGACAGTGAGGGGAAGAGCACACAACTCCACAACCAGCCACACACATCTAAACCTGCCACCTGACAACACAAGCTAGTTAGTGATACTATATTTGCTTATGTGAGTACATTTATATTATCATAGCTTTTGTGCCATGTACAGTACGTTTAGCCTGTTCAGTAACACCTACAATACACTGTAAGTCCTTTAATAAAACATAACACATAAGACCTGCAATAACATGTATAATACATACAACCCATAATAACACAATCATACTCTTTATGTCCTATAATATCCCTAATAACAAAAAATAACTAACACACTATCTGGTCCATTATAACAGCCATAATGCATGATAAGGAGCATAATAACTGCAATAACACACTAACACCTGTAACACACACACTCACTATACAGCCCAAAATATCTAACACATCATGAGCTTTATAGACTTATTGATTTCAGGTGTCATTACAGGCCATCAGTGTTATTACACATGGAGTATTGTTGGGTTGTATTATAATCCCTTCAGTGCATTCTTAGGCTTTATAGATTATTTTAAGTGTTAGTGTAGGCCTTATTGTGTACTACTGTATTATAAAAGCTTTTGGTGGTGTTATAGGCTTTAAGGGAAGTTTAAGGTGGTTATTAGGAGACGCTATTGTGTTTTCTAGGCCCTATGATGTATAAAAGGTGTTTTGTAGGTTTTAAAGGTCACATTACCATATTAAATTGCTGAAAAGGACAAATGTGAACATTCTAATTTTAGAAATGTGGATTCTCTTATTATACTGAACTATTTCTCATATTTAATCATAAACCTAGCTCCATCTAAACACTTTTCTTCCGATGCAAAAGAGGTGACATAGAGGAAAACGTTAATTATAGCTTCGTAACTAAAACGAAGAGGAAGCAAATGTACTCTGCGAATGTGGGTAAATGTTTGCTGAAAGATTTGATTAATTCAGTGTTCATTCATGTGTAACAGCAGCAAAATATCACACAAGAAAAAAACAACACAATCAAGGGTTTTGTTTGCGTTTTATTCAATTCCCCCCCCCCCAAACATATGATTACGCTTCGTTTATACAAAAGGTCAGCGGCTCTCTCCAAAAATCACTCGGCACAGCGGATGCCTGACATTTACAGAGAGAAACTGAAAACAGACATCTGCACTGCACAGGTAGCCAAAACAAGATCACTACTCTAACATACGACCAGGATATGACAACCGACAATAGTGAGGTCAAAAATCCTCATGTTCAGTACGAGAAACTCATCATGGCTGATTCTTGCATTTACTAGGAGTCGGGTATCAGATAAAATGGCTGAAAGATCAAGCGTGTTTTTAGCATCAGCTTAAAATTAATGTTTATAAAAGCTCAAAATTAAGACAACAAGCACAG
Source organism: Cranoglanis bouderius (assembly GCA_023630585.1). Classification (NCBI taxonomy): domain Eukaryota; kingdom Metazoa; phylum Chordata; class Actinopteri; order Siluriformes; family Cranoglanididae; genus Cranoglanis; species Cranoglanis bouderius. The sequence continues at coordinate 13,176,998 of CM042548.1, read as the reverse complement.
GAAGTGAGATGAATACAAGAGGTCATTAAAAAAAATAATCAAAAAAAAAAGAAAAACAGAAAAAGGGACCAGGTATGTAGTTTTAATTTAAAAAGAACAGGAAGTCATCTTAAGGCATTTTTCACCTCCTCACCATACACAAAATTCTCAGACTAGGTTTTTTTTGTTTTTGTTTTTTTTTTTTTTAAATACAAAAGAAGAAAGAAGAGATTGTCTTTTTTGTTTAGCGCCTTTTCTCTTTTCGGTCTGATTTTCGGTCCCGCTCGATGCGTGATGGCCGTTTTCCCGACCTGCTCCCATCCGAACCCATCCTCTTCCTGTCCTTCTCCTTGGACCTCTCTTTCCTCTCTCTGTGCCCACCGCTGCTTTTACTCGTCTTCTGACTCCTGTCGCTTTTCCTCCGTTCTGAATTCCTCCTGCGGCGCTCTCTGCTGCGGCTGCGTGACCGAGAGCTCGACGACGAAGACGAGGCAGACGAAGAGCTGCTGGAGCTGCTGGAGGACGAGCTCGAGCCGCTGGACGAGGAACTGGACGAGGAGCTTGAGGAGGAGCTGCTGCTGTTCCTCTGGCTTCTGCTCTGTGACGTCCTCGTTTTAACTCGACCTCGTGCCTCGTCCACTTCGTCATCGGCATTCTTTGCTTCCCGGGGCCCCATGACTACTTCCTGTGGCTGCTTCGAGACTTCTTCTGGTTGTTCAGTGTGTGTTTGGGGCTCGAGCGCACCGCTTGGCTCTGTGCTGTCTTTTTCAGTTGTGGGTTGTGAGGAAACTTCAACAGGAGGATCTTTAGATGCCTCAGCTTTGACTTCCATGTTGTTTTCAGGGGTTTTCAGAGACTCGACATAGTCTTCCAGACGGCTCTCCTTCTCTTGCTCCTTCTCCTTATCCTCCTCCCTGTCATTACCTACCTCTTCTACCTCTGGACTCTCTTCCTGCTGCTGTTCTCCCTCTAAATCCCTCACTACCATCTCAACCTCCATCTTCTCCTCTACCTCTCTATCCTCCACTGCTGCCTTTTCCTCCTCTTCCTCATCTTTCTCTCTCTTCCCCTCATCCTTCTCCATCACTTCCTCCTCCTTCTGTTCCTGTTCCCCCTCTCCCTCCCTCTCCCTGACCTCTCAAATCTCCTCCCTCTCTTCCATTTCCTCCTCTGCTTCCTCCTCATCCTCCTCCTCCTCCTCCTCCATCTCTACACCATGTCGTTTACCTGTCAGCCTTTCCTTCTGCTTACCCTCCTCTTCATCTTCCTCTTCTTTCTTCCTCGCTTCAGCGTTCTCCGTTTCCTTTTTCCCGGCCCGCTGAGACTGACGCCTCGGCCGAGCCTCCATCTTGTTCAGGTGCTCGGCGAACGCCTCACGCCTTTCATCAAACATGGCTGCAAAAGCAAATAAACAGTAAACAAACATTTCAACTGAATTTATTATTCAGAGTCATTTCACTTTTAGAGGCTCTAAAATGTAACTCGAGATAAGAACAAAGTAAAATCTTTACGCACGATGAAGCCAGATGCGGAAAACGATACCCAGTTTAAATGCATTTTAAAAATAGAAAGAAATATTAAGCAGATCTCATTACATGCTAGGGTTAACTTCACTAAACTAACTTTTTCGTTCCCCCCATTTTTACGTTCGAATTCATCAGGTAATGAAGCACAGGACACTTTACCGTTCATTTTTTTCTGAGACTCGTCTAGGAGCTTCTGTGTGGCTGAACACATGCGACCCGGCAGGTAGAGGAGCGGAGGCTTGGTCTTCGTCCGAATGAACTTGATAATCTTAGTGTTGTGGGCATTCCACTCCTCTTGCTGGGGGGAGGGAGAAAAAAAAAAAAGATGAATAAATAGCTACATAATAAATAAACACACTAACATGCTTTTAAGATGTTCATTAAAAAGTAGGGCGACTCTGAACTCAACTCCTACATCTGAAACAAGGGAAAGGCTTTTAATCATTTTCTTTATATATAAATACAACATATCTGAGGAAATAAGTATATAAATAATATTTTTAAAATTAATTACCTTTGTATGTCAAGCTCTATCTGTGTTAAAGCATATTAGTTTAATCCTGATTAATTAATAAATCATTAAGCTGTATTGCTATAAATTAAACAGAAGCCGCCCGTGCCGAAGGGACACCACACGCCAAGCCATGAACATGACAGGAGTGTTTATAAAATCATAACTCAGTTAAACGATGATGGATAAAGTGGAAGATTACCAGCTGAGCCAGCTCCACTTTATGCTCCAGAAGCCTGAGCTCTGTCTGCTTGGCTCGTCTCTCCTCGAACAGCTCGCGTCTCTCGCTCTCCACTTTCTTACGCTCTTGTTCTGCTTGTACTTCCAGCTTCTGCTCAATTTCCTGCCGTCTTTTAAGCTAAAAAAAAAAAAAAAAGAAAGAAAAAAACAGAGTTCAAAAAAAAGCTGAGGTTTTCTCGTCCTCGTTTCAAAGCTGTTGATAAAAATAAAAAAAATTATAATCAAAAGTTAATACACTTTTTAAAATTACCCTCTCTGTGGACACGGTCGACTCCTGCTTAAATTTCTGTAACGTTCCCATCAACAGGCCAAACATACGGCGATTTCTGCAGCAAAACAGGAAACCGGGTTAAAATGCAACTTTATTAAAAACAACAGTGTGGTGCAACAAATATAAAGAGAATTTATACACAATTCATGTTAAAATGAAATCAGATATAAATCTGTAATGTAATGTGACTGTATAACAGATGGATGAAAAGGAACTAAACCACCATTTTGCATAAACCTGCACTTCTTGTTGTCATGGCCCTTTTTTTTTGTTACTTTCATGAAGTTTAGTGTGCATTGGAATTTTAAAAAAAATTTTTTTATGTATTTACACTAGATACTGAGCATGTCATTTTGCTTATTTTAAGATATACTGGTATTGTTTTATCTTTTTCCAACACTACACGTCTGCTCGTAAACCACTAGGTCACAAGAGTAAAAAACTCTGAGATCACAGAAATATTTTAACATCAAATTAAAAAACAAGCCTGCTACCTTTGTTTCCCTTTCTCGTCCATGGTCTGATCTTGAATAAGATCTCGACGTGTGCGCTCCTTGGAGGTAGCGACTACTGATGACTGCAACGCTGGCTGCACAGAGACATAAAAGTGGTGTCAACTTACAGAATTATATTCATCAGATTCGTCCACATGTGCATTGTGAGGAGCACTGTTCATACACATTTACTCTATTTAGGTGTGTGTATACCTGTACGGTCTGGACTGTCATGTCTTCCCAACATTTTTGGGACATTATAATAAAAAATAGGTGCGTCTAACATGACAGGTAATTTTGTGTGTTCAAAGGGGAACAGAGAGACCAACATTTCTGTCTGGTGTTGTTTTAACACGAGTGAGGTCTCTAAGCGATGTTAATCTTTAACCAAAAGGTCCGCTCTCTTACTTTTTTGACATCGTCCTCTTCCTCAGCGTCGCTGTCATGCCGT
>CM042548.1:13146026-13168526 GCA_023630585.1 Cranoglanis bouderius | reverse complement strand
AGTGTTAATGTTACCTGAGGGAGTTTGCTGACGATGCTGAGGAACGGAGGGAAGCCGAGCTGAGGGGAAAAAAACATGGAGAGAATCAGTGATGGATTTCTCCTGCTTGTTCATGATGGACCGATACAACACAGTGCAAAATTGATTTCTTATCAAATAAAATATCTTCGATACAGTCGGATTTATCTAATATTTCACACTGAGATTATTATTTCTCTGTTGCAGAAAATTTTGCTTCTTCTAAAAAAAAAATGATAATAATGCTTAAAAAAAGAAAAATTATCTGCCAATAGAATAAGACAATTTCACATTTTCATTGCTATAAACCATTACATACATGTAAAAACTGATGTCTAACTGCAACACGTGTTTTTGTGTGTGTGTGTGTGTGTGTGTGTATGTGTGTGTGTGTGTGTGTGTGTGTGTGTGTACATACTCTCACACCTTGACATAATCGAGTCCTGGACTCTGTGTGTCTCCTTCACTCTGTGTAACATTCAGATAAATATTTGTCCCCAAACAAAATTTCCTCCATCCGTCTTCATCATCTGCTTTGGGCTGAAGACAGAAAAAATGCTGTTTATGGAATTCCATTTTTTTTGTGTGTTTTTTTTTTTAGCAAATAAAATGTTTTGGTTCCCAATGGTTGCTATGGTGATGGACATATCTACTTGGAGCTTTAATCTAGGCTTGTGCTATCTAATAAACCAAGCCTGTGGCTAAAGTAGATTGTGTGTGTATTTATTTATTTCTATTTAACGTTTAGTTTCTCACCATGACAACATTGTCATCCAGAAACTGGGCTTTCCAGTGCTGCCGGTGTTTAGAGGCGCTCTGAAACACAAAACAGAAAAAAACTGAGGTCAAGTTCATGGAGAAGAATCCGGAACAACACTAGTGTGATGAAGCGGAGTTACTGTTACCACATCTAAGTTGATTATTTTCCTAAAATCAAAAATCTGCCATTACATTTTTTATTTATTAAGCAACAACATGTACTTTTTATTCATTTATAGTTACATTTAATGCTGTGGAACATCGGTGAAATAAGTTAGTTTCTGTTGTCACTTACGTTATAGCAGCTATAAATAACCGTTCCCTCACCAGCCCCTCTTTATTCTCTCTTAAAGTTAAAAAGAACAAAACAAAACAAAAACGCAGCTTGTCACGTTTCCGAGAAACCGCAAAGAAGCGTAAACTCCTCTGTCCTGAAAATGTTGGAAAACCTAAAGTTACAGCTTTAACTCTGACTCTTACAAAGCGCTGACACTGGAGACTCCTTCCGTAAATGTTACACACATTTCTCCTTACAGAAAACTTCACTGTATCAAAGATTACACACTGTGAATGAGCTGTTGCTATAGAAACGATAACATATTCGAACAGGCGCATTAATATAAACCTGCGCTACTGTCAGAACTGCTGTTATAGAGAATCAATCAACACCTGCTCAATCAGAATCCAGACTGTTTTAAGGATATTAATGACAGACAGAGAGAGTGGGGATTAAAATCTGTCTGTAAAATAATCTCAGCGTGTTTATGCAGCGTGTGCGGGTGAAAATGATGGACCTGTCGGATTTGAGAGAAGTTGCTGACTTGTTGCTGTTGCCACTGCAGGCTGGGAGAGAAACCCTGCGGCGCGGCACGACACTCCGACACCTGCACCAACACACACACACACACACACACACACACACACACACACACACACACACTTAACATAAACATGGACTGTTTTTGACATTATATATCCATTAGTGTGTGGAAACACTGCACTGTTTCACTATCACACGTACAGAAACATTTACAGTTTGGTTTTTCTTCAGTTTCCTCGGATCGATCTGAGCCACCACCACATCTGGGCAAAGCGATGCTTCCCGTCTGTAATGAGAATAATAATTATTTTTATATTGAAAATGAACCCATTATATGTTAATGTTAGTGGTTAGCATTTAGGAATTACAGAACTGATTCGATATAAAGCACTGGTAGCACTTAGGTCTGATTCTGCGCTGGACATTTTTTCAGCACAAATATAATAATCAGTATAAACATACTGGGTGAACAGTTTAAGATGAACAGAGAATGAGACCTAATGTGATCTTCTCTCAAAATAAACTAGAGATACCGTGATGCAGTGAAAACCGTGACACCGGTTTATTGCATCATCGCATCGCTCCAGCTGTGAGAGCAGCACACTTACTGAACCTGTCTGAGATACTCCTTCGGATTTCTTGGTGGTTCGTTCAGATTATATTCTTCATCTTCTCCGTCGCATGGTTCCACGGGTAAAAGTCTGGGCATTAACTCCTCCACATCTGATTTCATGGCTAATTTTTTATTAAAACATATAAAGACACTGCTTACTTTCTTTTTTATTTATTTATTTTTTATTTATTTCACTCGCATTTTTTTTTTTTTATAAATTAGCTTTTAAATTCACTCTCACGTCCCTGCGTTTTAAACAACACAATCTGAATCCCAAATGCGTGTTTACTCCCTATATAAGTGAACTACACAGGGCTTCAAAGAACACCTTTCCACGCTCTTCTTAGTGCACATCATTTACAATAGCCCAACCGTCTGAAGCTAGCAATGACGCTAATAAAATGCGACGGTTACTGCGGCGCTTCTTCTTCGTGTTTATTTCCCCAATGACTTTCCATACCCGGTATCGCCACAGCGCCGTCTGGTGTTCACATCACAGCACAACAACCGGTTACAGAGACCGATAGAAACTTCATCGATCCCGAGGGAAATGCAAATATGTGCCGCAAATACACGATACATTTTTTTTTACCCGTTTCATATTATATACATATAATAATGTCCGTAACTGACTCCATGTATTAAAAATATTCCAATACAAATGTAAAGTTACAGCTACAATCATAAAACACAGATACCTTTATTGTAGTTGCACTGGCTAGCTTGCATTAGCATTATTAATTTTTTGTTTGTTTGTTTTGTTTTTTTTTTGTTGCTTGAAGAACATAAATACCAAATAAACAACAGTAAGAAACATCTTAATACAATTCAAAGAATTCCAAATAGCAGCATCACAAAAAATACATAGATAAACAAAACAAACATAATAGGAAAAGTAAGAAAGAAAAAAAGAAAAAGTAAAAAAAGTACAATACAAAGGGCTTAATCATCAAAAAATATCTTCAAAAGATTACATAGTTTAAAGGCTTTTTTATGATGCATGAGCTTTAAAGATTTGAAGAAGACCTTTAAATCTTTCTGGAAAAGTAATAAACTGTGTGTGTGTGTGGGGGGGGGGGGGGGGGTTATTAAAGAATCTGCATTTATGAATGAAGTAATTGGCCAAAATCACAATATTATTAACCAAAAATTCAACATCACAATTCCGACAAAAGGACAAATATTTTACAGTATTAAAATCAAAGTCAGGTATTACATACTTCAAACTTCACCAAGCATAGCGGTCATCCCATCATTTTTTAGAGAATTTGCATAAATAAAACAAATGTACCAATGACTCTATGTCTGCTTCACTAAAGGTGCATTCATTACAATCCAAATTAAACCTGTGTCTGAGGAACTCGTTACAGGGATAAATATCGTTAATCATTTTAAACTGAACTTCTTTTACCTTTGGTAGAAGTGGAAAAGAGAGAAATCTCGTTCTAATTCGAATCACTTTATCTTCAGGAAAATCATAAACAAGGGGTCTCTTCTTTACTTTAAAAGGGAAAATCTGTGTATTTACTAATGTTCTTAAAACCTTATTATTACAGCTCTGCTCTGTAACATTAATACCAGAGATGACTAGATTACCTAATCTTGGTATCACAGGTGAATAACACAATGCACCTTTAATCAACTGAACCAAACCAGCAAGAATAGCTTTCAACAAAGACACATGTAATTTCTGAGTACAAATAATATTGTATTTTTCACAAAAAAATCATCATAACCAAGAAAATTTCCACCCCCATCCATAATGTGTACGATGGACCAGACACCTTTGTCCATCCAATCCTGAAAAAACACAGACTTCCTCTTAATAAGGATACACTTATTATTCCACAAACAACAACTATGTGGCGAAAAGTTGTGTTTGTATATTAATTTCCAATATAGTAATACCTGACTATGAAAAGATGATCATTTACACTTTAATTTCGCTGGCTCAAAATCACACCTGAAAAGGAGATCAATGCCCCTAAGAGAATCAAAAAAAATTTTAGAAGAAAAGCTGAACAAAACAGAATGTTTATTTCTAAGGAAGGCTTGTAGCCACCTCAACTTAAGGGTAGCATTCATTACATCGAAATCAATTACATTTAACCCCCCCTCACTGATCGGCTTCACTATATCTGATTTTCTTATATAATGGTGCTTGTTTTTCCAAATAAATTTGCACTGAAGCATTATTAACTAGTTTTTGCTCACATTGTTAGCTATGTAGCTAGAATTTGCCGTTATTTTAGCAAGCTAGCTGAAGAAAGATATCCTGAAGTTTAAAAATAAATAAATAAATAAATCAGGATTTTTAACATTTTAAAACGAATATGTAATCCATATACAAAACACAAAGACATCCATTGTAGGTTCACTGGTTAGCACATATATTAGCATTTTTAACTAAATTTTGCTAGCATTTCTTGCTAGCTAGTTAGAATTAGCAAACATTTTTAGCAAGCTAGCTGAGAAGGACATCCTGAAGTAGTAGTAGTAGTAATAATAATAATAATAATAATAATAATAATAATAATAATAATAATAATAATAATAATAATAATAATAATAAAAGAAAATCTATAAGGTTATCATTAATATATAATCCATACACAATATACAAAGACATTCGTGTGTGTAGTTGAGAAAGATATCCTGAGGTGAAAAATAAAATACCTTGAAAGTCTATTTAAGTCTGTTTAAAGCTTAAAGCTTTAAACTCAATTTATGGAAATGTACAGCAGCTCTACGGAGTTTAATTATAAATGAATAAAGTTGTATAAAATCCACAACTACTGCCTCGGCACCTCACATTAAATATAACTTTGTAAATTAGAACCGAATATTAAGTTTAATTGTAGATTAGCCTCATAGCCTAATACACAACATGTAAAAATGGAATGATTAGAAATAATCTGAAATATAAATGGCATTCTGTAAATAATCACATTTTGTAAGTAACTGTGGCATTTGTTTGTTTGTTTGTTTGTGTGTTTGTTTGTTTATGTGCTATAACAAAATATGTTGACTGTCCTAGTTTACTATTCTGAACAGATTCTTGTATTATGCCACATTTTAATGATAATTTCATATCTGAATGTTTGAATTGTACAGTAATGTCATTTAAATTTACACTAGTTTATTGTTATACAGTAATCTAATTTCATTGTACAATAATTTATTTAATTTTGTAGCAAACTGACAGGTTTGTTTATTTGTTTGTTTAGTGTAGGTCACTTCCTCTAGTTCTATTAGCTCTTTTTCTGGCCACTTTCTCGAAGCTCCCTAAAAGATCTTCAGACTTTTGATCAGTGATTTGTTTCAGTCAACAAAACCTATGAACCAAGGTACAAAGACACACACACACACACACACACACACACACACACACACACACACACACACACCATTTTTGCATACTGCTTGTAAGCAGCCAATCTGATGCTAACATTTTCTACGAAATGTTTTAAATTGCAAACATTTAATTACAGATTTTTAAAATTTGTCCTCCTCTTCACGTTTAAATACTTTCTTTCTGTAGGCATAAAATAAAAGTATAATCACAAATTATTTTTACAGTTTTTTGCAGGCAGTTTGTTTACAATCCTAAAAAAATCCTAAATAAAGAAGCTACTGTGTGTGTTGGAGAAATGTTTTAGGGTGGTGATGTGATGTTTTGGCTGTATCACTCAGCTGTAGGTAAAATCGATAAAAATAAAAATTTCAGTGTTCATTAGACTGATAGAAATATCACATTAAGTGTTTAAAATGTATATATTTTTTTTACATTTTTAACATGTTTTAAGTAGTAATAATAAACAAAAGAATTCTAATTAGTGTTCGCTTAATTAAATGAATCCAGCACTTAGATTAATTTAGCTTAATTAAAATCAAATCAAAATAAAATGAAAAATTTCTGACAATTGAAAAAGGGCCTAAATTTGGTTCAACTGACAAAAAAGGTTTGTGAAGCACTGCTCTATTTACTGACACTGAGCAACATGACATCTGATTTTTATGTGAACATTTCACAATAATTTTCAGTAAAACTGCAGTGAGCTGCGGTGAGACACAGAGACGAGCGGGTCGTAGTCGTTGTCCTGTGTGCTGTCACTTCCTGCAGTAACGGGTTAATGATTGACTCTCAGTGACCTCTGATCCACTCTCAGACTCGGCCTCGTCCCCAATCACTGCTCCTGCTCCTGCTTTTACCCATTTCTACTTTGTTTTTTTTCTTTTTTGGAAATGAAGGCACGCAGACGGAGCTGCTGATCTGAAACTGATGTGAAACTTCCAGCACCATGGCCGCTGTACACAACTTTATTCTAGTGCAGTTTATTCTCAGTTTGGTGCTGCAGAGTTCAGGATTAATGTCTGATTATAAAACGTGTGGAGACGACGCATGCGCACGTAAGTGATTATTATTATTATTATTATTATTATTATTATTATTATTATTATTGTTACTGTTATTATTATTTAACTCAAATACTGAGCAGTACATGTGCTAATTAGTTAAGTATTGTGCTGAGTTGAGATTCTGCTCTACTATTTATTTCCTGGTGATTTTTAATAAATATTTAAATAATAACAGTGTGATGATATGTTGCTATGATTTTATATTGTGATAAATAAATCTTAAATATTTTATGATTAATGTTCTGATTCATGTTTGATATTTTATTGTACAGTTATAATTATTGATTTATTATTATTATTAGTAGTAGTAGTAGTAGTAGTATAATACAAAATGCAGAGCTTTCTAGAGGTTTCATTCAGTTGATTTGATTTTCCTGTCCGTGTTAAAGGCCAGATGTGCCGTGTTCAGGCGCTGAGAGATCATCATGCTCAGGACTGCAGGTTTCTCAGCTTTAAAAAAGGCGACATGATCGACGTATACTACAAACTCACACGGAAAAGGAGCGACCTGTGGGCTGGAAGTGTGAGAATACTTATACATTCATTACACATCATGGTCTTTCTTTCACCAACAGAAAAGAAGCATTAAATTAATTATTTCGGATTAATTTTAAGGTTTAGGGTTAGCGTTTAGGTTCAGAGTTAGCATTTAGGGTTTAGAGTTAGCATTTAGGATTCAGAGTTAGCATTTAGGATTTAGAGTTAGCGTTTTGGATCCAGAATTGTGACCTATGTGTCGTGAGGGTAAGTTTACTTCTTCCCCTCTTCCTGCTGTTTCAGGTGTTTTTTTGGGACTGAAGCATAAATGTGTATGGTTTGTGTTTGTTTTTCAGACAGATAAGCAGTTTGGTTATTTTCCCAAAGATGCTGTGAAAATCGATGAAGTTTTTGTTGAGGAGAAAAAGGAAATTGAGATGAGTACTCAGGTAAGGTTTATAGAAGACAACACAACAGGGACCAAAAGATCTTATACTGTTCTGTTTGCCACCAAGGTGATACGACTCACATGAATATTTCCTTTTCAGAAAACAGACTTCTTCTGTATGGATGCATTCGGGACAATAATCGAGAGCGCCGAAGCATTCGAAGATTATGAGTTCGGAGATCAAACCGCCAAGTCTGAAAAATTAGGTAACAGTGATTTTGATGATCGACTCTCCAAAGCATCCGAAACAAATGACAATGTCGAAACAAGGCACATTGATAACGATAATAAAGACAGAGGGAAACCAGAACAAAGCGGATCTTCCTGGATCAGATCTGCTGTTAGTGGATGGTTTGCTAATGATCCTGATGAAGCAGGAAATGAAAATAAAGAGCAGGAGAACTTTAAGAGCAGAAAACTGGCCTTGGACTTGCACCAGCTGGACAAGGAGGAGAGCCAAACTGAAATTCTCGACTGGAATGGAGATGGACTGACCAACAATTTTGGATTTGGGAAAAATGATTTACATGCTAACTCCAAGGATGAAACAGAGATTAATGAGGATTTGCCTAATGAACAGTCCAGTTACTTGCTGGGAAATGGAATAAAAAATGTTTTAGGTTTTGGAGGAGGAGACGCACCACCTTTTGAAACCATGAAACCAAGTCAGGATGAAAATATGCAAAGTCTAAGGGAACAACAGGAAGCAACGAGTCTTAAAGTGGAAGACTCGACTGAAATGATCACTGAAAATGAGAAAATTGGTGACAAAAAGGATGCAGGATGGTACGACAAAGTCTATAACAGAATCACAAGCTTTTACGTAGATCCTTCTGATAAAAGTGAAGCTAGTAAAGATGAAGGAAAAGAGAGTTTGAGCGATCGAGGCATGGACTTAGATAAAGTCACGATTTCCAAGGATGAAAAAAATACAGAACCGAGATCAGAATCGTTTCTGATTCAGGACTCGCAAAGTGACAGATATACAGCAAACCGAGACGAGAAACAGGAAGTAACAAGCCAGGATCACTCGGAGGAAACCAGTCAGCTCAGTGAAGGATGGTACGGAAGCGTCTATAACAGAATTACAGGATTTTATGACACTCCTGATGGAAATGATGCTCCTGATAAGAGCGATGTTATTGAAAACGTTAGAGGAGATCCTCAAGTAACATTTGAAACCGAGGATGTACCATCAAGCCGAGACAAGAAACTGGAAAACATTGATCACACTGCTGAGAAAACGAATGAGGATAATAATGCAGGGTGGTACGACGGTGTCTACAGCAGAATTAGCAACATGTATGGAGATACATCTGACAAAAATGATGTTCCTGAAGTCATGAAAGATGTTGAGAGCCAAACACAGAGTGAAAACACCAAAGACACGTCGTCACCATCCATATTTTCTATGAACGGCCTGTCGTCTGTGATTGACGGCCTGAGATCACCTTCTAAAGGAGCAGAAAGTGATGATGAAAGCAAACTGAGTGAATCTGTCACATCAGAGCTGAGTCTGACGCTGTCTCATGTCTCCACTGATCAAAGAGACACCATGACATTAAAGAGGGACGATGATGACACAGAGGATTCAGGACTGAATGAAAAAGAAAACACTGATAACTATATGGACATTAACCAAAACCAGGATACATCACAGTCATTATTTTCAGTTGATCACCTATCGATGATGATTGATCGATTAAAATCACCATTTAAGCCCAAGGATGCTGGAGATAAAGAAGAAAACGATGGAGAAAAGACTCCAGATACAGGTAAGGAAGGACAGAGCACTAATGATGACGAAAGCGATAATGATGATGAGCTTAGTGTTAGATCAGTTAGTGAAACATCCACTCAGAGAGCTGCTTTGGGTAGCAAACAAGAAGAAGAAGACGTTGTGCAGGAAGTAAATGTAGAGTGTAATAAGCAGGATATGGGTGGTGATGGTGACAGTATCTCCACAGATATTAGTACAAGTTCAAATGATATACATGTGGATATAGATGAGTTAAATGATCAGTCTGATGCGGGTTCAGCTCACCTTTCCACTGGCCACAGTAAGAACATGACATCAGTGCTTAATACTGATGAGACTGAGGCACTAACAGAGGAACCGGGCAGGACTGAATTAGCCGAACACGTTTCAGACACATCAAAAAGCCGTGAAGGTGACGCAAATACAAATGACGTTAATGAAAGCGTTCCTGAGAAAGATCAATTTACAGATATTCCTGGTGAAGAAGACCCACAGTCTGAGAGTGAGACCGGGTCAGATTCAGGTCTTCAGGTCAGGACAGATGTTTTAGAGAACAACTCTGAGACTGTAGATAAATCTCATGAAGCTCAGGATGAAGGTGAAGCAGCAGATGTGTTACCTGAGACAGAAGAGGCAGATATGAAGGTGAGGAGTAGTGAGGTGGCGCAAACCATCCATACAGAGTCTAACGATGAGAAACACAGTGTACACATTACTCAGATGGAGTTTGGTGGAGAAAAGGAAAGCGGTGATGCTACTCAAATAGAGTATGGTGGAGAAAACAACAGTGTGAACATTACTCTAATGGAGTATGATGAAGAAAGAGAAGGTGGTGATGTTATTGAAATGGAGCATCGTGGAAAAAAAGGTGTTGACGTTACTCAAATGGAGTCTGGTGGAGAAAATGAAGACATAGATGCTATTCAAATGGAAACTGATGGAGAAAAGGAAAGTTTAAACACTACTCAAATGGAGTCTGATGGAGAAAATGAAGACATAGATGCTATTCAAATGGAAACTGATGGAGAAAAGGAAAGTTTAAACATTACTCAAATGGAGACTGTTGAAGAAAATGAAGGTGGAGTTACTAAAATGGAGTATTCTGGAGCACAAGAAGATGTAGATGGTGTTCAAATGGAGTCTGGTAGAGAAAATAAAAGTATAGACATTACTCAAGTGGAGTATGCTGGAGGAAAAGATGGAGTAGACACTACTCAAATGGAGTCTGGTGGAGACAAAAGTGGTGAGGTTACTCAAGTGAAGTATGCTGGAGGACAAGAAGGTGTAGAAATTACTCAAATTAAGACTGATGGAGAAAAAGAGGGTGTCAACTTTACTCAAAAGCAGTCTGGTGGAGAAAAAGAAGGTGTAGATCTTATTCAGAAAGAACAGCTGAGTTTAAACACTGCTCATGGTTTAGAAAACACTCACAGCATCTCTGAAACCAAACAGAACCTGGAGGTTGATCCTGATGACTCCAGAGAGTCTGAGAAATGTGAAAGTGCTGCGGTAAAGCAGGCTGAAATCATGCCAAAGCCCATACGAGATAAAAGTCCATCACCAGACGGCTCTGAGACTGAACTTTCCAGTATGTCTGATGGAGATCAAAACGATCATGTCAGCAAAAAAAATGGAGATAAAATGGTGGACGTTAAACACCACAAAGCACGTACGTCAGCTCAGACACAGAAACGTACGTATCCCAACTTACAAGCTCATCTCAGTGAGGAGGACATACAGGATCTTCTGAAGTTCTTCAGTGGAGAAACGTTATCATGGCTGGATTTCATCATCGGACACTCTGAATATATTAACAATGAAGAGCTTGCTGAACTTCATGACTTTGAACAAACACTGGAACATCTTCTGAAAACCAGAAATCAAGAAATCAAGCCGTCACTAGAAACCATACACACTGTCTTAGCGAAGCTAAGGAAGAAGTTTATACCCGTGATAGCAGATGGCAGTGTAGATAAAAGCCCAGGTACTAATGATATATAGTTATATATAATTTACTTATTTGATTATTTTTCTCCTTCTGCATCAATATGAGATAAGTTCCCTTTAGGAACCCTTTAGGAACCTTTTCTTTACACTGATCTAAATACAGTTATCGATTTCTTCTCATTGTTATAAGTCTAGTAGTAGTGGGTCAAGTTAAATAATATTGAGGACGTTTCCTCACTTAGTAGAAATAATGAAGAACCTCATATCAAAAAATCTTTCATGCTTTCATGTGTCTCTCCCAACAGATCCGAGTCGGACCGAGTGTGTTAGTGAAGCATGTGTGAGTACAACCGAGAACACATCAATCTCTGAGCAAGACACAGGAAAGGACAACAATATGGACAACAGTGTGGACAACAGCTCCAGTATAAATGACTCAGACAGCTTAATGAGTAAATCACTTTATAATGACCAAGAATTCGTCACTGACAAGAGTCGAATATTAGTTGATGGAGACGCACTCGAGTCTGACCAGAAACCTATTCCTCATCTGGACACCAATATTATCACTGAAGAGTTTGTGGAACCTGAAGAATCCCAAAACGGTAAGCATTCCATTTGGTACACCACAGCGTTGCTGAATTCTGGATTGTGATTGGTCAGAAGGTATTGATTAATTTTCTATAACAGCAGCTCTGACAATAGTGCAGCTGCATATCACAGGTTTATATTAATGCAGGGACATGTACGGTGGACGCCTCACTGATAATAAACGGATTAAAAAACCTGTGTAATTGTTGATATGCTGAAGTTTTATTTAAAGATATGTTTATGTAACGTTTATAGAAGGAGTCTGTAGTGTCAGCGCTTTGTAACAGTCAGAGATAAAGCTGTAACTTCAGGACAGCTTTGCGGTTTCTTTGGTAACATGACAAGCTGCATCAGATGTTTTCATCATAGAAAAATCGATGCATTATTATGTTATTATTATTATCATTAGCTCAAAGTGCTGTACAATCAAGTAGTAAAATTAAATGATACAAAAGTAATGCAACACAAAGATGAAGAAAATATAAGTAGAAAACAAAGCGTAAAAAAGATAAAAAGTACACAAATATAGAGTAAAATGAAATATATTAAAAACAGATTGCAATCAATAACTATGAAAATAAAATATACGAAGAATTATTTTAAAAATTATGTAATAAAAATCAAATTAAACCATAAAATGTGATAGATAGATAGTCACAGGAATGTTAGTATGATACTAATGCAGGAAATAAAACTAACAACAAAAGGGCCAAACAAATCTAACCCTTAAACCTTTAACCCTTGGTATATGATCAGTAAATAAAAACACAGTTTTCTTGATAAAAATCTAATCCATCTTTTTGATGGAGTAATTAGTGCATGCTCCCTTAGACCTTTGTGTATTTAATCCATTCAATATATCTGAATCTGTTTTCTTTTTGACAGAAGGAGTTCTGCAGCCATACATGATTTTTGTTGCTGAATTCACAAGCACTGCGTTCACGTACGTGGTGAAGGGAAGTGAACATGTGAAACACTCCATACTTAAGGTAGGAACAGGAGTCAGATCCACCCTCTGCTCCTTTAAGACTACACTCCAGTCTGTAGTTTTTTTTTTTTTTTCCTTTTCTACACTTGACATGTCACCAAATGCAGTTCAAAGCAAAAGTTAGACTCTGTTAATGTTCATGTTAAGGTTCATGTTAATCTTATAGCATATCAGGTGAGGAGTTTTAAAATGGACAGTGAAGAAGATCATAAGGTGAGTATGAGCAACTGAAAAAAAAGGTGTCAGTAAAAAGAAGGCTGTATTTTTAGTGGACTGATTACAGTCACTGACAGGTCTGATAGTACAAGTGAAAGGCACAGGTGTTCAAATTGCGTAGTCAACTCAACTTTTAATGATTTGTTATTCATTTCGAAATAACATGATCAAAGTAAAATATTTGTTTTGAGCTGGGTTATATTTATATTTACACTTTGAAACTTTACACTGACATTAAGCCGGAGAATGGTGTACTAATGCTTTGCGCAAGCGCAGAACGCCTTAGCACGTAGCCATTGTGGCGTTTTATTATTGGTGACGTGTGGAATAAACCATGTGACACTTCAGAGGGGTGTCAGCACTCTTTAGTGTTTCAGGTGAGTAAACGAAAAAAGACACGATTTGAACTCAAAAACAATTGACTATTAATAGTAATTCTAAAATGATTAGAATGAATAAAAATGCTCTTTGATTATGCTGAGATTTTATGTTAGACTGAAGTGTGACCTGTTTCCCCCTCGAGCTGATGAAGTGCAGTGTTCTTCCTCTCTGCGTACTGCGCATGCGCATGCCGCTATGGAGCGACAACAGATGGACTAAGTAGAGATAAACAAATAAATAAAAGTAGCGTCGGTGTATATCAAACTAAAATCTAATCTAATCATGGCAGAAGGATTTAATAATGACTCTGATGTTATGGAGTTGAATGATACGAAAGGAAGCGCGAACATTTATTACACTCTTGCGATGGAGAAGATTAGGGATGTAAGTGCCAACTCTACGTTCATGTCTTATTTATTATTGTCTATTTTTAACGTTTTTCTTGAAATAATGTCTTAAAATAATGTACTTTTAAAGTATCATTTTCATGTCTTGATAATAAAAGAACTAACAGTATGATTAGAAACACTAAACTGCTCATCACCTTTATTTATTTATATGGCAATATTGTTGTTGTTGTTTTTTAACATCTCAGATTTCAGTTCAGAGTTTTTAGGAAAAACATAGATAAAATAGTCAATGAATCCACAAATGGGATAAATTACAATAATCCACTCACTCATAATGAAGCAGTTTCATTTTCATTATTTTACTTCCTCACTCACATGTGATTGTCCGTGTGAAATTTGTATAGATTTCTACATGATCTATAGATTTTCCAATCTTCTTCTGAACATCTGATGCTAAACCTGTGATATTTCATGAAGATGAGACAAAATGACTGAAAGAAACAGGTTCAGGTGACATCCACACCTCAGCAGCAGGTGGATTTGGACAGAAAAGACATTTTATCACTCCTGAATTAATTACATTTTCATTTATTAAATCACAGTGATGAGTGTTTATCATACTCTATATTATCCAAGCTTTTAAACACACTACACATTTGTACTCATTTGTCTAGACAGTATTTTAAGTGTAACAAAAAAAAACAAAAAAAAAAACAAGAGGCCCACATTCTTTATTTTCAGCTTCATCATTTATGGTTTATATTTTATGTTGCGGTATTGCATTATACTGTCACATGTGCTAATATGAATTTTTATAAAGGCATCTTTTATAATGGTTCACAGGATTATTTTGGAATTGTATTTTGCTAGATTTCTGAAATATTATCCAACATTTGCATCCAGTTCGGAGATATGTGCTTGAATCCTTGTTTTAAATACAGGACCTTAGAAGCCCGTTGTTGTTGTGCTGCTTTCCAAACTTTCAAATAGGGACAGATTTTTATCTGAGAAACACAAACACAACACAGAATGTTGCCTACTTAGGCAAAGTCTTCACACACATTACACACTATCATAAATAATAAACTGTTATTATTATTATTATCCACACATTCCTGCGCTTGAATATGTTCCGCTTTGGGAATGCTGTACTACACTGTCATTCCAGTAAAGCTGTGTGGATTTCAGTTTGATGAGCGAGACAGAGAACAAGCGGTTGTTCATGTGATATTGCACCAATAAGCTTTCAAGTTGCATCTTCCTCTTTTCATCGAGAGACTGACTTGTTGTGTTGTTGCAGGTCGTAATGTCACTTCCTGACGATATCCGGCCCGGTCCTGATCTTTACGGGGTGCCGTGGGAAGCCGTGATCTTCACCGCCACGTTAGGTTTATTCACCTTGCTGCTCTTCACCTGCAGATTCGTCCAAGCAGTAAGTGACCATCAAAGTTCTCATAAAGAACATTTTCTGTTTTGGAAAAGAAGTCATGGCACCCCGCGAACTATCAGTTACACTAATCCATTCTCCTCAGCTGATTCTTACTGAAATCTTGAGGAACGCCAAAAATATAGGATGATTATTACAGACTGTGCTCACACCTAGTTATGATGAAATTTTTAAACATTATCATCCTCAAATGAAGCACAGTAGGATATTCTAGGTGAGCGAAATTTACAAATAGTGCTTCAGTATGACAAAAATAACATGTCTTGAAGACATTTCTACAATACACTAAAACATGTATCACGATATACTGTATATGAGTTTGCTAACAAATTCCCAACAATGCTGTAGTGTTATATTAAAAAAAGAATCACACAGCTTGTAATTCTGAGAAGGAAAAAAATAAAATTTTAATATGTTTTTAAAAGATATCACTGTTCACACAACATTTCAGAAAAGTATAATGTGACATAATTTACTACGGTATCGATATTATGTGGTCATATCACCCAGGCTTACTTCAGACTCAAACTGTGGTGTTAGTTTTTTCTCTACAGCTGTGGCCAAACGTTTTGAGAATGACACAAATATTAATTTTCACAAAGTCTACTGCGTCAGTGTTTTTAGATCTTTTTTGTCAGATGTTATTAACTGTTACTGAAGTATAATCACAAGCATTTCATAAGTGTCAATGGCTTTTATTGACAATTACATGAAGTTTATGCAAAGAGTCAATATTTGCAGTGTTGACCCTTCTTTTTCAATTCGCCCTGGCATGCTGTCAATCAACTTCTGGGCCACATCCTGACTGATGGCAGCCCATTCTTGCATAATCAATGCTTGGAGTTTGTCAGAGTTTGTGGGTTTTTGTTTGTCCACCCGGCTCTTGAGGATTGACCACAAATTCTCAATGGAATTAAGGGTCTGGGGAGTTTCCTGGCCATGGACCCAAAATGTCAATGTTTTGTTCCCCGAGCCACTTCGTTATCACTTTTGCCTTGTGGCAAGGTGCCCCATCATGCTGGAAAAGGCATTGTTCGTCACCAAACTGTTCTTGGATGGTTGGGAGAAGTTGCTCTCTGAGGATGTTTTTGTACCATTCTTTATTCATGGCTGTGTTCTTAGGCAAAATTGTGAGTGAGCCCACTCCCTTGGCTGAGAAGCAACCCCACACATGAGTGGTCTCAGGATGCTTTACTGTTGGCATGACACAGGACTGATGGTAGCGCTCACCTTTTCTTCTCCGGACAAGCTTTTTTCCAGATGCCCCAAACAATCGGAAAGGGGATTCATCAGAGAAAATGACATTACCCCAGTCCTCAGCAGTCCAATCCCTGTACTTTTTGCAGAATAGCAGTCTGTCCCTGATGTTTTTCCTGGAGAGAAGTGGCTTCTTTGCTGCCCTTCTTGACACCAGGCCATCCTCCAAAAGTCTTCGCCTTACTGTGCGTGCAGACGCATTCACACCTGCCTGCTACCATTCCTGACCAAGCTCTGCACTGGTGGTGCCCCGATCCCGCAGCTGAATCAACTTTAGGAGACGGTCCTGGCGCTTGCTGGACTTTCTTGGGCACCCTGAAGCCTTCTTCACAACAGTTGAACCTCTCTCCTTGAAGGTCTTGATGATCCGATAAATGGTTGATTTAGGTTCAATCTTACTAGCAGCAATATCCTTGCCTGTGAATCCCTTTTTGTGTAAAGCAATGATGGCTGTACGTGTTTCCTTGCAGGTAACCATAGTTAACAGAGGAAGAACAATAATTTCAAGCACCACCCTCCTTTTAAAGCTTCCAGTCTGTTATTGTAACTCAATCAGCATGACAGAGTGATCTCCAGCCTTGTCCTGGTTAACACTCTCACCTGTGTTAATGAGAGAATCACTGACATGATGTCAGCTGGTCCTTTTGTGGAAGGGCTGAAATGCAGTGGACATGTTTTTTTAGGATTAAGTTCATTTTCATGGCAAAGAGGGACTTTGAAATTAATTGCAATTCATCTGATCACTCTTCATAACATTCTGGAGTATATGCAAATTGCCATCATAAAAACTGAGGCAGCAGACTTTGTAAAAATTAATATTTGTGTCATTCTCAAAACTTTTGGCCACGGCTGTACAGGTCAGTAATCTGAGACCAAAACAATAGAAGTGCTTAGAGAAAACTGTGTTGGTTAAAGTTTCCCCCCCTCAAAGTCAGGGTGTGTTCTGACCGCTGCTGAAATGTCTTGTGTGAACCAGACCTTAGCGTTCTGAAATATAATTACTCTCTACATTATCTGTAATAGAATTAATGTGTACTGTACACTCCCGCGTAACCTGTGCCCTGTTTTCTCTTCTCTCTCCACAGATTAAGAGCAGATTATACTGCAGTAAGTCCCCCGTTCGAATCTCATATCGTTTGAATATTAGCTCTCGGCTCTGAATCGATTCTGATCGGTTCTCTCGTTCGTTTCCAGGTAAAGAGAGGAGGATGGGACAGAAAGTGGCGGAGCTTCTGGAGGAGAAGTGTAAGGTTCTGGAGACGCTCAGCGAGTGCGAACACAAGGTAAGTGAAGAACAGATCACGGCTTTAGTGGCCTAATTTTATCAAACATCCATTCCAGGATTTAAAGGTTTCTTTAATTAAGGAAAACATCTGATGGGCGAGTGTTATTGCATCATCAAATATAAGAGCCAATCAGGATCCAATATGCAAATGTTTCTAATGAGCCAAATATTCCTGTTCAAATATATTTTATTACACTAAGTTTGTGTTTTTATTTCAGCGGCATTAAATAGAATTGTAGCTGTTTCACAAACTTATATTGGCGTGTGTGTGTGTGTGTGTGTGTGGTTCTCCTGACAGTTTAAGAAGCTGGAGACTGCACTGCAGAATGGTGGCCTTTCAGCTCAGGATTCAGAGAGAGAAGATTTGGAGGTAGAGTGAGCGTTACATGATGATTATCCACCATTTCACTCCATTTAGCTCGACTCCTTTTTACTCCACTCTCTTATATTCACTTTAATTTACATCACTTTAACTTATTCCCTTCCAACCAGTAAGCATTTTGCTGCATGCAAAATATTTCTGTTCATTATTTGTTTATTTTACATCTGTCAGACATGTGAGTCACCAACAGGAAAATTTGTTTAATTACTTTATCACGCTGAAGCATTAATATTACAGATAACTGAGTATTAAAATGAGGCAGACCACACATCCCTGATTATTACATAATAGATGTGTAGACTGACAGACAGAAATACGGACCAGCACCTCGACACTATGTGAAATTGTCTGTGTGTTTAGCGGCATCTCAGCATTCAGCGCACTGTTTGCGTTCAGGGAGAGACGATGAAATAGGTAAAGTAAAGTAATCCTGTTTAACAACCAACGCAAAGCTGCACAAACAGTAGCAAAGGAGCATTGTATCAGTAAAATCATACAAAGCACATACGAAGTCTTTCTGCTTAGATTCCTCACCATAGTGTAGGCAAGGCAACTAAAAACCGGCCTTTAAAGCTACCCAGGCTGTTTAAAAGCTCTAAATAAAAAGTTTTAGTACTATCTTCCTTCATTTCTTTGATACAAACCTTTCATTCAGATGACTGAAGTCAATATCAACAACAACAATACTCAGTACTCCCAGTAGATGTTTAAGTCTCATATTACTGTAAGAATGACTAATACTTGAAGTATAAATGTTATTTTTTTTCCATTGTTGTAAACACAGACTTCAGCCTGATCTGAGTTATTCAGATTTAACACTAATATCTGTTTGGCTTCTTTTTTTTTTTTTTTTTTTTTTTTTTTTTTAAGGCCACGTCGAAGAAGCTGGAGGAGGCGAATGCACAGATGAAGAGTGATATGGAGAAAATGCAGGAGGAACTCGACACGCAGGACCAGCTCAGGAAACAGCAGGAAGAGCAGGTAGTGCATAATAAACATTTATTCATCACCTCTGACTTTTTATTTTTCATTGCTTTAATCTGGGAAAAAAAACGGTCTGTTCTTTGTGTGTGTGTGTGTGTGTGTGTGTGTGTGTGTGTGTGTGTGTGTGTGTTCGTTCCAGCTCACAAAACTGGAAGAGATGTTAAAAAAACTAGAGGAGGAGGCCATGGAGTGCAAATCTCAGCTAGAACAGGTACCAGACCATCTTTAATGTTGTTAGTGATGAGTCAGGGGACATCGGGTTCAACCACCACTAAGCAAAACTACAAAGGAAACGTATCAATTCACTCGTAACCCAAAACAAAAGTGGGCGTTTCCCAACTCTCTGACGTGATTGGCTAGAAGGTGCATTTCACTGGAAACGTGGGAGCAGGAGTGTGATCTCAGAGACGGAACAGATAAATATAAATATAAATATAAATTCTTACTCCAGGATAAAACGACTCTGAAAATACACGAGATGAACACCGAGAGACTGCAGAAGAAACTCCAGGAGGCTAAAGAGGAGAACAGCATGCTACTGGAGAGCAAAGCACAGCTGGAGCAGGAGGCGGTGGGATGGAAGGAGCGACTGAGTGAGCTGGAGGAAGAGAAGAGGATGAGTGAGACGTCACACAACGGAATGATGGAGAACTGCGTGAATAAAGACGAGCGCATAAAGGTACATCACTTAATTTCTCTCTCTCTCTCTCTCTATGGTTCTCACATTTAGGCATGAATGAGATGATTCGTTTGGATTTTTGATGTCTTCTTTATCTCTCTCTCTCTCTCTCTCTCTCTCTCAGTCTCTAACAGAGTGTCTGTTGAAGATGAGAGATTGGGACTCAGAGGAGGAGAGCGCTTTGAACGACACGAGTGGATCAGAGAATAAAAACTCTTCAGGTCTGAACATTAAATCCTCATTTGATTTCTTTTAGTCTTCAAATATAGATGATTCTAATAAACTGATCTGAGTGTTGATTTGATCGTTTCGTTCTCACAGATTTCAGGCAGAAACAGAAAGTGCAGAAACTGATCAGTGCAGCAAAGGTACGGTTTTGTTTCTAGTTCTACAGATGACTGGTGCAGTCAAAGTAAAGACTAGATTATAAAATAAACACCTAATGTGGAGTAACAGTGAGTAATAGTGAGTAACATCATTCAGCGTGCTCATCTTCTCATCTCCTTCACAGATGAGTGCAGATTTGAAGGCCATGGAGGAGGACAAGGACCGAGTGTTTGCCAAACTCACAGATGAAATCAAAGCCAAAGAAGATCTTCAAGGTTTTTAGTCTTATTTAGTTTACTTCAGTTTTTTTTATTTAGTCCACTTCATTTTACTCCATACCATTTCACTTCACTTCACTTCACACTGCTTTTGCTCCATATCACTTAACACCTCCTCACTTTACTGTACACCAGTTTACTCCATGCCACTCCTTTTCACTTTTTTCACTCCACACCATCGCTTTACTCCACTCCACTTTTCCTCAACTCCACTTTATTCCACAACACATTACTCTAGACCACATTTCTTCAGTCCTCTCCTCACGTTCACTCCGTTTTACTCCTCTGTAACATCTGTACATCTTCTCTCTGTTCCATTTTGGTTTTGCAGCGAGTCTTGAACAGCTGCAGCATGAGAAAGGGTCTCTGGAGTCGGAGAGCTTCATGTACTCCAGTGAAATCGAGAAACTGCAACACAAACTGCAGATCATGTCTGAGATGTACCAGGAGAATGAACTCAAACTACACAGGTGAACGCTTAGGTTTTTTTTTGTTTGTTTTTTTTTAAACTGACTGTTTATTCCACGCCTGCTGTTTTTATTTTATTTTATGAATTGCCAAAGCCCAACATATATCCAGTCACAACCCAGTGGATGTGTAATCCTTGCTCTGGCTTCCACAGGATTTCCCACAGCAAATGCTCACTAAAATTATATTCAGTTGATCTAACCTGATCTAATGGTTGCTAAAGATTATAGTCAGAGTGAAAAATAACAAAATAAGAAAATTATTTTGACTCAACATTGACAAAGAAAGTCCAGAACTCTATAGATCCCGATAAAATGACAGAATTCTTGTACATTCTTAAAAATATTCAGACTTCAGTTCCCAGGAAATATGGTGCAAAATATAAAAGAAAAAGTTTGCATGATACTAAACTTTAGTGCCCTGTTAAACATACAGCAAAATAGATAGAATAGAAATTAAATAGAATAGAAAGAGCTTGCTCCTCCACTCAAGAGACTAAATCAGAGCTTGTTCAACCTCCATGTAACAACCACTGAGTTATAGAGTAGAGATCAGTATAATAAAATTACCATTTAATATAGAATTCAATATGAATTAAAGTGAACCAGAATGTTGTTTTTTTTTAATCCAGGATGTTAACAGTGGAGGAGAAGGAGCACTCACAGAAAGAGGAGCAGCTCAACAAAGCTGGGAAGAAGATCAGCCTGGCTACAGATGAGCTCAACTCTTACAGGTTAGAAACTCTGTGTGTGTGTGTGTGTGTGTGTGTGTGTGTGTGTGTGTGTGTGTGTGTGTGTGTGTGTTTTTTAATCTGAACAAGCTCCATAGTGCTGTGAATCACGTACTGTAGTGATTCTTTTCCTGGAATTATTCACCTTCTTAAATGATTCGTTCTATAGTGATTCTTTTTGTAACGATTCACATTACGTAGTGATTCTCATTCTGTGACTAAAACCAGCTGTTAATCATGTTAATCAAAGATGACAATTATTTTATTATTTTATTTCACTCAGACAAAGAGCCAAAGAGCTGGAGGAGGAGCTGGAGAAGACCAATCAGGCCTACAGAAACCAGGTACAGCCCTTAGCCACCCCCACTTTCTCAAAGAGCAGCAGCATATAGCAGATCAGCCCTGAGTCCTAAATGAGGACGGAAGACATCACGGTATAGTAAAGCCCTGGAGGCTGGGATTGATATAAATTTTTTTGTTGTTCTTTTCAGATTGCTGCACATGAGAAAAAGGCTCATGATAACTGGGTGAGTTATTCTGCTCTGTATCATCATGTCACGCCTGTTTCTAGTGTGTCAAATAGCATTATATACAGGTGCATCTCAATAAATTAGAATGTCATGGAAAAGTTCATTTATTTCAGTAATTCAACTCAAATTGTGAAACTCGTGTATTAAATAAATTCAATGCACACAGACTGAAGTAGTTTAAGTCTTTGGTTCTTTTAATTGTGATGATTTTGGCTCACATTTAACAAAAACCCACCAATTCACTATCTCAACAAATTAGAATATGGTGACATGCCAATCAGCTAATCAACTCAAAACACCTGCAGAGGTTTCCTGAGCCTTCAAAATGGTCTCTCAGTTTGGTTCAC
>CM042548.1:13103526-13141026 GCA_023630585.1 Cranoglanis bouderius | reverse complement strand
AGCCCCGCTTCCTCCTGAAGCCTACTACAATGAGAAATCAGGTAAAATCTGCGTATTGGGCTCCACTCATAATACTGTGCGCTCAGCCAATCAGCACGCTCCACATGGGACCGTTGTTAGATCTGTTTGTGAAATATCCGTAAGCAGATTGACGTTCTTATAGCTTCTTTCTGCTTTTATGTTTTCTTTACAGACTCATCGTTCGGGGGAGAGGGTGCTGGCTTTAGAGAAAACGGGATCCGAGACGTACGTGTACTTCAATTCCCACATACATGCATACATTTTATATATATATATATATATATATATACACACACACACACACACACAAATGTGTGGAAATTTTATCACGTGTTGTTGTTGTTGTTGTTTTTTTTTACACTTTTTTAAAATACATTTTGACCATTTTCTTAGTTTATCAAGCTGTCAAGTTTTTGGATAAATGTTCTATTTGTTTTTATTTTTTTTATGTATCTGATTTATTTTTTTATTTTAAATTTTACCAACACTTTTACTTTTAAATGTTGCTTTTTAAAGATTTTTTTAAATGGTCCTATACATTTGTTTCATTTTGTAAAATTCATCCATGCTATTTTTTTAAAAGTTAATTATTGTGTGTGTGTGTGTGTTACAGAGTGGACGCTCGATGCCCGGTGCTGATATAAGGGCAGGGCCTCTTCCTCCTCCTCCATTTCCTCCAGTTGACCCCCGAGACCCTCATTTTCCTCGTCGAGTTTACCGTCCCGACTTCTTCCCTCCTCCTCCTCTGGCCAGTGAGTTTAACTTCACACTCGAACCTCACATAAATATAGATGGCACCTGATTAGCTGCTTCATAACTTGTGTTGATTTTATCCACAGTGCGAGGACCTCCTCCTCTTCTTCCTCCTGGAGTTTTTCCCAGAATTCCACTTCCTCCCCGCATGGCATTTCCACCAATGAGACCTCTGGCTGATCATGTTTCATCTGAACCTCCATCCAGACCTTCACCTCCAGGCAGTGAGCAGCCTCCTGAGCAACCTCCACCTGCACACGATGTTATCTGATCCCTTTCTCCATCCCTCCATTTTTCTCCCTCTATCCTGCCTCCATTGTGTGTCCCTGTTTAATGCACCATTGCTGACTTGCCCTAACAAGTGTGTATCACCCCTATGTCACACAGCGAGGAGAGGAGCGTGTATAACATGCAATGACTTCTAGGTAATTTCTGCTGATATCAACTCGATCTCTCAGTACTAGAAATGCTCACTTGACAGCGACATGGGATTCAACCATAATTTATCTTTGGGAGGGAATTGAACAGGGGTGCATTGTGTCACTTCCTGTTCCTTTATTCAAGGGCTCACTTTGTTGTCATGTGACTTCTTTGTGTCATCACATTTCTTTTTTTTGAATTTTTTTACTGTAATAAAGAGTTACCACCGGGACGAAGCTATTTAAATAGATCTCGTTTCTGGTACATGGCTTTCTCCTGTGTGCTGATGGTGTAGATATGGAGTAGATGTTTGTCTTGTATGAAACAGCATAGGACTCACAGGTCTTCATGTTTGTTGTAGTCATATTTAATAATTTTTACTTATAAATAATTAGCTGAAAATGATGTGTAAATACTGCACTTGTACCAATACGGTATTGTGAATAATGTGTACATACACAGAATGTAGTGAATTTTGAGAAACATGATGCGATGGTGCAGAACCGCCCCTGTAGTTTGCATATTTATATAGTGGATGCTTTATCACAGAAATGCAAACGAGAACATTAATAAAAATTGTCCTTCTATGAACAGTGTGTCTAAATTTGTTCCCTATGTGCCGAATAGTGCATTGTATTCCCTGCAAAATTCACTGTATTGTTACCCATAATGCACTCTAAATCCAGCGTAATCCAAAATGAACAAAGCAATTCACTTGTACCAGTTTATCAATAAACTGGCTGACTCGTTTTCATAGCTATTGCTTATAACACTGGGCCTTGTTTGTCTGTCTTGTAGTCAAGTTGTGTGTAAATGTTTTTGTGGTGATGGATGCTGATAAATGCCAATCAGCTGCAAATTACCATGTGCCTTCCTGGCCCGGTGATGTACATTTAGCCACACCTACAAACTTCCATAAAAGGAATGTTGTTCTTGTTTTAATTAATATATGGATTTTGTTCTGAAATCGCTTTCTTTCAGGTGATTAGTATGAAACGAATTACAAAATGCTCATTAAATTGCTGTGCAATTTAAATAAATTATATAAACTTGACAGCGTAATCTGTAAAATTACAGTAGCTCATACACAGTTATACAATTTTAAGTCGATCATGTTGTAGCTCATGAAACTGTTACTACTGCATTTACTTCATTATTTTGGATGAAGTCCCCCCCCCAACGGAGCAAAGGGCTCTATTTATTTACAGGTGCACGCGTCAGTGTAAAATTATGATAGGTCGGTCGTTGTCTGCGGACGTCTTTACCAGCTCTGCGATTGGCTCATTTTTGCCTAGGGGCGGGACTTATGTAATTTAGTTAATTCAGCAACACAGGTGGAGGAGTCACTTAGATTAGAAGCTGTAAATAAGACAGTTGTGTTTCTACCTGGATGTGATGCACCAATGTATCTGAAAACTACGGTGTTTAATGTTTGATGATGTTAGTTTGAAGAAGACACTGAAAATGACTGACTATTATGCTTTTTCAGGAATTTACCATAAGGTCAATGTTCGTATCAAAATATCAAATCACAACTACAAAGGCATGTTTCTTTTTTAATCACTTTTTATTTACCGAATAAAAGAAATTGCATTCATTCCACACTGATTCAAATCAACAATCATGCTGGTTTTAGCCAGCACGTCAGTTACGGTTTGTTTGGATCGTAGGTTTTTTCCTTCGTTTTACGGTGAAACAGATCTCAGATCTCTTTCTGTAAATGATTAAAATCTCTCACTGCCTGGCATGTTCACTCCGTGTGCCAGAGGACTTCCTGTTTGGAGATGTACATATAAAATCCAATGCTATGTGCTCAGTGGAGACAAAAGAGCAGACACAACACACCTGCCCAAATATTACACTTCTTTAAGATGGTAAAACCAGTTTTTCTTACACTATTTTTTGTTGCAAAAACAAAACAACGCTTATAAACGTTCTCCATGTTCATAAACAGAACCCGGACACAGATTTATATTAGATGTGGCATTGAGGTACATATTGTGAATATATATATACACCCATGAGGCGTGTGTAGATTAGCGTTATATCGCAATATTCAAAATGAGAGATAAAGTTTTAAAATATCCTCACTGTGCCAATGTTTCTCAGTCGACAAGGGCAGAGCTTATTGATCAACCAATCACACACTTTTGCATTCCTTTGCCCTGACATAGTGCTTTAGCATAATCTATAAACTGTAATTACACAATATGATAGTTCACCTAACACTAGCTAGGTAATTTAGCTAATAGTTATTAGCTTGCTAGAAAAAAAAAGTCTACTGGTTTCTACACAATAAATAGCCCAATTAACATTAGCTAACTTGCTAGACAGTGCATGTACCAGTTTTATATTACAATAAAAACAGTTTATGTAATTTTAGCTAGCTATGCAATATCTGAGCGCTACTGCAACAGAGGTGACATTAACATTAGCTAACAACGCTATAAGTTATTGTACTGTACCATAAAAGTTAGTATTTTATACTAAGCTGTCTTACTTTAAGCTGAGGAAATGAAAAACAAAAGCTAGTGATGTAACATGACCACATCTGTGATTGGATGATCAAATTGAACTTAAGCTCCGCCCCTAACGTTAACACTTAAGATTGGCATAAAAGTTGCTTCTGTTTTAGATCAAATGTAAAGTGTTTCTTTGTAGATTATAGTAATAAATAATGCGATATAAAGTCTAAAATTGCACACGCCCGACACCTATCCGCGCTGTAAGGTGTGATTTCACCTCGCCGTGACGTTTATAAGCAGTGCAGTGTGGTGTTAGCACTGCACACGCCCCACTGATGGCCACTGCGTTATTGCAGACTATCCTGATTTTAAACAAATGCACAACATTCGTACCACGTATTAATAACTGGGGCCTGCTGGCCAGTCTCACAGAGACCACGTCTGAACCCACGGAACGGAGTCGGCTTCCGAAGAATCGAGATCTTAAAACAATAATAATAATAATAATAATAATAATAGTCATAATATTAAGAAGAAGAAGAAGAAGAAGAATAAGGCCAAGTGTAATTGCGAGTGACGTTTCCATTTAAGTGACAGAAAGAAAAATGGTTAAGAGCCACCGGATCATCTGCATCGCACGGATCGTACGCATTTCCACTTGCATAGTTTGTTTTGATGTGGTTGAAACGTTAAACCAGCTGAGAGCCTCTACAGAGGTTCCCCCCCTAATCGTTAGCGTTCTTGTCTCACTGGCTGGTGTGAGGTCACTACACACCCAAACACATGTGACTGAAATGAAAAAGATCCATTAACTGCTCTAGGAAGAAAACAAATCCCCTTTCCACGTAGCAAAAACGGAGGCACCGTTACTGTAAATGTTAAATCCCAGTCGCCTGCTGACTCTCAGATCCAAATCAGGAAGGAGAAAAAAAAAAAAAAAAAAAAAAAAAAACGAAAGAGGAAATAAAAAATAAAAAAAAGAAAACAGGAAGGTATCTGTATTTCATGCAGACATTTGGCCGTGTTTTATCGACTCCCCAGTGGAATGTTCCTTACACGTCTCATAGCAGCTTATAGCAGGTCTGATAGAAGGACCTCGGGTTAAAGTACATTCGCTCTTCACAGTGAAAACAGGTGCATTTATATACGAGAGATCTACTGGTGTTAACCCAGAATAATAACGCCACAGCACAGCTGCGGTACCCCAACGCGCCTCAGCTGAAGCCCCGGAGCGGCGGGAAATAATCCGAGAACCGAGCCGAGGCGTCTCTCAGATCTTTGGCAGCCGACAAAATGAAATTCCAGTGACTCACTTTTTTTCTTTTTTTTTGCGTAGCTATACGCCGATAAATTGATACAACGATACATCGCGTTAAATTGAGGCAACGATAAATTCTCCTCTCTGCATTTAATTTCATAAGATTTTACCCATCTGCTCATGACATCATCACGGAGATCTTGAAATTACAGACTCCATCCAATTGACGTGAGGACGGCCATCTTGTCCTTTTCAGGCTGAACGAGACGCAATTAAAGTTTCTTAACGCAACATCGTGATAATATTGTGAGCCATGATGAATCGGCACGGTTAAAGAGGCCTGAGCTGAACCTGCGCTTTTGCCCACACACACCCTGAGAACGGCCGTTTCCTGTTCACCGCTGAGAAAAAGTGGTTCACACCTCCTGCTCCGACACACACACACACACACACACACACACACACCACAGATGCTTTAAATACGCTATGTCAGTAACACATTACACACAAACACAAGCGTGATAGCTAGTCTGGATTTAGGCACGGCACGGACGCCTTAGCGCTGTCAGTATTCTTCTCCCTCTGACTCGTATGACGACGAAAAAAAAAAATCAAGAAAAAAAAAAAAAAAGTACAAATATAGAACACTTCTCTAGGTTTTTGGTATGATACTAAAACAGAAAGCTGACTCTCAGGTAAACGCGCACTAATCGGCATGCAGGGTTTTAAAACGATTCCTCCTTACACTTTCTCATGCATGCGCTGCGGATCAAAGCGCAACCAAAACATGCACACACACACACACACACACACACACACACACACTTGACGCGGTTCACTGCACGATTCGCCTTGTTTTGGCTGATATTCTGCCTTACACGCTCGAGATACTGCGATTACAATAAAATATAAAAAACAAGTTTTTCCTGCATGGCTTCTTCGTCTAGGTGCCTGCTGATAACCGATTATACGACGCATCATGATATTTCAATCACACAATATTGTTATCGCTTAAACATTTTAGGCAGCACGATTCGGATGGACAGCTGTTTTCCTCGTATTGGCTTTGCGTCCATTTCAGCCGAGGATAAAACTGCCCAGTGAGAGCACGAGATCTCGTCAGCACACGACTAGCCGAAACCAAGAGGAAGCGTTGAAATACATCCTTCTTTCATGTATGACATCAATCTAGACATTTCATTTCAAAATTTCAAAAGTGCACCTTTTAGGAAGAGTTCAACGTCCACGTTTGAACACTAAACGCAAAGCAGGATGTTTTCCTGTTTCCCCATTTCCCTGTACGAGCTTTAAAATAGCGAAGAGAAAAAGCTCAAAAAGTATATATAAAAAACAAGAACAAAAAAAAAACAAAACAAAAAAAAAAAACATCAAACAGCATGTGTAGTCTGGAAGAGCTCAAACAACAAACAGCTCAGCCCAAAGAGGAAAAGTATCGAGATCCTGAGATCCTGTGACCTGAGATCTCGGGAGGAGAATGAAATTAAAAACGAACCGTCTAGATCGATTGAAAACCTTCAAAGTAACTGAATCATCATCATCATCATCATCATCATCTCCGCTCTCCTACCTGAGACAGAGCAAGAGTCCTGATATTGTGCTAAAGGACTCTTCATGAAGCGTCTTCAAATCAGAAACGCTCAGCCAAACTGTACACTTCCAAAAAAAAAACCCACCACCACCATCACCACCACCATCATTGTCATCGTCATCATCATCATCATCACCGAGAAATCTAACCAACAGGAAGTGAGGAACAGAATGGAAGGCTGCCGGGTTCCAGCCAATCATCTCTCAGCTTCTCGCGCTCAGCTGGAAGACTCGTCTCGCCTGATCGTGATGGAGCTGATAGTCTGAGGTAACTCCAGATTGAGATTTTAGGAACGAAGCGGTTAAAAATAACAATAATAATAATAATAATAATAATAAAGCCCCTCTCTAGCATCCATTCATCAGCGAGCTA
This sequence comes from Cranoglanis bouderius, assembly GCA_023630585.1. Classification (NCBI taxonomy): domain Eukaryota; kingdom Metazoa; phylum Chordata; class Actinopteri; order Siluriformes; family Cranoglanididae; genus Cranoglanis; species Cranoglanis bouderius. Next base: position 13,134,128 of record CM042548.1, on the reverse strand, counting down.
CTAAACTTATAGGCGGCTATCCATAAGCAGGATATATAGACCGATATAAATATATAAGCGCTAATAATACTGGTTAAACACGACACATACAGAGGAAATACAGAGGATTCATTCACACAGAAAATAAAAAGAAATAAAAGATGTAACTAGCATTACGTACAAATACAGAGCATTAAGTCCCACTGCGAGGGAAAGAAAAACAGAGAGAAAAGTGAGAAGGAAAGGCAGGATTGTATTAAAGAAAACTTTACACTTTCACCGCCTCATAGTGGAGGTGAGAGCAGCGTTACGTAGAGAAACAGCGCCTTCACAATAACGGGGTGAAAATAAATAACAAGGTGTAAAATGAGATGCAACACTTCACTGAAGGTGGAAGTGTAGCTCGTACATACACTCGCACGCAACATGAACGAGTGTGTGTTCGTGTGTAAATCTATAAACGAGCATGTCGAAGAGTGTAGAGGACCTTGCAGTGGGTGTGTGATCAACAGAAAAAAAAAAAACAACACACATAGCATTAACACACACTAGGAAAAAAAAAAGAAGAAAAAAAATGTGTGAGAGAGAGAGAGAGAGAAAGAGAAAGAGAATCTAGACGTTCTCGCTGAAGCTCTGCATCTCGCGGTGAAAGTGCAGCATGGGGTCGCTGGCGATGGCGCCGTTCTCCGTGGCGATGGACGGGTGCCAGGCACGGCCCAGACCCTGCGACACCTCCTTCACCAGCATCTGCACCGGGTCGCCCGTAGAGAACAGCGCCTGGTCCGGGTCGAAGTCTATGCCCTCCTCCAAAACGTCTAGGACACGCAGACTCGAGCCACGCAGCCGAGAGATGGCCACCAGGTTGTGAGACCACAGAGTGTAACCTGGTGAAGTAAAGAACAGTTTAAACGGTGCAGTTTGTAATATTTTAGATATTTTTTTGTGTGTAATAAGTCATACACAAAGATTACTAAAATAAAACTTACTAAAACTGCCATTTATAATATTTCCCTGCAAAGACTCCTGTTCATTTCAATTTATTCCAAGCTTCTATTTATTTATTTATTCTTCTTTCTTTCACTTTCAAAGTTCATTAGACGCAAAGAAGCGTGAACTCCTCCATCCTGAAGATGTCGGAAAACTTAAAAGTTACAGCTTTACCTCTGACTGACACTGGAGACTCCTTCCTTTCTTACAGAAAACAGCGATTATACAGACTCTTTAATCCATTTATGTAAACATTCGCTGTACGCATCCCTGTGAATGAGCCGTTACTATAGAAACGATAACGTATTCGAACGAGCGCATAAATACAAAGCTGTTGTTATAGAAAGGTGATCACCACCTATTGACCAATCAGAACCCAGAATTCGGCAGCACTGTGGGGTAATAAATTATAAACATAAGGAGTAATGGTGCAGACGTGATTAGATTAAAATGAGATGTGTACTCACCGTGGATGACGAGCACAGAGAGATGAACACAGCGCCACGCCAGCAGCACCAGCGGGTCCTCGTTTCTGTTCCCGCTGAGGTCGGGGAATCGTCCGTCGTCTCTCGTCAGGACGAAGTGGGTGAGCGTTTTGTGGTACTGGAGTGAGACGCGCTCAAGGAAGGTGTCTCTGAGCGGCGCGATGTAACTGTCCACGTGGATCCGCTCGAGAGGCAGGCTGGGCTTCAGGACCCTCTCCAGCACTTCGTCACACACATCCAGCGCCATCAGGAACACTCGTAGGTTTGCGTTTCGCCTCGTCAGAGCCTTCAGGTCCGAATCGGACACGGTGCAGTCCAGAGAGTGGGCCTCCAGGGCAGTGCCGTTGAGCAGCAGAGATAAACGCAACAGCGGTGCTCGGCTGGCGTCCGCTAACAGCTGGCACATGGAGGAGGAAAAGTCGCAGTAGTCGATGGAGAGCGAGCACAGGTTGGAGAGACGCTGCAGCTCTGAGGACAGCAGCAGGCTGGAGGTCTGGTGGTCCAGGAGACTCAGGTGATGCAGAGTCTCGGCACTCGGGTTGGACAGCGAGGACAGAGAGCACGGGGTTAAAACGCCTGGCATGAAGGAGCATGAGAGCCACTTCAACTGTCTGCTGTTCGACAGGAAGTCCTTAAACAGCTGCTGGATCCTGAGAGAGTAAGAGAGACCGAGAGACAGCGAGAGAGAGAAAGGAAATTGTAGAATCGTTAAATAATCATTAAGAATAAGGAGCTGACGAAGTTCATGTTGACTCACTGACGCTCTTCTTTCCAGCGTGAATAATAAAAACTCTGCACATTACAGCTCGGTTTCTTTTTCCTTTTAACTGGACATCAGCTGATATGAACTCTGCTGAATGTTTGATGTGAAACTCAACACCAAAAGCACAACATCGTTGCTACATGATGTCATCAGTGTGCGCCACTCGCTCAAAGCTAAACGAGGCACTTCAGCAGGCTACGTACGAAGACTAACTTCTACAAGTCCTCGTTTAATAAAATAAAGAAGGTGATGCAGCTTTACCTGGTTAAATAAACACCAACAGCTTTTAGGAACGACTGCGTTTCTCTTTTATTATTTGGAAACAGCATTTTGAAGGGAATTTTTTTTAGAGGACATCTGGGTTTATTTTTCCACATTCAGGATAAGACAAAAGAACACAGAAAAAAACAAAATGATCCAAAGTTCTGTTTTTGAGACAAATACATTAAGCACCGTTACTTTTGTCTACAGCAGAAGAAACAGAATCCCCGAGTTCTCTAATCTCCGTGAGGAAACATTTCAGGTTCACAGTCTTTAGTCTGTGTTGTGTTAATGTTGTGTTTCATTCATGTTGTGTTATTGCTAGTGTTGTGTTAGTGATGTGTTAGTGTTGTGGTTAGCGTTGTGTTGTGGTTAGTGTTGTATTTTAGTGCTAGTGTTATTGTTAATGTTGTGTTTGTGTTGTGTTAATGCTAGTGTGTTGTTAAAGTTGCGTGTATCTCGGCACGGACCTGCTTCAGACAGAACAGCCGTGAGCAGGACTTACTCTTTGATCCTCTTGCCTCCTCGGTCGACCTGGCTGAGGTAAGAGCCGTCCTGCTGAACCTCGTCCTGAAGAACGAAGGTGTCTCCGTACACACTGAGCTTCTGCAGGTTCCTGCGCACAACCAGAGGGTATTACAGTTTTATTACATTTTCTAGCATCATGACAGGACTGTGCTGAAATGGATGATGTCACACTGAGTGTTAGAAACCTAATATTCCTCATCCACACACACACACACACACACACACACACACACACGAACCATGGCCTTTTGTGTGAAAGTGCAGGAATAACCCTGAGTGCTGAGAGCGGCGGTGTGTAATAATGAAACTCTGAGCTTTTCACAGGCAGTAAAAATCCAGAAACCTGGTTAAAGAACAGCTCCACAGCCTGCTCACGTCTGCTCTGAGCTTTAACACGTCACTCTGAGGAGACAAGACACAACGTCAGCTTTCTCCTCTGCTCCTGCTGCTTCAGTCTCCACAACACTGCACGCTGTAGCGGTGTGTGTGTGTGATGGCGTGTGTCTCCGAGTCAGATTACACAAGGAAGATCCTCTAACGATAGACCTGCGATTAAAGAGAATTACTACGTCGTGCTTACACCGTCACTCATCCGGAAATCAGCTCATGCAGACGAAAATACACAAACAACCCCTCGGTATAATAGTAGCAGGATACAGGATGCTGGAATTCTCTCTGCAGGCCACACCCCTTTTTGCTCTCTCGTGATGATACTGCGATGACGCGTCACAGCTGCTATAATTCAACAATCCGCTCCTCCTTTAAATCCCACGTTTCCTTTACGGTTCTCCACCGCCGCTACCGTATCTGTGCCGCGAGATCGCCGTCCTCCTATGGGTGGAGTTCAGTCGAGCGTCGTAGCAGCGCTCAGACTCTGAGACTTTAATCAGAAATTTCTCACACTGACACAAAGCCCCGGTCCTGCTACCTCTAAACACAACACCCCAAGAGGCTCATTCAGTCTTAAACGATCACGACTGAAGGGAATTTTCCAGCAGCGGCACAGCCTGATGACATCATCGCGTAGTGACTGGTTACACAGAATGTTGTTTCAGGAATGTTCAGAACCTACTTATTTAGGATTTAAAGTCAGCTGTGTGAATGAGTGGATGAGTTAAGTCGGGTGTGTTAAAACTCTGAACTGTTTAACAGAATGAGATTAAACACTCCAGTAAACACTGAGTCACGCCTGGATCTGGATCATCATCATCATCAACATCATCACTCCATGTTCAAGAACATGATGATGATGATGTTTACGTGCTACAAAGACACGACGTTCCATATTTACAGATAATTCACTTTAAAAACACGCCGTACAGTCGCGCATTATAATCAGACAAACATGTGTTTCATAAAAACCAAAAGACTGGCGTTTAATCCTCTGTAATCACGCTGAAGTTAAATGAAGCAATCACACAGCGATCAGGGCGTCAGTCGCTCTTAAAGCGGCTGTATGTAACTTTTCCCCGGTTACTGAACCTCTTTCAGATCGCTCAGACCTGCTTTGTATTTACATTTTCTCATTCTACAGGATTTAACTCAAAAATATCTACTCTTCAAGTTTAACAAAAAAATAAATAAATAAAAGTTAAAACATGGGATTCGAAAATATATAAATATTAATAATGAATGAATTTTTTTAGAACACTTGGTATGTACTGATATTTAGTTCTGCTGACTGTAGCAACAAAACATTAAGGAGTTATTATGAATACGTTAGCATTTTAATTAGAGAAGTATTGCTGATGTCATACCTGTAAATAACACTCAGAATTATTCTTCTAATAGATTTATTTTATATAATTATTCTTTCATAGCTGTTTCACATGCACATCCATAACCCCAAAGCAAACAGATTATTGTTCATTATTATTATTGTTGTTGTTACTAATTACATGCAAACATAATTTTATTTTGATTTAGCAGGATTGTTGTTCCTCTAAATATGGTATTTCTAAAATTTAAAACCAAACCTATTATCAATTCATTATTTATTACCTTGTTTATTACATTTATCTCTTCAGTCTGCTATTTTTACACGATTAAAATATATATTCATTTATTATTGTTGCTGTTAATAATCTCCTGTCACTGCCTGCTATTCCTCAGAAAACATTATTATTATTATTATTATTATTATTATTGACTCATGAATGTACCTGTTGTTCCTCAGGTTGCTGAGCACACACAGCGCGTGCTGCAGGTAGGTAAGCGTTGCGGTTCTCCAGCGCTCGTGACTCTGCGGTTCTTCTCCGCACGCGTCCAACGGGCCGAACTCCAGCTGCAGCTCGCGCACGAACGAGCCGAACCGTCGCATGAGGAACTCGAGCCTCGGGGTGTCCTCTTCCGGTCGGGATCCTGATCCTGATCCTTGTCCCGATCCTAAACCGGTTCCGATCCCGGTACAGAAGCGCAGTTTGAGCTCGCTCCACAGTGCGGGGTAAAACAGACACTCCCTCCAGCGCGTGCACACGGCCGAGGCCCGCAGCTTGTCCCGCTCCGACAGGAACGAGAAGATGTGAACGATTAGCTCGCTGGGTAACGCCGAGGCCCCAACGCTGCCGCGCAGAGCCATGGCGGGAGGACGAGGAGGGAAATAAACTACCGCTTCGCTACAAATATATATATATATATATATGGAGGAAACCGAACTCCTTTACACCGGGAGCGGCGGGGAGAAGAAAATTACCGTTACACAAAAATTCCCCACACAACAACAAACAGCACCGAGCTGCTCAGTTTTCAACACTACCGGGTACATACCATCTCTGTTCTTATAGGGGGGTGACCACACAGCGGACAGCTTCGTGTTTTATAGCTTCTCTCTTTTATAATACACAACAACAACATGCACGTAATTCATATTTATATACAAACATATCAAAATGTATAACATATCATTTTTATGATAATAATGTATTATTTTTGTTGTTTGTTAAAGAAACCCCTTTTGTTGTAAACGGTAGCGTCCGGAGTGGCGCTGTTTTTGCTATTCCATGATTGACCGCTAGAGGTCGCAAAAACCGTCAAGGACAAGTCTCCTATCAAATGTGTTTCAGTGCGCCGTTAAAATAACTGTCAACTCCAACGTTTATACACAGACTAAACACCAATTTGTACATTTACTCTTAATTTTATATTCAATTATTTTCGAGGAATGTTTCTCATTTCAAGAAGCCCCAGTATGAAGAGCCATAATAAATATATTCTGAAGCCAAAGTTCAAGTTTGGGATATTTTATGTTACCCTGATTTTTATAATTTTTCGTGATATGTAGGAAATAATATATTTTTTAAAAAAAAACATAAAACTGACAAGCAATAAAGTTCACTGTAGCTGATATATAAAAGCCACAAGGTCATACAATATAAGTGTGTGGGTAATTGCATAAATATCTCAAATGTTTAAATGTTTTAACAACAGAAAGGTGAAATATTGTTTCTTCTTTATTTCTGTAAATTACACATGATTGTGTAATACGATATAATATAATAAAGGGGATAAAAGAAATTCTAGCCTTATCTCCATCATAGTGAAATTGTTTGTTTTTACCAAAAACATCAAAAGAGGGCGCTAATGCTTTAAACTGAAATCCAACGAAGAAGAAAAAGATGACGAAGATGGCGGAAGTTATCGGAAAAAAACGGGTGGGGAAAAAATAATAAAGCGTCATGTTGAGCATCAAAACAAAAAAGGAAAAAGAAAATGGCGGAGCTGTCACTGTACCTTACAAACGCTAACGTGTCTCTGGGACAAACTATGGAACCTGAGAAAGTAGGTGGACTATTATAAATATAGTACTTCCATTTTAAAAGTCTCGTTAGCTTCGTTTAATACACAAGTTGTGGTTTTGTTTCGTAAAGTAAAAGTTATTCGGCTCGTTAGCTGTTGCTAAGGAAGTTAGCCGAGTTTTATTACTGACTCATGCGCCTTTAATTCTGTGTCTGTTTGTTATTAAATGTTTAGTGTAAAGCCCTTAATTATTAATTCTTCAAGTTCTGTTAGGTTTATATCTTTATGTATTTCTAAAATGCAAATATGTTTGGAGTGGAATTATATATATATTTTTTCTCTCATATAAACATATTTATGTGTAAATGTAAACCTATTTTGCATCAACTGTTGCAGTGAAACAGGTCGCGTTTTTGTTTGTCATGGTGTTGAATGAAACTGTTTTCTTTTCTTTGTGTAAACACTATAAACCGGTTTGTAAATGAGTCCTGAGGTGGGGTTGAAGTTTTCCACTTCAGTTAGTAACTAAAAACCCAAATTCAGATTGAGCCTGTTGTCCTGGACTGATGATGTAAATCATTTTGTATTTAATGATTATAAATGTTTCTGTAATGCTGCTGAAACACTTTTAGTTGTAGAAATATTAACACTCATTTTTCCATAGTGTTTGTCTAGCCTCTTCTTTTTTTATTGTGTACACTTTTCTGGCCACAAGATTCAGGATCCTTGAAGGTGGCAAAATTATTGTCTCTGCACACTGCCGGGTGCTGGTTTCCAGCAAGTAAACAAACCGCAACATAGTGAGAGACAAAGGTCCACAGAAATCATGTCTTTAAATTTCTTAGAGTTTAGTTTGTAGCAGCCAGCGGAGAGTAAATATGATCTCTCTTGTTTACTGACATGCTGCAAGAAAAGATTGTGTGATTGCTTGCAGGTCATGGCAGTCAGACTTCCTCTCTCTGTGGATGTAGTCGGTTCTTGGTCATGTTAATTGACATGACGTAGCGGATGAGGTTTGTGAGACCAGCTGTAAAGACTTGAGTATCATGATTAAAATTGAAAAAGAGTGATCTGTACTAGAAAGGGTTCCCAGAAAATGTCGCACAGGAAGTCATGACTTGATTTTGATCCATTTTCCTTTATAAGTAGTGAATATAGTGGGTCCTATAGCAATAAATATAACTTCTATACTCCTATAACTTCTAACTTCCTGCTGAAAACCGGCACATGGATGTGACAGATTTCAGTATTCAGGATCCTGAAGCTTGTGGCCAGAAAAGTGTATGAAGTATACAAAACAGAAAGCATTGTTGAAGAAACAGGTGTTATGTACATCTATATACATCTATAACATTCTCAAAATACCCAGAAAACCCGATGGATTGAACCTACAACCAGAAGAAATTTGAGAAATTTAAAAAAAAAAAAATTATCTCGGTACCTATTTCACCATCGTATATTGACCCCTAAAGAAAAAAAAGAAGTGTTTTGTTATTATAGTAATAATAGTGAATTTGTGCTGGAGCGTCAGAATAATAATAATAAAAATAATAAGAAGAATAATGAGTCTCTCAATGTGATGATGATGTTCCAGAGCTCCAGTGTGGTGAAGGACTTTGAGAGCGTGGAGCTCGGTGATGCAGCGAAGAAGCAGAAGGTCCCACGTAGAACCATTTACTTTGCCAGCGGTGAGACGATGGAGGAGTTCAGCACAGACGAGGAGGACGAGGAAGAGGAAGAGGAGCAGCGCAAACAGACCACCATGAGCACCATTGATCCGGTGTGTGTGTGTGTGTGTATAAAATGTCTCAGTCAGTTTCCTAACTAAGATTCATTAGCTCACTGTGTCTTTGTGTTTCTAGTCGAAATTGACGTGGGGTCCGTATTTCTGGTTCCACATGTGGAGAGTGGCCACGAACACCATCTCAGGTAACATCACCACACTGTGGAGGCTGGAAAACTTCACGGCTTTCTGGATATAACATTTACATTCACATATAATACCTAAACATATATACAGAATTTTGTATTTCACATAGTTCTCCTGAATCAACTGAACTGTGAAATACATCGAGACTGTGTTTTTAATATTATTTTTGTAATTCAACTAAATATGAAAAGGTATGATTTTATCGTGGCAGGTTATGGAATCGCAGCTTCCGAGACATCAGTAGCACATATCACAATAATGATTAACAAATGATATACATCATCCAGGCTGTGTATAAGACGAGAGGTATCGTTTTCTGATAAAGCCTGCATAAATATTAGTTTAAGAAAATGCACGTTAAAGGAGAAATAAAGTTTTAAACACTAATGCATTGCCAAAAAAAAAAAAAAAAAAAATTGATCTTGGAGTCAGAATGAACCCTGAACATCTAAAAGCGTTAATGTATGAACATCTTGAGCAGGAATTAACACCCAGATTTACACTCACTGCCTGGATTTATTTTTCTCCATTCTATAATTTGCACAGATTTCATAAATGTGATACCAGACGTGAGTTTTATTGCTATGATGACCACATCACACAATAACCCAAATTTCAGGTGTAATGTTTGAATCTGTGTGTGTGTTGATGATGCTGATTATTTTTTGGTTTCAGTGTGTGATTATCTGGGAGAGAAAATGGCGTCAATGTTGGGCATCACCACACCCAAGTATCAGTACGCAATCGATGAGTACTACAGGATGAAGAAAGAGGTACTGTGTGTGTGTGTGTACGTTTAGATTGTGTGTATACATTTAGACAGATCTTATGACAGTTTAGAAATCACTGACCTCGGCGTTGCATCCTCAGGAGGAAGAGGCTGATGAGGAAGATCGTCTTTCTGAAGAAGCCCAGCGGCGTTTCGACAGTCAGCACCACAACAAAGAACAGAATCCGACTGTGGAGCAGCCTGAAGGGACGAGTTCCTTCGTCAACATGAGCTTCGAAGTGGAACAGGAGTCATCATGATCGAGTGCCTTTTCTCTACATTAATCTGTGTGTGTGTGTGTGTGTGTGTGTGTGTGTGTGTGTGTGTGTGTGTGTGTGTGTGTGTGTGTGTGTGTGTGTGTGTGTGTGTGTGTGTGCGCGCGCGTGCAGGACTGAGTGACATCACTGATTCATTTCTTTAAATAATATATTTAACCAAGAAAACTATCAAAACTGAGTGCACTCCTTAAATGTTAATTTCTACAACAGATGTATGTGTATGTATGGTGATAATTATATGATGCATTAATACCTGAAAAACCCAAGTGTTGTGATTTTACACTCATGTGAGACGTGTGAAACGACACGATACACAATCTCGAAGCATAATTACATGACAAAACAAAAACGATCAGTTCACTACTGATCCAATTCAGTTCAGTTCAGCTAACTTTCAGTTTTCTGACATCTTCAGGACGGAGGAGTTTCGCTTCTTCGTGGTTCCGTAGTAACATGCGTAACAAGCTGCGTTTTATGTTTTCTGTCTTATTATCTTTGAGAGAGAAAAAAGAGATGCTGCTGAGGGAATGACTGTTTATAGCTGCTATAACGTAAGTGAGAACAGAAACTAACTCGTTTAATGGACGTTCCACGACATCACATGTAACTATAAACAGATGGTCATCTTTTTCTTTTTTCTATTTATAAGGGTTTTCATGCAGGACACATTCCTCTGAGTTGGTAAACTATTTTTAAAATTCTAATTATTGTCTCAACACAATAACTTTATTTTACATTACATTAACTTCATTTTATTTTATTTGGACACTGTTTATAAAGACTGAAAAAGTGGTATTTAATGTAGTAGTGAGTTTGAAGTAGTTATCGTGTGATTAAGTGAAATACTGTGATGTAATGACCAGGACGATTATCATACTGGGAATTTATCATATTTGGTTCTGCTCTCGATTTTTACTTGCAAAAAAAACAAAAAAAAAAACAGATAAAATGATTCAGTCTTAATAGAAACTTCTAGAAGAACTCCTCCAGAACGGGAGCATAATAACCATTTGTGTGAATTTATAAATCATCACTACACTAGGGAATTATTTTTTATTTTCTCTCATTAAAAACTGACGAATTCATTTCCCTCTCTGACTTGTGTGTGCGTGTGTGTGTGTTTTCAGGATGTAAAAATGAGGAAATTAAGATGCTTTGATCTGTTTCAATCCCAACACACAACTTTGGAAAAACTGTATAATTTATTTATGTATAGTTCCTTTAAATGCACTGCTCTCTAACTCTTTTTTTTTTTTTTTTTTTTGGCTTGTTTAAAAAAAAAAAGCCCTGTACATAATAATGTGACTTTCTTTAATAAACTCTTGAACCTTCATCCTGTGTAATAAATGTTTAAATAAAAATGTGCTAAACTGAAGTGCATACATCTACCAGAATTCTTGGCACCCTATATATAGATAGATAGATAGATAGATAGATAGATAGATCTAATATATACTTTGCTAAGGGTTTTTCTAATATATTTGGATTTTTTTAAATGTATTTTTAAATATTTCTATATAATTGTGTATATATGTATATATAATAAATGTATTTCAAGTCCTCATATTGCCAGTCTTTGGGGCAGTGGTGGCTCAACAGTTAAGGCTCTGAGTTACTGATCAGAAGGTTGGGGGGTTCAAGCCCCAGCACCACCAAGCTGCCACTGTTGGGCCCTTGAGCTAAGCCCTTAACCCTCCCTGCTCCGAGGGCACCATATCATGGCTGACCCTGCACTCTGACCCCAACCTCCTAATAAATTGTGATATGCAAAGAAAATAATTTCACTGTTTTGTAATGTACATGTGACAAATAAAGGCTTCTTCTTGTTTCTTCTGAGATCAAGCTAATTAACCACAACCATTTTTTTTAATCCATCTGTACCAAGGGTGCCAATAATTCCAGCACTGACACTAATATTTGTTAAACCTACAAACCCAGACTGCATCTAAGCATCTCCGGGTTTTCATTTACACAGAGTTTGTCGTGGTCACGTGTCATCCATGTCGGCGGAGCCGGTCTCGTCGGTGGTGACCAGCACCTCTCGGTTCTCGTAGGTCCAGAAGCCGTTAAGGTCGATGAGGATGCTGGTGACCGTGTCGCCCTGACCGCTGTTCACCAGATCCTGCAGCGTGATCTTATACGGGTCTCTGGGCTTCACCATGTCGAAGATCTCATCCTGTACACACACACGAGAATACACACGGCTCAGGCATTAACACAGGCTGCAGTAGTCCTGTGTAACACACACTCACTGTACACTTAATTTCCACTTAAGTTATCCTTTATGTTACTTTATCAGCTCAAGAGAAACTGGTTAGATGAGAACCTGTCAAACAGTGAGGTCAAAGGTTACATACCTTGACATCCTGAAAAGATACAGGCTCCTGTCCATGGATTTTCATCTGCTCCTGAATGGCCTACACACACACACACACACACACACACACACACTGTTACGACACACAGTTACACTACGGTGCACGTGCCTCATCAACTCTAAAGTGTTATAACGACTTCCACTAAGAACGATTCTTCTAATAAACCCTAGCGTTTGGGACGCAGCCTTAGAACTGAAGTGCATTAGAGTGAAATAAAGAAGAGAGCAGAGAGCGTTTCCTCTCTGTAAATAAACTCAAATCTCTTTCTGACCCTGAAGAAGTAGTTGAGAGTGAAGACGTTGAGGTGGCCCCTGTTCTCCATGTCCAGCAGCTTGAAGATGTACTGCAGAGCTGCAGGTTCCTTTCTGTTCTCCAGAGCCAGGACAAAGTCCAGGTACGTCTTATAGTCCTGAAACACACACACACACACACACACACACACACGGTGAAAATAAAAACTGTAGTCTCTAACACAAAGTAAATAGGAGACCAAGAGCTGTGATATTGAGAGAGAGAGAGAGAGAGAGAGAGAGAGAGAGAGAGAGAGAGAGAGTGTGTGTGTGTGTGTGTGTTTACCATTTCCCCGTCGTATGTGAGACACTCCTGATAAACACGGTCCAGGAAAATGCTGGTTAAGGTTCCCGTGCCGTAGCGAGACAGTTCCTCTTTACTCAGCATCCCATTATGATCCTTATCCAGGTTCAGGTACTGACCTACACACATACACACACAGACACACACACACACACACCATTAAACACAATCTAAAAAAAAAAATACTCATCCGTGCTACATTAATTATTCAAAAGGAATGAATTTTTTATTTTTACCATAAACCCGGAGTGCAGATGGAGCTGAGAACCAGTTGGACTCCTGACTCTCTTTGGAAAGTTCCTCATCTCTGAGCTGCAGATTAATGCACATGGATTCTAATAAAATTCATAACATTTAACACGCGCGCTCAGAGCTTCCGTGTTCATGGATAAATCTTCATTACCTCAAGCAGATCATCCAGAAAACTGCAAGCCAGGATGTCCTGAATTTTAATTTTACCTGAAAAATCATTTTAAACACAAGAATTAATGTTTAGTCAGTGGTTTATATTCCTTAATAAGATTTTATAATATGGCCTGTGTATTTCAGAATAAACAGGGAAACTATCACTGTAACAGATTAATGTGTTTTTAATTGATAAGATCCCAAATACCGCGTGCTAATTTGCTTGTGCAAGAGGATCAATCGTACACGAAAGAAGTGGGTGTGCTCTGGGTGATTTACAAAGAACAATTGCATCAGTTTCATCACGTGCTACGTATACGTACAAACCAATACGCGTACAGCGTGTTTTTGCATGTGCCGTTTGTTCATGACAGCTACGACATGTTCAGATCTCGGAGAGACTTCCAGAATTCAAACCTAAATGCAACTGCGTGTCTAAAATAACTGAAGGTGGAAAGGCATAAAGATGTGAAATGCGTCAAAAAATACAAAATACAAAAGAGTATGTTCTGTTCATAAGGGACAGGGAATGAGAACTATTTATATAAAGCAACTGGTATTGGAGGTGTGAACATGCGGTTGGTGTCTAGTACCTTTCAGGATTAATAAAGCACACTGCACGTGATAAATTCATTTGCATCGACTCCGCCCACTATTTTACACTTTTATGCAGAAATGCCCTGAATTGTGTTCTGAAACCGTATGGTGTGTGCTTTTTTATTTTATTTTAAAACAAATCAGCCCTAAACAGTATGGAATCAATGAGAGACTGGATTAACGCTGCAGCAGATGGACGAACCCGTGCGCAGAGGGTCGAGGAAGAAGAAGAACTTGCGCACAGCAGTACAGACGTAAAAAGAGTAGAAGGACTTCTCCAAGCCGTCCAGCTGAGGCAGAGTGGGGATCAGCTCCAGGATGTAGTTCTCCAAATCCTAAACACAAAGAAAACAATAACACGGGCTGCCGTTATGCTGCGTGCGTTCACAAACACACTTCAGTATGTGGCTATTCGTTGGCCAATAGGAAACAGTCGGAGGCGGGGCTTCAGTCATTCTGAATGATGAAGATGGATGAATCGATTCACAAGGTCTGTAGAGATACGCAGCTCTGGGATACACACTGTAAATGTGTGAAGATACTCACAGACTCGCGCAGAAATCCCTGTCCTGCGACATCGTACAGACTCAGACCGATCCTCGTCTGGTGAAGCCACACTGACCACAAACCAGCACAGAAGAGGAGGAGAGAGCACAGATATTAAACTCTATTCACATTACACTATGTCTTGAAGCTTCATGTTTGCGTGTACAGGTCAATAAGGTCTCACACACACACACACACACACACACACACACACACACACACACACATTCCCTGACTGCAGATTCGATAGTGTATAATCCCTCACCTTTTCTCATGACGTAATTAAAGAACTGCATGATGGAGACGCGTCCATACGGGTCGTTATGAAGCAGCTTGGCGTACACTCTGGCGGTGAAGAAGAGTCTGAGGAAGAGGAACAGAGTCTTATTATTAATATTAAACACACCGGACATCACGGCTCCCGTTTCTTCTGTCCACATACTTGCACTTTTCTCCTGCTTTCTCTCCGACCTTCAGGAAGCTCTCGTAGCTGATCATGGCTTCATCACCGCTCGTAGGAGGCACTTGATGTTTATCGAGGAGAAACCACAGGTTCTGTGGGCAAAAATACACACGAGCATAAAAATATAGCATTAAATGTAGCATCACATTATATTAATTTAAAGAAAATTTTAATTCCAAATAGTTTTATTTTATTTGGAGAGTATACGTTAGCAGTGCTACTACAGTAACTACGGTAGTCTGCTACCACTGAACCTGGAAGTCAGAAATGTTTGCTACATCCATGCTCCTTATTCCACAAAGTAAACATAGATTTTCTCTAAGCCGACAGAATTTATTGACTGATTTATTTATTTATTTGTTTGTTTATCTGTTTATTAAACCAGGGTAGCACTAGCTAGAGACAAAAATCTCTTTTACAAGCGAGTCTTGGCCAAGATCACAGCACAGCCATTACCACAAACAACATTCAAACGTAGGACATAGCAAATAACACTTATAACAGCACTGCAAAGCTGTTAGAAATGTTCACGCCGAAACAAATGCATCTCAACAGGAGCACGGTTTAAAGGAGACATCAGGAGAAAACAGGAACAGAACACTTTCTTACCTGTAACTCTTCGTTGTCGAGGAGCTCTCGGCTTTTCCTCTGTAGAAACACGGCTCTCGACTCCTCTCGCAGCTTCTGCAGCAGCACTTCATCCTCCGCAGGAAGCTGTCGATGCATACTGACAATTAATGTCCATCATCAACAGAAAATATAATAGAAAAATGTCATAGAAATTATAAAAATAAATAATTATTAAAAAATAATTAAGTAAATATTAAATACATTGAAAAATAACCAAGATAAGCAAGATACAATAGTAATAAATTGGGTAAAGCAGAGAATTGTAGCTCACGGAGAAAAAAACATTACAATTAAATATTTCACACAAATTACATGTTAAAAATTCCGCAAAATGTTAAAAGATAGAACAAATGTAAAACTAGAAAAAACCTAAAGTAAATGTTTTAAGCTGCAGCTCTGTCTCACTCTCTGTCTGTCTGTCTGTCTGTCTCTAACAATAATCTGGCACCTCAATACTTAACTGACTTATTGTTCCTGTACTCCCCTTCTCCAACCTTAAGATCACATGACCATCAACTTCTCACTGTCCCTAGAGCCAAACTTAAAAACCGAGGTGATCGCGCCTTTGCCACCGCTGGTCCGAAACTCTGGAATAGCCTCCCTTTTTATATCAGGCATGCTCCATTCATCTCTGCTTTTAAATCTTCTCTTAAGACTTATCTATTTTCCTTAACATCCCTTAACTAAATTATATTTGGGGCCTTTTATAGTTATGACTTTGTTTGTTTATTTTGTCTTTATTTTTTCTCTGTCTTAATTTATTTCTTTATTCACTGTACAGCACTTTGGTCAACCTCGGTTGTTTTTAAATGTGCTTTATAAATAAACATTGATTGATTGATTGATTGATTGATTGATTGATTGATTAACATCCATCCATTTTCTGTACGTTTTATTCTACACAGGGCTGCGGGGAGCCTGGAGCCTATCCCGGGCCCAATACAACACGATCACCATCAGGATTATATTAAACTGTGTATATTAAAGTGTTACTGGATGGAAGAGGACGCTCACTCTGTAGTAGAAGCGTGGGATGTGTTTAAACGTCCCGTCTTTACTCCCTCCTCCCTTCCATTCCGTATAAAATTTAGTGAAGAGCTCCGTCTCCTCGGCTTTCTTCTCTTCTTCACTCCTGCTGTCTGTAAAACAAAAAGACTTCTGATATCAAATGTCTTGTCCTCTGTGAAGAGTTCATAAAGTGTGTAACTCCTGGATATGGCATTAGCTTCTTATACATGTTACCTGTAGATTTTATATCATTATTATCCATCTACTTCTCTTGTTGATAAGGCAGGACATTTATTCCAGATCTGCCCATTTAAAGAGATATGACAATTTGTTCCTATTAAGCTTTAAGAAAACTGTAAGTGATTTCCATGTTCTTAGAAGCCATATTTTTTTTATGGAAAACCAAATATAAGTTTATTTCAGTCAGAAAAGCCCTAGACTTAAAAAAAGAAAGAAAGAAAGTATTCAAACCGTGAACCATTAATTTTATATTCAGCAATTTACCGATAATTTAGTTTTTTGTATTTATACATATAATACATATATACTATGTATTTAAAAAGCATTTTGCCTGCTCATATTCAGCTGGTAAGTGTTAGCTTGAAGATAATAATGAATGACTCGAAACTACGTTAGCAAACTAGCTTATTAAATAAGTAAGATATCACACCAGGTTTGACCGAGGCCAGTCTTCTTTTCAGAATATCTTTCCAGTGTGCACTTTTGTCGCTTGTCATATCTGCAGTTTTCTAGTTTATAAAAATATTCCGATAATAAACAGAAGGTGTACTTTTCCCTTTCAGAAATATTCATACGGTTTAACCAACTGTTTACGTTTCCGCGTCGGTCGCACAATAATGACGTACCGGGACTCGTCGCGATGCTACTGATGTCACTCTAGTCGCAGCATTGCTAGTGATAGCTACATGAGGTGTTTAGGTAGGTATCAGTTTTCTTTTATATTTGAGATGATTAAATGTAAGTGAACGCTGTTTTAACTGAGGGAAGAGAAGCAGAAGATTCGTTATCATGGTCAGGTCTCTAATTTACTTTAAAAAAAAAATTGTGTTAGCGCTTTATTTTTAACAAGAGTGACAGTGATGTACGTTCAGTGACGTCTGGTTTATTATTGCTAGACAACTAGATGCACAAAAGTTAATATGAGCTCTTGAAGATGTAATTTGAAGTCAATTTTTAAGTCATTTAAAAAAAATAATAAATTGTGTTTTCTGTCAAATCAGCTTCAAAAACAGTTTGCAATGGGATCCTTTATTATAACAAATTCAAGGACTTGTCTCAAGCACCTGTGCCCCCTACTTAGGCACCCTCTTTATCACCAGCGTGCTCTGCAAAAGAATAAGCAGCCCAATAATCAAACCTACTGCACCAAAGGAGAGAGAAGACCATCAGAGTTTCATGGCACCAAGCACAGAGACTTCACTCAGAGAGAGAGAACTTCATTCCCAAAGTCAGTGTTTGCAGCCGGCAATGCCAGAAGAACCGCTGAGATTTTAAAGAGGAAATCAGGAGCGGATCAGGTCAGTGCGGGTTCACCGAAAGGCCGGGCAGCTTTTATAGCCGAGATTCCTGATCGGGCTCTGAGCGTTTCAGAATGGAGAGATCTAAAAAGCAGCTCGTCCAGGCCAGAGCGCTTCGAGCTGAGGATGATGGAGGGAATGCTGGCCGCTGAGACTGACATCAGCATCGCTAAATCCCTCCTCAACTACGTTGCTGCTGAAAATGGAACCCTGCCATATGAACTGCTGCTCAGGTATCTGACGCTTTGTGTTTCTGGTGGCCATCACTCAGAAGTTTCCGACGTCTACGACATCATGAAGAGCTGCTTTAAGACTCTGGACACAGGAGCGTACAGTCTGTTTGTGAAAGGCCTGAGTCAGACCGAGCGCTGGACGGAAGCCCTGATCATCCTGGAGGACATTAAGAAGGTCATCACACCGTCATCCAGGAATTATGGTGATGCTGTCAACGGGGCTGTTCTCCATGGCAACAGGGAGACGGCGTGGCGTCTGTATGGTGAGCTGATGGATCAGGGACTGATGCCCAAACAGGAAACCTGGCGGTGTTTATTTGAGAGTGGTGTGAGTCAGCGTGCACACAAAGACGATCTCCTGGCAATCCTGACCTACATGAGAGAAAACCAGATTTATCCGGAGGAGAAGCTGGTCAGAAGCATTAAAGCGTGGTTTGAGAGGTAAGGAAATGCCTCGTTAGGGGTGGAACAGTATGATACATTCTCAGTAAGGTCATCTTCTATACCTTTGCCACTCCCTCACAAGCTAGTGTTGGGTTTGGCAGAAACCACCATTATTGCTATAATTCCGAAAGTCGAATTCTGAAGGCGTCGTGTTTTTATCTCGTTACAGATTACCAGATGAGAACTGGAGAGGGAAGTTTACTTCTGTGGATCCCAGGTGCGTAGCTAAATTAATTTAATTTAATTTAATTCCACTACCATTTATTTGTAAACATTTGTCTTTACTACGGTTCTGATCTTAATCAAAAATTAGATAAAGCTCATTTCTGCTAACACAGCTATGAGATTTTTAAGTTAAAAACAGATACTTTTAGCTGTAAATGCTGGAGTAGAATGGCTACTAATGCAGAAATTAAAACGCACTTATTTAACAGATTCATTAATCCAGAGCAAACAGCTGAAAGCGCAGTGATACAAAGTACTACTGTAAAAAGAAAGAAAATACTTTACAAACAAAATGAACATGTTTGCGCTGTTGGACAGAGGAGTGTGTCAGAGCTGTGGGACAGAACTGGAGTCCATCCAGCTGACGGAGGAGGAATACACTCAGCTAAAACACAGAGTGATGGAGGATGTGATCGAGGGCCGGGACGTCTTCAATAAGACCACACCTGAGGTTTGCTTCACTTCCTTTAACTTCTGTTTGCCTTATTTCCAAACACACACACACACACTGCAGAAGGAAGTCACCTGGCAGGAGGAGATGTGCAGAGCTGACGGGACTGCAGGGAACTGCACTTAATCTCACATTCGGAAATTAAAAGAAGTATGGGAACAGTATGGGAGCAGTATGGGAAGAGTATGGGAACATTATGGGTATTAGAATAGCATAGGATCATTAACAGATTTGTGTTGGATTGGTATCGGTTGATACTGTGTGAATATTCCCTCAGGTTGCAATGGTTTCTGGGAAAGTTGTGCTTATGCAGTGATGTCGACTCAATCCCTCAATTAACAAAGTTGAGCCGACCTGATTAACTAATGGATTTCCTTTTAAAGATGTCACCAAGGGGACTTAACCAAGGGAAAGTCGATGAGCTTAGTGTTTAAGGCAGTTTTGAAACACAAATTTCCTCATACCACCAGTCCTCACTTTCTGAGTGCACGCTTTACACTTACACTTACACTTACAGCAGTGACCACCAGGTGGCAGAAACGTCATATCTGTGTATCACCAGTTCATGCCACTTTATGGATCTACTCCCTGCTCTGAAATGAAGCAGGAACTTTAAACATGATTATAAGAATACTTCAGTCTTTCAGTGTGTTACAGATGAGGGTCTAAACATTGCACATGCCTATAATCATTTACACGATATTTACCCAGCACAGTACTGTATTATCACCAGCTGCCCGGTGTAAGCCACGTGTTTGGGCAGTGAGGTAAAGTCTGTCCCATCTGAAGGCTAGCATTAGGACAGCTGTCTTTGTCCTTATTTTGGACATTTGAGCAATGTGTGTCATGTGTGTCCCTCTGAGAGAAGGCAATCCCATCATTCCATTTACAGTGTGACAGTTTCCGGCTCTTAAAGTGACGACATGGATCAAAGTGAAACGTTCAGCCGAGACAAATTTAGCATGTGACGTTTTCATCTTTAGTGTGCCAAGTCATGAAATCATACTGGCACCAGTTTAGCATGTTAGGAGGTATGGCCTAAAAAATATTGAATATATATATATATATATATATATATATATATATATATATATATATATATATATATATATATTTGCCTACGTTTCATTTTTACCAGATTTTTTCACTTTAGTTGTTCCTGGTGTTTACGCTGCTTTTTCCCAGGCGCTCAGTCTGCAGATGTAAATAGAGCGCAGGCCTGCAGACTCGCTGCCTACTGCCACATTTAGATGTGAGTTAGGGGCTTTCCAGGACACACACTCTCACGTGTGTGTGTGTGTGTGTGTGTGCGTGCGTGCGTGCGTGTGTGTGTCAGTTTAGCCTGCATACACACCAGCCAGATTTAGGAGATAGGCAACACACGGTGTCAAACGTCTCCACTGAAATTCCCGCTGCAGCAGGAACACGATGGTTATTTATGTTTCTGTGTAAATCATTTCCACTGAAGTCTCTTTTCACACGTAAAGTTTATTTGTAATCAGTCCCGCTTAATATTACGTGATGTTTAACGTGAACATTCACTGTGTTATTGTAGATGCTTTACTCAGTACGTACAGTACTGATGTTCAAAATCACTCCACATATATTTATATGTATATATAAAATATTGATATGCATTATATTTTCTTAAATTATTAATTTATTAAATTATTAAATAGTGATAGGATTACTAATATTAATATATACATGTACATATATATTTTTTCATTACTCAGGCGGCTTGCTTAGGCGCTGTTTTAGGTCATTAGATAAAGTGTGTCAGGTTTAAGATGAGTTTTTTTCTCTGCAGGACAAATGCAATATCGTAATCTGTGACAAAATAATAAAATACTAAGACATTAGATTACTGTTATGGTGTTAAACTGACTTTTCTGTAAAAGTTGTGGACGTTGTGCACGCGGTGTGTGTGTGTGTGTGTGTGTGTGTGTGTGTGTGTGTGTGTGTGGTGAGACACTCATTTGTGGGTGTTATGGCTGAGGCGCGTTCGCGGCACAAAGGGGTTTCACATTTCAGCCCTCAAAGGCCTCTCACATGAGTGACCATGGAAAGTCCCTGTGTGTATGTGTATGTGTGTGTGTGTGTGTGTGTGTCTGTATATATATATATATATATATATATATATATATATATATATATATATATATATATTATATGTATGTGTGTATATGTGTATATGTGTGTGTGTGTGTGTGTGTGTGGCCCCCCACTGCTGAAGTGAAACCAACCAAGGACTCTGCAAACCCTCCCACAGATCTCACACACACAAACTTTATGTAAAGCACATATTTATAGCACATCAATAAGCATTGCAAAAGTATGTTTATAAACCACTGTTAGTGGATTTCTGCAAAAAAAAATGTTATGTTGAATGTGATTTCGGCGTTACGTGAGCTGCACAGTGCTCTGCGATGCCGTCTGAATAACGTCATGCTTTCTATCCATTTATAGTTACATTTAATGCTGTGGAACGTTGGTGAAGCAAGTTAGTTCCTGTTCTCACTTACATTATAGCAGCTATAAACACTCGTTGTACACGTCCCTTTGAAGGAGCTGTTACTGTAGAAACGATAAAGTATTAGAACGAGCGCGTTAATATAAACCTGTGAAGCGTAAAAAAAAGAGATTGATGAGTTTGATTATCGGGAAGTCACGGATCATGATAAATAAATGAAGCCTCTTCTCTCGTTATTTTAACGTCAGGTCACTCTGTCGTCACATGGAGACCGTGTCTGCACACTTTAGTGATAATTGAGAGTTTAATTGATGAGTTTATTGATATTACATAATATTCGTAGCACCCGCCTGAAGGTAATTTACATTTGTGAGTGAGTAATATTGTACTATTTTAAGTGTCGACCTGCAAACAATGTGGTGCAAACAAAAATAATGAATCATTATGGTTTATTATAGAGCGATTGGTAAGGCGGTGTGATTGTGACATTAGAAATGGTGGCTGTTCCGACTGCGAGTGTTAATTATGTGTCAAAGTGACTCACGCTGTAGTGTTCAGGAAGAACGGACAGATTTACTGTAACAGCCAAACCTCCTGATCATTTTTATTCTCTTTATATTCTGCTCCTTGTTAATGTTTAACATGAACACCTTCTTTATGATCTTTCCTCTGAATTCTCTCTCAGAGCTTTCATTTCCTTATGAGTCGAAAGTTTGTACACCCCTGCTTATAGAAGGTTTCTTCTTCTTTTTTTTCTTCTTTTTTTAAAAAATTGATTTCGTACTATTTTAGAATAATATTACACGGTGTTAAATCCAAGCTATTTTATATTTTAATAATCTGATCAATTTCGGCATTGTCTCACCCAGCTTCTTGCAGGAAATGTTTATTAAAAATTCCCAAATCAGTCAAGAACACATTCTGTAACTACTTACTGATGAATTAAATTAGTTTATTAAATTAGGGCATTACACTTCTATATATATTGGTATTAGAAACAAGTTTCAGTCAGAAACCTTTATCATAATGTTTTTAACAATAACAGTATTTTGATTAAATAAACGTTTGATTTGTAGTGTATGTGGGAAGGAAAGTGTTGTGTGTGTGTGTGTGTGTGTGTGTGTGTGCTGCGTTAGTTTGTGTTTCGTCTTGAAATGAAAAAAATGCTATATGTAGATGTTTTAAAACGGTTTTTGGCTATAAAACATTAAATATTTCATCATTTCAGAATCATTTTGTGGCTGAAATGAATGACTGATCGTGACAGAGTGGGATGTGTATTAAATAAATCACTGATATAAACAGAGCGTGTAGAACAGCCCACTGTACTTCTAACTCCAGTCAGTTCAACGTTTAGTTGGTGAATACCTGATTTCTAGACTGAAATAAATAGAAACAATTAAAAATGAGTCAATGTTGGATTTTTCAGAGTAATTTTATGACGAAATGAATGCATTTCCCATTTTAGTCTGTGTCAGTCCCTCCAGGATTTTGCGATGGCAGAAATTAACGCAACATCAAGGAAACTCCGTAATGTCCGGAGGAGCTGCATTTTTTCTAAATTACCGCGGATTTTCCGCAGATTTGGGCCGAGACGCATCATGTGACTTAATCAAAGCGCGCATTCAGTCAAAAGCCCTCTTCGATTCACGTGCGTCGAACACGAGTGCAGCTAAAAGCTCTCATTTACCAACAAACATCACCGTCAAAGAGCGTGCAGAACAATTTCACGCGATTGCGATTTCGCCAATTCAAGTAGTTTTCCGCAAAAAAAAATAGCACAAAAAACTCTGCAAGTTACATCGCAAATTTTGAAAAAAGCAGCAGCAAAATCGAGCGTTTTTGGCCGGAACAATCACAAAAAAAAACTCCACGCAATCCTGTACGGACTGAACAATAAATTAATACATTATTACATGATACGTTTCCTTGAAAAGCAAATGAACACGACGTACATGGATCAGGAAATATCAGGACGTCAGCGGGTTCTAATCTGTTTGAAATGACATTTTACAAAAATAAAAGACTTATATGTGTCGTATATGTGTGTGTTTACATTTAATTTAATGATAAACATTTTGTTCAGCCATTTCCCCCTGTGTTTACACACACACGCCACCAAGCAGCATTTCCTCTCAACACTTAGAACCTTTAACGGTTTCTTAATTGTCTCTCAGGGGAACCGTTAAAGGTTCTATGTACAACAGAGTGTTTCCTCATAGAGAACCCTTATATAGAATTTCAGAACCGTTAATTATCCAAAGAACCCTCGAAGAACCCTTTTTAAAAGTGTGTGTATTAAGCAGGTAAGTTCGCGGTACAAAATTTAATACCTAGAATCTGTCAGGAGTTTAACATTTAGCTGCTTGGTACTTAGTACACTGTTAGAAAAAAAGGGTTCTTTAAGGATTCATGGGATAATTAAGGGTTCTTAGCCTCCTAAAGGGTTCTACTGTGTGATTTGAGACACAGCTTTAAGTTCTAAATGAAAGAAATGAGATTTAATGCTCTTACAGCTGCAGTGTAAATGATCATGCAGGCCAGCAGGTATGTGTGTGTGTGTGTGTGTGTGTGTGTGTGTGCAGCGCACACACACACACACACAACACATGCAGGGCAGAGTCACGCTCGCATACATACACGTGACCTTATCACCCGGAGTGGGAATCCCCACGCTTTCTGTTCTCATTGAGAACAGAGCAACAAACACGCCTTCACACACACACACACACACACACACTGTACATATATAACCCTACTGTTCTCAGAAAGGATAAAAATGTGATGGTGTGTTATAGCTTTATTTATAAATAACACTTCATCAATTTAAAATGCTAAATGTCAGCGTGTTTTTCACAGTGCGCACACACACACACACACACACACACACACACACACACACACAGGCTTCTATTAATAATAGCATTGATACTCTAGAAATAGAAATCTATATATAACTTTCTATAAAATGCAGATCAGAGGAGCTTGTAGTGCATACATAAAAAAAAAAAAGAAAGAAATAATACACACACACACGGCTGTAGTTTTCTAAAAGGGTTCGTTAGTGTTAGTCTTAATAATAATGATAACCTTCATGCAGAATAATTCTGCAAACATATGCAAAAAATAAAAATAAAATAATAATAATAGTTTATCTGCATATAAAATGCATCAGTGCAGGAATTATTATTAACACAAATAAGAAAATGAATATAAAGGTGATGTTTTTAGAAAAAAGAATGAGTTAATATAGATAATAGATACCTGCGTGACGTGTGTGTGTGTGTGTGTGTGTGTGTGTGTTCAGAGAGTAGAAGAGTGAATTATAAAGTTACAGAGCGTTATAATTAAAATAATAATAAGAAGAAGTCATGTATAATTAAAGCTTAATAGTAGTAATTTTCTTTCTGTAGATCCGTCTTTTCTGTTCACATGCAGGTTAGACGACTTTACTGTCCAAACAGCACCACAAACAGGAAGTAACACACACACACACACACACACACACACTCACACACACACATACTTAAGTGCTTTTGTGGTTTTTCCCTCACATTCTTTTTGTGTTTTGGTATCAGGAAATTCTAGAAATAGTCCATAAATCTGCTGCAACAGAACTGCAAGTGTGTGAGTGTGTGTGAGTGTGTGTGAGTGTGTGTGAGTGTGCGTGAGTGTGCGTGAGTGTGTGTGAGTGTGCGTGAGTGTGCGTGTGTGTGTGCCACCACTCTGGTTCAGAGAGGCTGTTAGTTTTGGATAAACACAACAATTGGTTGTGTTTAGACAGACAGACAGATGAGTAGAGACAGACAAATAGATGAGTAGAGACGGACAGACATGCACAGATGTGTAGAGACAAGAAGATGTGTTAAGACAGACAGGTACACACAGTGAGACAGACTGGCTTGCAGACAGACAGTTGTGTACAGAGTGATGTACAGATAGAAAGACATGTACAGACCTGCAGAGAGAGGTGTGCATACAGACAGACATGTAGAGACAGAAGCGTGCAGATGGTCAGGTGTGTAGAGACAGACAGCCATGGTTCGAGACAGACATGTACAGACAGACAGATAGGCAGTGAGACAGACAGATATTTACAGTACATACAGTAGTGTGTGTTAGATATTGGCATTTGGATGGTAATAAATGCTTTATAAGTGATTTATTTCACTTGACCTGTGACACATGACCCTGAGACACCTGTCTGTCTCTCCAGCAGCAGTGAGACAGCTTCAGCACAATTCATTCATTCCTCTTGTGGTTCAGAGGATGTTTAAGGGACGTTCCAGCTGTTTTGGAGCATAACAATGCTGTGTTCTTCTGCTCGTGTTGTAAATCTAATGCTGGGTATTTATCCAAACGTCCTCATCTGCACACACACACATACACACACACACACACATACACACACACACACACACACAGCTTCTCATCTGCACACACACACACACACACACACACACAGCTTCTCATCTGCACACACACACACACACACACACACACACACACACACAGCTTCTCATCTGCACACACACACACACACACACACACACACACACCTTCTCATCTGCACACACACACACACACACACACACACACACACCTTCTCATCTGCACACACACACACACACACACACACACACACACACACACACACACACCTTCTCATCTGCACACACACACACACACACACACCTTCTCATCTGCACACACACACACACACCTTCTCATCTGCACACACACACCTTCTCATCTGCACACACACACACACACACACACACACACACACCTTCTCATCTGCACACACACACACACACACACACACACACACCTTCTCATCTGCACACACACTCACACACACACACACACACACCTTCTCATCTGCACACACACACACACACACACACACACACCTTCTCATCTGCACACACACACCTTCTCATCTGCACACACACACACACACACACACACACACACACACACACACACCTTCTCATCTGCACACACACACACACACACCTTCTCATCTGCACACACACACACACACACACACACACACACCTTCTCATCTGCACACACACACACACACACACACACACACACCTTCTCATCTGCACACACACACACACACCTTCTCATCTGCACACACACACACACACACACACACACCTTCTCATCTGCACACACACACACACACACACACACACACACACACACACCTTCTCATCTGCACACACACACACACACACACCTTCTCATCTGCACACACACACACACACACACACACACACACACACACACACACACCTTCTCATCTGCACACACACACACACACACACACACCTTCTCATCTGCACACACACACACACACACACACACCTTCTCATCTGCACACACACCTTCTCATCTGCACACACACACACACACCTTCTCATCTGCACACACACACACACACACACACACACACACACACCTTCTCATCTGCACACACACACACACACACACACACCTTCTCATCTGCACACACACACACACACACACACACCTTCTCATCTGCACACACACACACACACAAACACACACGCACACACCTTCTCATCTGCACACACACACACACACACACACACACACACACACCTTCTCATCTGCACACACACACACACACACACACACACCTTCTCATCTGCACACACACACACACACACACACACACACACACACACACACCTTCTCATCTGCACACACACACACACACACACACACACACACACACCCCTTCTCATCTGCACACACACACACACACACACACACACACACACACACACACACACACCTTCTCATCTGCACACACACACACACACACACACACACACACACACACACCTTCTCATCTGCGCGCACACACACACACACACACACACCTTCTCATCTGCGCGCACACACACACACACACACACACACAGCTTCTCATCTGCGCGCACACACACACACACACACACACACACACACCTTCTCATCTGCACACACACACACACACACACACACCTTCTCATCTGCACACACACACACACACACACCTTCTCATCTGCACACACACACACACACACATTCTCATCTGCGCACACACACACACACACCTTCTCATCTGCACACACACACACACACACACACACACACACACACACCTTCTCATCTGCGCACACACACACACACACACACACACACACCTTCTCATCTGCGCACACACACACACACACACACACACACCTTCTCATCTGCGCACACACACACACACACACACACACACCTTCTCATCTGCACACACACACACACACACACACCTTCTCATGTGCACACACACACACACACACCTTCTCATCTGTACACACACACACACACACACACACACACCTTCTCATCTGCGCACACACACACACACACACACACACACCTTCTCATCTGTGCACACACACACACACACACACACACACACACACACACCTTCTCATCTGCACACACACACACACACACACACACACCTTCTCATCTGCACACACACACCTTCTCATCTGCACACACACACCTTCTCATCTGCACACACACACACACACACACACAAACACACACACAGCTTCTCATCTGCGCGCACAGACACACACACACACACACACACACACACACACACCTTCTCATCTGCACACACACACACACACACACACACACACACACAGCTTCTCATCTGCGCGCACAGACACACACACACACACACACACACACACACACACACACACACACACACACACACCTTCTTATCTGCACACACACACACACACACAAACACACCTTCTCATCTGCACACACACACACACACACACACACACACACACACACACACACACACAGCTGCTCACAGACAGAAGGAAGATCAGCATCTCTGATTTGTATGTCACGGAATTCACGGACTTCCTCCTTGGTTTTCTTCTTTTGTTTTGGTTTGAATGGGACACTGGCGTGTGGCCAAGAACATACTGAACTGAGCATGAAAAGCAAACAGAGCGGGGAATTCCAGCTGGAGCCGAGCCAGGAACACTCCACCCTCACCTCAGAGCCTCACTTCCACAACACACACACCTCTGTTCTTCACGAAATGCACAGTCCACACAATCTTCTCATACCACATTGCATTCCATGGTGGCGTGTATGTTTACAAGTCCTGCAGCCTACACACACACACACACACACACACACACACACACAGCATATCACAGAGTGTTTTATTTATAAAGAAGCATAAACTCCTCTGTCCTGAAGATGTCGGAAAGCTTTACCTCTGACTGTTACAAAGCGCTGACACTGGAGACTCCTTCCATACATGATAAATAAAGACATTTCTCCTTACAGAAAATTTCACTGTATCAAAGGTATCATGTGAACGAGCTGTTGCTCCAGAATCAATCCAGAACTCAGCAGTGCTGTGGTGTAATATTTTAATAATGTATTTATATTTGTTCAGTTCTGACATGAGTTTATGAACAAAAACATCATTGTGTGGTTCTTCTCTGAATTCCAAAAATACCAAAATTAACTTTGCGACTTTTTTTTTTTTTTTTTTAACAGGAGCTGGAAAGTTTTAAGAGCTTTGTGAAGAAAAGACCTGCGTTTGATGTCGTCATTGACGGCCTGAACGTAGCCAACATCGCACCGAAGTGTGTAAAATCAGAGACGGTGAGTGTTCGGTGTGCTCGGTTTAATTCGGCTTGATAAACTTTACAAACAGAGCGACGTCAGACTCTTCTTTTTTTAACCCTTTTATCTTTTTAATCCTTTTGTCATGTTAGATTCTGTTTTAAATTGGTAGAAATGATGTTTAAATGTAAAATGTTACTGAGTGAAATGATCTCTGTTCAGGGACATGTGACGATTCAGTCATACAGCTGTAGAGCACGGTGCTAAACTGGTGGCTATACACTTCCATTACTAGCTAGCGACATTAGCCTCGTAGCTGGAAACCAAAGAAGCAAACTTCAGACACGGGTTTCGTCTGATTTGTGGTAAAGGAGGACGTTTGTTTTTTGTTCCTTTAAAACGGATTCTAAAATCAGATGAGAAATGCAAGCATAAAAAATAACTCGGAGACTTCTTTATTAACTTAAAGACTTATTTATTTAGCTTATTAAAACAGCATAATACATAATTAGCATGCAACCCTTAATGTTAAATTTAAATATATTGAATTTATTACTTTAATACATCATCATGGCTGAATTTCTTGCACTTTGCACACATTTTTTGCCACACTAAAATCACCAATAATAAATATTTATAAATATAAAGTGTTTGAAAACAGCTTGTGAATGAAGAAAACCTTTGTGTGAACTAGAGCTGCATGTTAATTGTGCAGATTAATCTGACGCTTTCCACCCGGCGAGCTTAATCATTCCGAAAGCCCTCAATTACTCATCGCTGAAAAAGGGAAAAGCCTTCTGATTAATTAAGCGCCTCATCCACGTGTGCGAGTGCGAGTCCCTGCTGGTTTTATTTTTGCATCTGACCTTGTTCCAGTTTTCTATTCTCAAAATGTTTCTTGGCTTTGACTGGTCCGCTATTTTCACTTGTGTTACTTCCCCCCCACCCCCCGTCCATTTCAGCCACCAGCGTCAGTGTAGAGACGACCGAGCGCTTCGTGTACACCCTTTTAAGGTCTACTTAATGAGAAAATGTCAGAGGTCAACCACTAATCCAGGGGGGTCAGACATATGGAACCAGTCTGATAACTGTTCT
The DNA here is from genome assembly GCA_023630585.1 of Cranoglanis bouderius. Taxonomy (NCBI): domain Eukaryota; kingdom Metazoa; phylum Chordata; class Actinopteri; order Siluriformes; family Cranoglanididae; genus Cranoglanis; species Cranoglanis bouderius. Next base: position 13,103,647 of record CM042548.1, on the reverse strand, counting down.
AATCCGGGCCACTAAATGAATTTACAATCTGTTTTCTAAATTAAAATTATCTGGACTGCAACTGAATTGAAAGATTTGTTTAAAAAAGGGGTGGGGGGGGCGAATGTGTGAATGATACGCA
>CM042548.1:13058526-13098526 GCA_023630585.1 Cranoglanis bouderius | reverse complement strand
TTCTTCTATATAGACAGTAATAGATGGAGATGGATCTTTACAGTCATTTTTGAATTCAATTTTATTTTTCCCTGACAGAGTATGCGTTCAAGGCCATTAATCAGGGAGGACTGACCTCAGTAGCGGTGCGGGGGAAAGACTGCGCTGTCGTCGTCACTCAGAGAAAAGTTCCTGTATGAAGTTTTAACAAAACAGACCTCTGTCTCTCTGTCTGTCTCTTTATTTCCGTCTGTCTTTTGCCATCTTTCTATCTCTCTCGGTCTCTTGCTGTCTATCTGTCGCTCTCTCTCTCTCACCATCTATCTCTTTCTCTTTTGCTCTCTGTCTCTGCCTCTTGCCATCTGTCTCTTTCTCTTTATCACTCCCTTTATCACTGCCTGTCTGTCTCTTCCTTTATTCCGGTCTCTCTGTGTTTCTCTCTCCATTTCTTGCCATCTCTCTCTCTCTCTCTCTCTCTCTCTCTCTCTCTCTCTCTCGCTCTCTCTCTCGCTCGCTCTCTCTTGCATCCATCTCTTCCTCTTTATCTCTCTCTCTCTCTCTTGCCCCCCCCTCTCTCGCTCTCTCTCTCTCTCTTGCCATCTGTCTCTCTCTCTCTCTCGCTCTCTCTCTCTGTCTCTTGCCATCTGTCTCTTTCTCTTTATCTCGCTCTCTCTGTTTCCCTTGTCACAGTGAAGTACACATTTGTAGTGCATTGCTGCTTGAGTATAATAATTATTGAAATAAATGTTATAAAATGTACAGCACACTCATCTTATTGTGCTCAGTAGAAGGTAAAGTAGGAGTTCATTAAACAGTTTCACTAATAGTCAGGCAAAAGACAATAACTGTTAGGTTTTTTTTTTCTTAAATGTCAGGGAGTCGAAAGATTCGACTCTTATTGATGAGCTGAGTCAAATGATTTGACTCACTGAACAGAGCTGGAATTCCCGTCACTAATCTACAGTACTCAGTGGTTTGTCTCCTTTCTCACTGTTTTTAGGACAAACTATTGGACGCCTCCACCGTTAGCCACTTATTCAGAATAACAGAGAACATTGGCTGTGTGATGACCGGCATGACAGGTGAGTGCTTTACTACTCAGTTTACGCTGTGGTAGAAGAGGAATAAAACACTTGTGAATGTGCTGTTTTTGGAAAATACCACGTGTGTGTGTGTGTGTGTAGCTGACAGCAGGTCGCAGGTACAAAGGGCCCGTTACGAAGCTGCTAACTGGATGTATAAGTACGGATACGAGATCCCAGTGGACATGCTGTGTAAGAGGATCGCGGATATCTCTCAGGTGTACACGCAGAATGCAGAGATGAGGCCGCTCGGCTGCTGTAAGTCACGTCAGAGATCACTACACACTAAACGTCCTGCTATAGCTTCGCTTTTTTGTTCAGGGTGCTAAAACCTTTGCACGGCCAGTTAGAGCGAGATGAATTTGGTCGCACACTGGGCTAAGTGGAGATTTGTGTGGTGTCCCAGGTATGATCGTGGTCGGGGTGGATGAGGAATGCGGGCCGCAGGTGTATAAGTGCGACCCCGCCGGTTATTACTGCGGCTTTAAAGCCACGGCCGCCGGCGTCAAACAGACCGAGGCCACCAGCTTCCTGGAGAAAAAGGTCAAGAAGAAATTAGACTGGACCTTCGAGCAGACCATCGAGGTAACGACGTCCTTCGTACGGCTGCGATGATTCATCAGACCGCCTTTATATTCTTTCATTTGTTTCAAAATTGTGCATTTAAGTATATAATTTCTTTTATCTGACAGACTGCAATCAGCTGCCTGTCTACAGTTCTGTCCATTGACTTTAAGCCTTCAGAGCTGGAAGTGGGCGTGGTCACTACAGAGGAACCCAGGTTCAGGTGAGTCAAACACAAACACTCACCTTTAAACCTAGAAAAAAAAAAAAAAACAACCTCAGGGAAAGAAAATGCGGACTGGAGAAGGAAGTTGTGTTTTGTTTTGTTTTGTTTTTTTTACTGTCAAATGGAAATACAATGCAACATGAAAGCAAGATTTAAAAAGGAATTAAAAAAAGACTAATATGATGATGTATGAATGAGAAGATTTTGTGAGTGTTGATATAAATCACCAATATATCACTGCATGAGTTGTAATTATCTCATTAATCACTGGTGTAACTGAACACAACGGCTTCCACACTCAATTATTCAGCAGCACACAGAATGGCACTTGATCCAGCACAGACTGTTATTTTATTTTTTACGTCGTGCTCTGACAGTTACTCGTGCGCACGACTTTACTGCACTTAAGGCAAAAGCGAGCTCGGTGAAACCACACAATTAGTGCAGAAGTGAAAGTAAACGAGTGCTCTGTGTGTAAACACGGTAAAAGTGCACATTTAAATGCTCACGGAGACAGTAATGTATTATTTTGTCGCGTTGTATATTTAATAATGCTATTTTGCGTGTTTTATTTCCGCCCCAGGATTCTGTCTCAGTCTGAGATCGACGCCCATCTCGTGGCCCTGTCTGAGCGCGATTGAGAACGAAGACGTTAAGTTTGTAAGAAGCACTACGTCATATCCTCAGTATTCAGGTCGGCCTCTTCTCTGCTCCGCTCTCTGCTGTTTATTTCGCTTTCTCCTGCAACACCTCAATAAAAACACAACTGTTTTTGACAATCTGTGCGTCCTGGTTTCTTTTATTTACCTGCTCTGATTCTGTTTCTAAGAGAATATTGATCATGTTTCTCAGGCGACGGCGTTAAAACATGAATAAATCCTCCCAGCCTGCGTTATTTATTTGATGCATTAACCATTTTACGAAATCTGTCTCTTCCTCGTCGTGTTCTGAGGAGTGGGTTATTGCAGCAACATGCGACTTCCTGTGTGAGTTTCCTCACCGCTGTACATTAAACTCTATACAGAGTGCATTCTTCTCTCCAGTCTGCTTTCACTAAAGTGCACTTGGAGACGAGGCTGCGGAGTTTCGCGTTAACGTTCTTGTTCATCTGAGTGTCAGGATTTTAACAGTAACAGTATTTTCCATCACTGAGTCTGTGTTTATCCTCTCGCTCTGTATCTGCACTTCATTCTCTCCTGTGATGTGTGGAACACTTCAGTTTCCCTTACATTATCAATAAACAAGCTGTCTATCTCCTTAGCTGTCTGTCAGACAGCAACTAATTATTTATCCGTCTCGGTATCTGTGTCTCTCTGCTGGTCTGCATGAGGACCGGGCGATTTGACAAAAATATCATATCGCGATACTCTTAAGACATTTCTACAATATGCAAATTCAGGTTAGATTTCAATTATTAAGAAGTGATAAAAATGCTACTTCTGTTCAGTTTCTAATTTAAAAAAAAAAAGAATAAAACTGTTTATAAAAAGATATTGCAGAAAAGTGTATTGTCCTATAAATTAATCACAATATTGATATTATATCATCATATCGCCCACCCCTGAACATTCTTCTGTCCTTCTGTCTCGCTCTCTGGCTTTTTGTACATCTATTTTTGTGTATCTGTCTATATTTACAGGAATAATAATAAAATAAATAAATAATAATAATGACAATAAAAAAACTTTTATTTACATTGCACCTTTCATACATATAAGATGTAGCTCAGTGTATTAAAGTGAGGAGTCAAAAAAATGAATTAAGACAAAGCCAAGAATGAAAGTTGAATAAAAATGAATGGGGGGGAAAAAAATTTTAAATTAAGAAATTGTTATAAAAGACGTGAAAATTAAACCACAAATGAAAGTAGGGAAAGAAAACTAAATGAATAGAAATGTAAATATAACTAGCTAGTTTTAAGAAATGGAAAATATAAATAAAAATATTTTTTTTGTCTGTCATCTTGTGTGTCTTTACATATGACTACAGTCAGTGCCAGAATTATTGGCACCCTTGGTAAAGATCAGCATGAAATCATGTGGGTTTGGTTCGTTTTTTCAAAAATAAATATTAAATTGCATTTTTATTTATTTTCTTAGAGCTTTGCAAAGGGTGTGTGTCTGTCTGTTCTTCAAATTCTTTGTTTTTTGGGGTCAAGGCTTCTTAGCTCTTTAATAAGGTTCCTGAAGACTTTCTGAGAGGAGCATGCTCTTCTAGTGTTCTACATAGAAACTTCCCTCCAGAGCAACAACCGAAGAACCATTACAGGTTCTAGATATGACGTTTGCATGTGTATAGCTGTCTGTCTGTCTATCTATGTGTGTGTGTGTGTGTGTGTGTGTGTGTGTTTCTGTCAGAAGGATTTGATGAGCAGTCTCACATGTTAAGCGCTTCCCTTGAGATATAAATGAAACGTGTCCCCTCTGATTTTTCCCCGTATTTGCATAGAGATGACAGTCCGGTCTCGGGGTTAATAAATGAAATGTGATAAATCCCCGAAGAAGAAAAAATCAAACAGAGAGAGAGAGACGGGTTTTCCGGCTGACGTTTCTCGGATTAAGCTGAATCATCTGAGATTCTTGCACTTGTTATGTTTTTGTGTGTGTGTGTGTGTGTGTGTGTACGTACTCCAGAGGGAGAGTTCTGACTCTGTGATTTGCATGAGTGTGTGAGTTTTCTCCAGAGAGTGACGCTCGAGTCTGAGACGCAGGTGCAGCCCCTTGCCAATCTCTCAGGTTTGTATTTAAATCACTGAAACCACACGCGTCACCTTTCTGTCTGCGTTTACTGTAAAGGGAAGTCTATAGAAGGCAGAGGTCGGTCACAGTACGCTCACAACACACACATTAACAACAAAATCAGGGTGGGGTGTGAATGTCAGCTAACACTACATGTTTACACTTTACTGCAGTCTCACTCTGAGAGAGAGAGAGAGGTGTGAAATTAAACGATCGGTCAGCGTGGGCATCATCTAACTTTCTATAACAGCAGCTCTAACACCTTTATATTCAATCACAGGTTTATATTAATGTGCTCATTCTGATACGTTATCGTTTCTATAGTAACAGCTCGTTACAGGGACGCGTACAGCGGACGCTCCACTGATAATAAACAGAAACGTTTTTTAAACGTGTAATCGATGATACTGTGATGTTTTCTGTAATTTATTGATCATTTATGGAAGGAGTCTCCAGTGTCAGCGCTTTGTAACAGTCAGAGGTAAAGCTGTAACTTTAAGTTTTCCGACAGCTTCAGGACAGAAAAGTTTACGCTTCTTTGCGGTTTCTCGCTAACACGACAAGCTGCGGGGTTTTTTTTTTTTTTTTTACTAAGAGAGAGAATAAAGAGAGGCCGGTGAGGGAACAAGCGTTTATAGCTGCTATAACATAAGTGAGAACAGTTGTTTTATAAAAAGTATGCAGCATCGTACTTTAATGAACAAAAAATTGTAATCTGGTTTTAAAGCTACATCACTGCAGGTTTTACTGGTTTTTCAATTCAAAGTCTCACTAAACCTTTTCTGATTTGTCTTTTTGTGTAAAATTGGCCCTCTTGTACTCATCACAGTTAATGTGCTTAAGATAATACAGTTCATTTTAAAATGTATTATCACATGAAGATATCTTGAATACAGCCAAATATGTGATAGCAATAAAACATCAGATTAAGGTTAAGCCATTAAGACATGGTTTACTCTTTCAAGCACTTCTTTCAAGAACGAAATAGTGAAAAAGTCACGTGTATTAATAATAATAATAATAATAATAATAATAATAATAATAATAATAATATGTTTATTTTTTATAGTGCCTTTCAACACACTCACTCATTGTCGTTTTGTAATCTCATTTCTATCATAATCTTATCATATACTCGTATCTTTCTATCATATACTCGTATTATGAGTGTGTATGTCAGTCAAAAAATAAATATTGACACCCTTTACGTAATAAATTTGGCTTAACAGATTGTTGTATAAATATTGAGTCCAGAGCACATCTCTGCTAGTCATGCTAGCATAAAACCAAATCATGCTCGCATAAACCATCCTAAAGTGCTAAATCAAACACATGACTGTCTACACCTCTTACACAACACTCATGTCAAACTAGCAGACTGAAATGAATTTAAATATATTCCTTATTCTTTAGCTTTATAAATATAGTGTTGTATATTAAGCTGGCTGCCTGATGTTACACTGACTAGCTGAACAAACATAGCCAAACAGCTAGCTAGCTTGGTAGTTAGCTACTATCTCTATATAAAATAAAGCAGTACGGATATATTTCTGCGATAGATATAGACAGATATCTGGAACACGTTAAAAATAAATTTGTCAGCTTTAATCTATTACTGATATTATAAAGTGGCTAAAAACATTTTCCGCTCTAACTTTTAACTAACTTGTATTTTCTTACTTTTTTTTTAAGAGTATAATTTATTTTCATTTGAACTTTTTTCCTACCAGTACACACTTTATTTTACATTGTAATTTTCTTCTTTCTGTCACTGCTGCAGTTTATTTCTTTTATATTTTTGACCCGATTATTTATTGCCGTTTCACTTCAGAATGTAAAGCACTTTGATTTCATTTGAAATGTATGAAAGATGCTGTGTAAATAAATCCTAAGCATAAGAGAAATCACATAAGATGTTTGAGGAGACGTCACTGTGTGACGGTTTACATTTCTAGCTTCCTTTACTATGCTAGCAATCAATCATAACGTGTTGTTTTCCTCTTTAGTTTTCCACTGTGAAGCTAATATAGCTAACAATTAGTGGACATTTATAGCCTCCGGTTTAGCATGCGGCACCCAAATCTGTTCAGTATCGGTGTAGTTCATGTGTATCAGCTTTAAATGTCTGGCTTCCACACGGAGACTAAAAACTCAGGCATCACTGTGGGAAAACATCACGTCATTCATCACGTTCAGATTCGCAGAACAGAGCAGAGTGGTTTTTTCCATTAAGTGTCTCATATCTGGAATTTCAGCAGGCCAGATGAGTCGGATGGGGGAGTCTCATCCCCCACAGGAAATTCCAGCCTTTCTCAGCTGATTGAAGCCCAAGAGCGCGCACACACACACACACACACTTCTCCACAGCCATAAAAAACATGCACAAAAAAAGCCAGACTAGCTCCGGTTACAGCTGCCCTCATCCCTCCTCCACCACTTGCTCCAAGAAAAGAAGAAAGAGGAACAACACACTGCGCAATTACGGGGTTTTAATTTAGCAGAACATTTCGGAATTTCCAACTGAACAAAACAGGATACACATCTATACACATATAAAAATAAATCTGTCTATACACAATATATTACAGTTTAATACAATAGCACTGCAGGGGGCGGAGCTTCAGTCCAGACTCCAGGCATGCACCGATTATCAGTTCTACGATACACCACGATATTTAGCACACTGCATCGTCCCAGTTGTCTTCCAAGTGTCTTTATTTTGTATGTTTTTACGTTGGAAGGGACACATGCCCTTCACGATACTATCGTAAACCATGATATACTGTTAGAAAATTATGATACTAAAACTCGGTATGGGCGCACGCCTAAGCAGCACGTCTGCCGTCTTCTGTCTTCTCCTTGTTTCCCGTTCATTTACGACTCTGATCTTTTCTTCCTGCACCTTCCTGTCTGTCCGTGGTCTTCCGCCTGCGTGTTCTCGGCTCAGGGTCACGTTTATCTCGGTATGTTCTCCTGTAGCCTTTTATCCCGCGTCTCTTCTCGCGGGACCGGAAGATTGTTAATCGTCTTCAACTCTCCGAACCACCGAACCACTTCTCTACTCCTGCCCCATCACTTTAATGTCATCGTACTGTGGAAAGGAGGGGAAACTGAAGTTAGGAGCAGGACATGAAGTGTTTAAGGATATCATAGCATGGTTGTATGATTTCATGTTAATGCCAAGTAAAAGTACTGTAATTTAGAGTAGCAGAACTACTGTAAATACCTTATTATGCGCATGCAAATAAGATATGGAGATCTGTAAAACACACACACACACACACCTCATCGTCAGGCTGCATCTCGTCGCTGTCGTAGTCGTATTCGTCTTCGCTGTCCTCGCTCTCGCTCTCGGGCAGATCCCGCAGGTCCTGATCTGTGACGTCGTGCAGCGCTTTCTGGATGTCGATGTTCTGGCGTCCGTGCGTGAGATGATATGCCGAGTGGCCGCCGTACGTCAAGCTGTTCACGTCAGCGCCTTTGCTGATCAGGAGCTTCACCAGCTCGAGGTTCTGCAGGTCCACGGCTAAGTGGAGAGCCGTCCTGCCGTTACACTGCTCCTGAGAATGCAAAAGACGTTCACGTTTTTTTATTTACATTTTGCAGTAAACATCTTTCAGCTTTATTCATTAATATTTACAGCCAGCGGTTCCTAATTGTTCTGTTTTGTCAGTTTAATATTGTTATTATTATTACCTGTTCGTTAATATCTGCTCCAAAAGAGATGAGGCTCTCCACCAATGAGAGAAAACCATTTACAGCCACCACGTGTAAGCATTTCTGACCTGCGGAAAAACAAAATACAATTTCTCACTCTAAGTGATCATTTCACACGATTCATGTTCGATCTGATTAATGCATTACATTTAAGACAGCCACAGATTTTTATCTTAATGGGTTAAAGTGAATGAGGATGAGGATGAAGCTCACCGCTGTAGTTGGGCATCTGCAGGATGGAAGGCAGAAACTCCGAGCAGTTTTGCGTGAGGAGACCGAAACACGCGAGAGATCCCGTCCTGCAGGCCATGTGCAGAGCCGTGTTGCCGTTGTTGTCCACTAACATGGGGTCGCAGCCGGCCTTCAGCAGACGCTCCACCACCAGAGGCTGCTCTGTGATCACGGCCAAGTGCAGCGCCGTCTGTGGAAAGATCCCGATTAGATCTTAATGCATTTCTGTCAACTTTAGCAAAAAAAGGGAAAAAACAAACAAACAAACAACTGAGCATGTTTTTTGGGTTTGTACCTGTCTCTGGTAGTTCTGTTTGTTCAGGAATGGGTGCTTGATGGACATTTCGATCATTTTCAGCGCTATGTCTTGGGCTTCATGAATGATAGCCAGATGCAAATACCTGTGGGAAAGAAAATAAGGAACGATTAGTTACGGTAAAAATGGAATTTAATGTTATACAGTCTGCATGCTGCACACGGCTCACTGGGGAAAACAAGCAGTGACTTTTTTTTCTCTGCAGGCAGTGGTGTTTTTCCTAGAAGGGCTTTACTGGCAGACAGCCCGGGACTTTCCACACACACACACACACACTCTCTCTCTCTCTCATGCAAGCGCGCACGCGCGCACACACACACACACACACACACAGAGCCAAAGTACAAAACACTGTACAGTCAACAATCCTTCCTGCAAAGCTTGTGTGCACTCTCACTAAACCTAAACACATAACATGCATTTATTTCCTATGTATTACATCATATATGCATTCTATATTATTATCAGCTATAAGTATTGCAATCAAAGACATTTAAACAGATTAAACACTGCTTCACACACACACACAAAACTGCACACACTTTGCACTGAATTAACACTTCGTGTGCACTCATTTAGCATTCAGACCTGCTGAATTACACCTACACTGTTTCTTTAACACTTACACTTTATACAGATTAACCTGCTGGTGTTAACTGCATCTTTAGTTTAGGTGTTTAATTCAGTACTAACATTTATTTTCACACTACCTGCGCATTTTGTGTTGTGTATGAAACACTGGAGTGTTTATCTGTTGACATGCTGTTTATGGAAACCAACACAAAGCTATTTAAACATTAAATACTAAAAAATTGAATTTCTACTCAAAGCATTTTTTTTATGCCTTTTTCCCCCTCTGATCGTATTTAAGGTGCCATTATTTTCAGCACGAGAATAAACTCTCGAATCTGAATCTTGCAGTGTTTAATTAGCGCTTAACTGTTTTTAAACTAACACCTATAATGTTGAATAAACTCTTACACAGCATGCACGTGTAAATTCCACGTTTGTCACCTGTTTAATCGACACCGCGAGCTTTAAATCCGTGCTACTTGCACACTTTACAGTAGGTGTTTGTTCCGCCGTGCGCGCGCGCGGTATCGGTGGTCTTAATCCGGTTATTAAAGTGCAGAAAAAAATAAAAAGTTATATAAGGGTCACCACGCACGTGTCTCCGTCTTCCGTGATCTCGGTCCTCCAGCGCTCCTCTTGCGCTCCGTCTACGTTCAGCCTCGCGAATTCGTCGGCCACGGACTGGTCGCGCGAGCTACAGTAATCCTCCGTGTCGTCCTCGCGCAGGGAGTCCAGCCCGCTGTCCAGCCGCTCGTCTATCATCGTCCCGGCTTTGTGCCCGCGAGCTTCCGAACTGTAATCCATCGGGCTCGTGCCTGTGATGTTCCTATAAAGAGCCATTTTTAAGTTTGTGTGTGTATGTGTATGAGAGAGAGAGAGAGAGTGTGTGTACGTGTGTGAAGTGTGATCTGATCTGAGCCGCTCGGGTGGTGGAGTGTTTAACCTCCGCGTGCACAGAGGCGGAGCTCCGGTCCGGGTGGGGGATTTCCAACACTAAAGCCTGTAGAGAATTTATTCATGGCCTCGTTGCATTCCTGTTATAAACACCTCTCCTCGCGCACTTCCCCTTGGTTAAGTAACAAAAACTTAAGGGTTTCCGGGACAAAAAAAAAAAAAAAAAAACAGAGCTGTGTCAAAAAATCGGAATTGTGCATCCAGACTCAACATGCAGGCTTGGATGAAAAAAACAAAAAACGAAACAAAACAGGGAACACAATTTACCCAGAATGCATTGCTGCGATCTGATGGCCAGTAACCTCGGCCTTCCGGGCTAGTCGTGTTACTTTATCGGCTCGAGCTCCAGTTATCTCCATCCAGTTCTCATGTCTTGCTGACTCTGGACACGTCGGATATTGTTGCGTAGGTGTAAACAGCTGGGATTGTTCACATTTGCTCCACATCTGATTATCCCTTCATCCTGAATTTATCCTTATTGTTATGCGACATTTTTTCCCCATTCCAATATTCATTTTTTTGGTCCTCAGACGACACGTGAATCGCGGTGGAGGGACGTCAACGTTATGGCGTTGCTGTTGGAGGAAACCTGTAAGTTGGTGTATGTGGAAGAGGGCAGACAGCGCTTTCCTCTGAGTGTGTTACAGAGAGAGGATACGGTCGCTTCCGGGGTTCACGACGTAAATGGAAAGCCCTTAAGGCTTTAACTACAAAGAAACTAACAGCACAGTAATCACAGCGGAAACAACAGAATTGTGTCTTTTCTACAACTCCAGTGATTCTGCTGGTAGAAAGATGATGTTTTCAGACATCAGAGCATTTTGGTGGTGGAAGGAATTATGTAAGCACAGGTCTTACATTTACATTTACATTTACGGTGTTTGGCAGACGCCCTTATCCAGAGCGACTTACAAAAGTGCTTTGAGTCTCTATCATCAAACACATCCCACTACTGGTTCACTAGGGCACGGACTAAGAATACCATCAGTCTAAAAACTCTTTTGGAAGGTAAAATGTAAAGAGAAACACATGGACAACACAATTATTTTTTTTAGGTCTTATGTATATATAAACAGACGGGACAAAAACAATTTAAGTGCAGATTACCCAGAAGGCATTGCTGTGATGTCCAAAATAGATACTCCGTACTCCCTACTCCATATTCCTTACCAATGTGAAAGTGCATTATGGGTATTCCCTACCAGCTTGTACGCAACTTCTGTGCATGTACCCACAGCAGTGCACTGTGGGAGTGAGTGGATATTCCTAATTATGCCCAGACATGTTTATAATTTTTGTAAACTCCCTGACATAGTTTTCCGACATAGTTCTCATTTCCGTATTGCAGATGAAGTTGTTTATTGCTGTAAACAGAATTAATTAAAATGTTAAACAGTTCCAAATTCTTTTATTTGTGTTTTATTCCTATGACACATCGAGAACTCACAGATCTGCGCCTTTATTCTGCTAGCTAGTTAGGAATCTTGCTAATTAGTACGCTAGCTAGCTAGTTATTGAGTTGTTACAGCATATATATATAGTTTGCAGGAAATATAAACACGATGCTTCGTGTATATTATTTATATTGTGTTATTATTTAGCACCGTAGTGTTTTAGCATGCTAGATTATTTGTGAGCCAACACTAATAATCACTTGTAGCTAGTTAGCAAGAAGATCAGCCAAGGAATAACGTTTCAGGTACGATTTCACTGCTGAGAAGTGTTGAGTGCTGTGACTAGTGCACGTTGCTGTGAACAGGAAGGAAAACGCTTCCTGGTGTGAGGGAAAGTCAGTGAAGGTGCTGCTGAAAACGTTATTGTAACAGCATTCTGGGACTTTGGGGGAAAATATCTTCTTTTCATCACAGCAGGGTGCAGAGTGAACGTTAATATTGCAATCAGAGAGAAAACATTCCCCAAAATCCACTAACACTTGGGAAATTATGTCTTACATGCCCGGGCTTGCAACATATCTCAGTCATGATGCAAAACTTTCTAAGAAAAGGAAGATATGTGTATATGTGTGTGAAGATATTTTGCAGCACTGTGCAATCTGTTGAGACAAAAAGCTCAGCCAGAAAAACAAAACAAAAACTGAACTAAAGTGTATTATTAAAATAAATGCACACAATGGCTGCAGGAGAAGAACGAGGCTGTATTGAAGTGCGGATTTTCCCCAGAGAGATGTCTGTTTAACAAACTACACTAATCCTGCAGTGTGGGAAACTCCGCTCTTGGGGTGTGTGTGTGTGTGTGTGTGTGTGTGTGTGTGTGTGTGTGTGTGTGTGTGTGTGTGTGTGTGTGTGTGTTAAGAGTGCATTGTTTCTAAGGAAACACAAAGGAGCCATTTGCACAAGTACAGCAGTGAGGCAGCATTGTGTGTGTGTGTGTGTGTGTGTGTGTGTGTGTGTGTGTGTGTGTGTGTGCGTGTGTGTGTGTGTGCACACCGTGGCAAATCCTCCAAAATACACACCTACAACAGCTTTAATAAAGTTACACCATCTGAGAGATTTGCACTGGAAAGTTCATCTGTGGCAGAGACAACAAACTCTTACATAACAGATCAGATGCTTCCCCAAAACACAACCAGACTTAAAATGTTTGAAAATATGTCGCACACAGAGGAGGAAGACCACAACAATGATGTTGCAGAACTAAAGGAAAGAAGAAGAAGAAAAAAGCACCACATCATGATGTTCAGTTTGTTTGATCTAAATGCACATCATATTTCAAGATCAAGATCTCACTGGTATCAGTTATGTGCCTTCAATCTTTTTAAAGGTGCACCGCAGCCACGTTTTTAGGTTGGCAACTTTAAAGTCCAAATGTTCTGTGAGGAAGGTTCCTGGTATTCAGAGTCGAGTTAAGTGGATTCTCTGAGCTCACCTGCGTGTAGTTCATACCTCTGAGCAACATTGCCGGATTTTTCATGTTTTTTCCTTGTATTTATTTTTTTATATCCTATGCCAACATTTACTCCTTGAGCAAAACTTAATGAAGCCATGAGACACCAAACTGAGATCATGAAATCATAATGTGTGTGCAGGATGCAGGAGATTTTATCATGCTATTAATCTTTTCTGATTTATCAAATGAATAAAATAAAGCTAGTGGTTTGAAGGATAAGCTGACCAAGCACAAACAAACATTAACGTTAGCTAGGTATGAAGGTAACTGATGTTGTGTAAGTATTATTTAATATTTTGCACAATTCAGTTCAATCGCTTTACAAAAGGATAAAACTGTAGTGAGGAGAATGAGTTACGTTTATCACCGATAGCATTCTTTTTGCTAACATTTGTTTGCTTTAATCCTACAGGCTGTCCAAAAAGTCTCCATACAGTAGATAGGGGACTGCATTTGCCAGCACCATGTCAGTTGTGCCTTCGTCAGTGGATGTTAATGTCGTGGGCATCCACTTCTTCTCAGTTGGTCTGCAACACTTCCAGTCGTTTTGCATTTGTTAATAAGTTTGGTAATGGTGTTGTGTGCGATGTGCTCGCCACGGTTCCTGTTAAAGTCCATCACAACCTTGCATCAGCTTCCCGATCCAGCTGTGAGAATGATTTCAATGAGTCCTTGTTTTGTCAAAAGCGTTCTTAAAGGCTATCTGAAATAAATATATATATATATATATATATATATATATATATATATATATATATATATATATATATATATATATATATATATATATATATATATATATATAGTTATTAAGAGCTGAATTAGCACTTGTAGTGAGAATGGTGAGTGTTTTTGTTTGTTTGTTCAGGGGTAAATGTTCTATACAGGTATCTGATATTAACATTTGTAACATATACTGTGTGATTTTGATGCTTTTGTGAGCACCACTCTCTTGAGCACCACAGCTTGCTGAAATCTTAATAAAGAGACACAAATCTACGAAACAGCAACACCATGTTGTAAACAGCGCAGCATTCTGTCTGTGCAAGTATACACTTGTAGCATTTTAACTGCCAGTCACAGATCTGAAAATGCACTCTATTAGGAGGAAACGAAGAAAAACAAATTTTTTAAAAATGCTTTTTTAAACAAACTTTATAAACAAATAAACTTTTTAAAAAGTGCAAATTGATGAAGAAGTTTTTACATCAGCGCAGTGCATGACTGAGAAGAAGTGCAATATTATCTGCTCTGTCCTGAATTTACAAAACAGAACTGAAAGTGCAGTTTCATGAGGAAGTCGTGTCTCCGTTTATCTGATGCAGGGTGTTTTGTGTAAAATGTCCCAGCTGGGTGTTACAGGACGTCCTGAGCTCACACACCAAATTCTGGAAGCATAACGACAGAAAGTCTGGGCTTTGGTCCATCGGTGTGTTTACAGCTCTACGCTGGGGAAACTGTGGAATGACCAGTTTCTCAACTCTCTTCCTCTTTCTGTCAGGACAACACACACACACACACACACACACACCCCGTTTTCAGTTTGCTTCCTTAAAGCTCATGGATAAACTGACTGAATCACACAGTAGTATTATTATTATTATTATTATTAGGAGCTAAATGCTGTACACATTCAAGATTACACAATTCTGGCTAGCATAGAAATTTTAAATAATAAAATCACATCTAATGCTACTTCACGTGACAATCTGTCTGTTTTAATCCTTACTGCAGATAAATTCCAGTGAATTATGTGCATGTTAATGCTAGCTAGAGCTAATGTTAATCGATGCAACAGAGCTAGCTAAGCTAACTAAACTCTGAGCTTGCTAGCTTTCTGTAAGTATTTCCATTCAGAAGACCAATAGCATTTTTTATTCACATTTTTCTTTATTATTGCTTTGACTGTTCGACTAAGCTAAGTGTGTATATCGCAGTATGTATCTCGCTAAAACTGCAGAGTAATGCTGCTGAAATCAGCTAACATTAGCTAGCTATTAGCTGGTGATGTGTGCTAGTGTGATATTTATGTTTAATAACATCAGCCTGTAGATTTCTAACTGCACACTGCAGGCTTTATATCCCATCCCTTATCTTAGACCCTTAGACCTGTCTCCAGTATTAGAGCTCTCCCTGCTGAAAAAAAAATAGAAACCATCACAGAAATTCTAATGGTTTCCACTACAAATACCATTGCAAACCATCAGCTGTTAACCACTAAAACCATTACCAAATGATTTCCATTACGTAGTAGGTCGTATTAAGGACATAAGTCCTTAATAATATCCATTAGACATAACATGCCACCAATAGAAGGCAACAAATTATCAGTAGGTACCATTACAGTTTCCATTAAAACCAATACAATTCCCATTATAACTATTAAAACCATTACAAATTCTATGACGGTTTGTATTGTTTTTTGTAATTGTCTATTTATTTTAAAGCTGACAGATGTGCACATATGTTTATATATTCACAGCTGAGTCAGAGTGAGTGTTCAGTACAGGTGAGCAATAAGAAAGTCATTGACGGACTTTCCTGAAGGCTCTCGGCCCCGCCCGAACATGACTCAGGATTATGTGACTAATTGCATCCCTGTCCGATTCGGGTTTATTACGATACCACTGAAATGTTTCATCTAAACCCTTATAGTATATACACTGGGTATAGAAAAGAATCACCCCCCTTTAAAATAATCACATTTTTGTTGCTTTTCAGCCTGACATGTTGGTGTAATATCTTTCACTTGGATGTTATAAGTTGCACTGAGTAAATACAGCTGGATAAAACAAAAACTGTGTCTGTCTTCACTTCAGGCTGAAAAGCAACAAAATGTGATTATTTTAAAGGGGGAGTGATTCTTTTCTATACCCAGTGTATCTGTTTTTAACTTACGCTCTGGACATCCTGAACATCCTCCAGAACCCGTTAACAGAAATATAACCTTATTTTTATGATTATATGATTATACTATACTTTACTACAACTCCTAAGTTTGACACCTCTTCTGGTTGGTCATCATGACAAGGATTTAATAATGTATGAAACACATTCAAAGTGGAAAAATACATCCCAATTTCTGTTTGTAAGAATTCTATTAAGTAGATTTTATTTTTCCATGCTCATGTTGTGTTTCTGTCCTCTGCAAGTGGAGACTCGCTGGTTAAATTAAACCTTAACTGAATGAATAAATCAGATATATCAAAATGAATAAATAATCCATCAGAGAAACTAAGCTGGGGAACCTGACATTTCATACAGGATCATTTTAATCATTGTTCCATTTTTCGGAAACTTTCACAGAAAGGTCACTCTGAGCCCAACAGAAAAGAAGGATATCAAGAAATCTGCGTTCCTCAAAACATGTGCTGTTTATACCGGGGAAAATACGCAGCATTGTTACCAATGAACAGGTGTTCAGAGTGTCAGGTGTGTGACTGCGTCTCAGCGCTCAGGGTCGGGTTTCAGTGTTCAGGTGTTTCAGGTGTTTCAGGTGTTTCAGGAGTTTTCAGGTGTTTGCAGGTGTTTCTCTGCACAAGGGGAATCCGCTGGCATTAAATCACATGACTCACAGAGAAATGTGTGTGTGGAATGTAGGTCCTATATAATGCACCTATAGGGGCGTGGTAATACTTAAACACACGCACGCACACACACATTTTTCTATAAGGCAGTGGTGAGTCCACATAGATTTGGGCTCTGTACATTAAATAACCAAGTGAAATAATGAAATACCAAGAGAGCCAAACAAGGGCATGTGGGCGGAGCTAGAAATACAACTCACTGATCACAGGATAATCATGATAATAAAAATAAATATCTCATGATGCTCAGTAGTGTAGTGACTGTCTAACACAGTTTCTTACCTCTTCTGGAGGAATTATAAAGCAAAATATAAAGCAAACACTTTAATGTTTCAGATATATTTTCCCACTTGTAGCTGATATGTAGTGATTAGTGACGGCTGTGACCTGGTGTGATATCAGATGTGATCTAACAGCTTGACAGTGAAACTATCACACACACACACACACACACACACACACACACACACACACACACACACACACTTAAAGACAGACTGACAGCTGCATTCATGATTTTTTTTTAAGCATCCGTAATGCTCGACTGTGTTCATGCCGTGTTTCCTCCAAACAGAAAAGTTTTTCCAAACAAAAAAAAACAAACCCCAGTAAACTTAAAGTTCTGTCCTTTTGTGTAATTTGTACTCTGAATGGACAGTGTGTGTTTACTCTATCTATTTTTATGGGGAAAAAAATAGATGATCGAGTAAATAATCCTCCTGGTTCACGTATGTATTTCACATATGCCCTCTCAGTGCTGATGACGTGTGATCATATCAAGAGGTTGTGTCCCTCTGTGTAATCACCTGACATGACTACCACTGATTGGCTGCCTGAATCTACAGTCTGGGCAGGAAAGAAATCAGCCCCATCCTCGCATCTCACTTCTTCACACCACATCTGTGTACATGTTTATTATGGTCTGTTGGTGGTGCTGTTGCACTAACTTCCACGACACCCTCAAAACCTGAAGACATTTCTTAACATTTATTAACTGGTGTCTTTTCATCTTTGACAATCTTCGCCGTCTTATCGAGGTACAACTCTTTGCATTTTTGTTGTAGTTTAATCTCATCAGTGTATATTTTTTTATAAGAATAAAGTATTGGCACCCCAGTCTCTGTGTGGCATTTCCACCAACATTAAAACACACTGTGTCCTGTAGCTAGAACCGAGGACTGGCCCTGACCAGGACAAAACGTGTGCTTGCAGTGCATTATGGGTAATACCAGGGGAGCTTCTTAAATGTCTGGACCTTGTGCAGATGCAGTCTCTGTGAGGTTAAGTTTTGAATCCAGACGCCTTGAGGGACGCCTTCGAGTCGTCAGTTCCACTATCCTCATTGCAGTGCATTATGGGTAATACACACCGTCCCTCAACCTCTGTATGAACAAGCAAACATAAACACCATCAAGAAGGTTTGGATTCTGTGTTTAGGTGGTTGGAATAGATGTAAAATGGATGACTTTGGAGTAACTAGTCATGTGTTGTGTACAGCCGCGGCCAAAAGTTTTGAGAATGACACAAATATTAATTTTTACAAAGTCTGCTGCCTCAGTTTTTATGATGGCAATTTGCATATACTCCAGAATGTTATGAAGAGTGATCAGATGAATTGCAATTAATTTCAAAGTCCCTCTTTGCCATGAAAATGAACTTAATCCCAAAAAAACATGTCCAATGCATTTCAGCCCTTCCACAAAAGGACCAGCTGAGATCATGTCAGTGATTCTCTCGTTAACACAGGTGAGAATGTTAACGAGGACAAGTCTGGAGATCACTCCGTCATGCTGATTGAGTTAGAATAACAGACTGGAAGCTTTAAAAGGAGGGTGGCGCTTGAAATTATTGTTCTTCCTCTGTTAACTATGGTTACCTGCAAGGAAACACGTGCAGCCATCATTGCTTTGCACAAAAAGGGATTCACAGGCAAGGATATTGCTGCTAGTAAGATTGCACCTAAATCAACCATTTATCGGCTCATCAAGACCTTCAAGGAGAGAGGTTCAACTGTTGTGAAGAAGGCTTCAGGGTGCCCAAGAAAGCGCCAGGACCGTCTCCTAAAGTTGATTCAGCTGCGGGATCGGGGCACCACCAGTGCAGAGCTTGCTCAGGAATGGCAGCAGGCAGGTGTGAGTGCGTCTGCACGCACAGTAAGGCGAACACTTTTGGAGGATGGCCTGGTGTCAAGAAGGGCAGCAAAGAAGCCACTTCTCTCCAGGAAAAACATTAGGGACAGACTGCTATTCTGCAAAAAGTACAGGGATTGGACTGCTGAGGACTGAGGTAATGTCATTTTCTCTGATGAATCCCCTTTCCGATTGTTTGGGGCATCTGGAAAAAAGCTTGTCCAGAGAAGAAAAGGTGAGCGCTACCATCAGTCCTGTGTCATGCCAACAGTAAAGCATCCTGAGACCACTCATGTGTGGGGTTGCTTCTCAGCCAAGGGAGTGGGCTCACTCACAATTTTGCCTAAGAACACAGCCATGAATAAAGAATGGTACAAAAACATCCTCAGAGAGCAACTTCTCCCAACCATCCAAGAACAGTTTGGTGACGAACAATGCCTTTTCCAGCATGATGGGGCACCTTTCCACAAGGCAAAAGTGATAACGAAGTGGCTCGGGGAACAAAACATCGACATTTTGGGTCCATGGCCAGGAAACTCCCCAGACCTTAATCCCATTGAGAATTTGTGGTCAATCCTCAAGAGGCGGGTGGACAAACAAAAACCCACAACCTCTGACAAACTCCAAGCATTGATTATGCAAGAATGGGCTTCCATCATTCAGGATGTGGCCCAGAAGTTGATTGACAGCATGCCAGGGCGAATTGAAAAAGAAGGGTCAATACTGCAAATATTGACTCTTTGCATAAACTTCATGTAATTGTCAATAAAAGCCATTGACACTTATGAAATGCTTGTGATTATACTTCAGTAACAGTTAGTAACATCTGACAAAAAGAGCTAAAAACACTGAAGCAGTAGACTTTGTGAAAATTAATATTTGTGTCATTCTCAAAACTTTTGGCCACGGCTGTATATAACACTATACCACTCGCGGTTGTGTGTTCATTTGGTCAGTTTACAATCCTTATTTAATTTATCTACACTGATAAGTAAATTTTCTGTGCCTGTTTCAGGTTATTCAGTGATGAGAGCTGAGTTATCGCTTACAGTAAGTATCAGCTTTAAACACCGGAACCAAAATCCGTCATCATAACACTGACCTAATTTCCATTGTAGCAGGCGAGGAGCTTGATTTCAGTTTTCACTGCGGTGTAACACAATCAGCAGGTCAAGATAGTGACAACCACAATAGGTATTTCCGTTAAGCTCTCTGCACACACTTCACCTTCTTTACTCACTGATCAGGACTCCAGTTATAACACAATAACACCCTCTGCTGGAGAACCGGTACACACACACACACACACACACACACACACACACACACACACACACACACACTGCTAGGGGTCATTTATTGTAGCCAGTCCACCTACTGGCCTGTTTTTGGGAGGAAACCAGAGAACCTTGGGGAAACCCACACAGACACGGGGACAAACATGTGAGACTCCACACGGACAGCAACCCAGGTTCAGGATTGAACTCATGATCCTGGAGCTGTGAAGTGACAACTCTGCCCACTGCACCACGACCGCACCACCGCATTTTAATTATTAATAAAATGTATAATCTTTATTCTTACTAACAGTGTACAAGTCATTGCTGTAATTCAACGTATGTTCATGTATTTGTTTTGTTTTAATATGTAGAGCATATGCACTATATCCTTACCAGGTATAATTGAAATGTACATGTAAATAATAATAATAATAATAATAATAATAATAATAATAATAATAATAATAATAATAATAATGATAACAATTGAACATTGTCGACTGCTACATTCCTTAGCTGACTTGCATGTCAGACGACCCCTTTGGCTTATTGTAAGGAGCTATCTGAGTAACAGAGAGCAGAGGGTGAAGTGGGGCTCCTGTGTGTCTAACTCTTTTCCAGTTCCAGCTGGTGTTCCTCAAGGGGGACTTCTATCCCCTCTACTTTTTGTCATATATATATATATATAAATAGCCTGGATTCATATTTGCCTCCTTTGGTAATACCTGTGAAATATGCTGATGATCTAACAATCACAGAGTTTCTAATGGGATCTTTACCTGGACTCACTCAGAAGGCCTTGGACTCTGTAGTGGAATGGGGACAGGAATTTACATTGGCAGTGAATGGAGCTAAGACTGTGGACATGGTAATTAGTGCCAGGAGAGAGGACAAAATTCCCTCCCCTCCCTCTCCTGTTATCTCAGGACATGCAATTAGTAGAGTTTCCACCTTTAAACTGCTTGGAGTTCAAATATCCTCTGACTTGTCATGGGATGCCCACATTAAGTACATGATTTCGAAGGTATATTATCTTTGCACTGCAAAAAAAGCGGGTCTTCCTTGTGATGTTTTAGTGCAAGTATATTTTACTTTTATATGGCCAGTTCTCGAATATGCTAGTCCAGTACGGGGTGGTCTACCTAAAGGTCTCTCTGAGGAGTTAGAGAGGATTCAAAAGCGATGCTGTCGGATAATAGGCATTCCGACTTCATCTCTCCCAAAATTGAGTGAGAGGCATGAGGAACCCACCATGCGTACTCTTACTAAAATACTCAAGGACAATTCATCACCATTGCATTGTTTCCTGCCTATGGCTCCAACACCTATTTATTCTCTTCGGCGGCACAAGACATTTGTTGTACCCAGGAGCAAAACTAAACGTCATGAACTCTCCTTTATTCCCCGTCCTTTAAAACTGTTGTATGGATAACTTACAGGTCTTTGATTAGGATGCCTTTTCTGTGAATCTGTGTTAGTCATAAATGTGTGTGTATATATAAATAAATAAATAAATAAATAAATAAGAAGTTTTTTTTATGCCTGTATATCAGCTATCTTTTCTTCGTTTTACACTAAGTAATGATTGTCTTGGAGTATTTGTATGTTTGACACATTTCAGGGTTTTGTGCTGCAATATCCTGTCATGTCAAACTTTAAACTAAACTAAACTAAACTAAACTAAATAATAATAATAAATAACTCTAAATCTGCCTGTTAGAAGTAGACAGTGAATGTTTGATAAATCTACTTCATGGTTAAAGTTTGTAGTTCTGAGTGTATCACTGCTGATTGTGAACAGTTCTGGGAATTCTATCCAATGTGCGTCCGATTTGGTCACGTGACTTAGCTGGGCGTGGCTAAAGGTGGTGTAATTAAATCGCTTTGCTTAATTTAAGTGATTCGTTTGTAACCAAGCAGCAGCCAAAATGTCAGACGGTTTTTCTATACATGAACATAAAGATGGAGAAAATGTGAAAGACAGGAAAGACAAAGAAGAGGACAGCGCAAAGCTCTCAGGATTAGTTCATTTTTATTATTTATTTTTATTTCTATATTTAACTTCCGGTCCTTGTGGTACCTCGTCTCCGTCCTCCACACTGAACTGAACTCTAACAGGTAAACTCTTATTACTCGCTTAGCAAAGGCTAATAAATGTTCTGAATGAGTTTGTGAGCATGTAATGAGTTATTTATCGGTGTAATTAATGGTATATTGATGTGTTTTGTTGTAGGATTTAAACGCCAGGACTCGGTGAGAGGAAAGTGCGAATAAGTGAGTAAAGCTGAGGGACTTTTGCTCCTGGCCGCAGCGCCGGTGTTTCTCTCTCTCTCACTCTCTCTCTCTCTCTCTCTCTCACTCACTCACTCACTCACTCACACACACACACACACACACACACACCTGAAATTAAAAAACAAAACAAAACTTTTTAATAGAACAGTGCAGTGTGTGTGTGGAAATGTTATGGTCATTGAGATCACGTGACCCTTTAATTGCACACAACTCGACTCTATTCAGTTATTTCTTAATAACTAACACCCCCCACCGTCAGTATTAGGGGTTATTTTGTGTAGATTCATGACATAATCCCAATTTACTCCATTTCAGGTTAAGGTTGTAACACTACAAAATGTGGTAATGTTCACAGGGGTGAATACTTATGCACAGCATCATAATTTCTTACATTTATTTTGTCCACCGTTATGATCAATAACTGTTGTTTTTACATCTCAGTTTCTGGGTTCAGCTTGGTAGGTCAGGATGATATTAGGTGTGTTGGACCAGTTGATGTTTTTCCAATTTTCAGTTTCCAGTTTGGATGAGCCTGAGTCTGTCCGTGTTATGTGTTTTTTGAGATGCTTTTCTGTTCACCACAGTTGTAGAGAGTGGTTATTTGACTTACTGTAACCAAGTTCAGTTTATTTGTATAGCGCTTTTAACAATGGACATTGTCCCAAAGCAGCTTTACAGAAGTATATAAATTCAGGACATAGATTTTAAATTTATGAATTTATCCCCAATGAGCGAGCCAGCAGCTATGGTGGCAAGGAAAAACTTCCTGAGATGATATAAGGAAGAAACCTTGAGAGGAACCAGACTCAAAAGGGAACCCATCCTCATCTGGGTAACACCGGACAGCATCCAGACATCCCAGTTCACCATAACACACTATGCCCATGAGACCTCTAGATCTGCTCCTTTACCTAAGGAAAAAAACTATTCACGAAAGGCTTGATTAAACAAATATGTTTTCAGCCTGGACTTAAACACTGAGACTGTGTCTGAGTCCCGAACACTAATTGGAAGGCTGTTCCATAACTGTGGGGCTTTGTAAGAGAAAGCTCTTCCCCCTGCAGTAGCCTTCACTATTCGAGGTACTGACAAATAGCCTGCGCCTTTTGATCGAAGTAGGCGTGGCGGATCATAAAAGACCAAAAGTTCACTTAGGTACTGTGGCGCGAAACCATTTAGCGCTTTATAAGTCAGTAGTAGTATTTTATAATCAATGCGGAATTTCACTGGGAGCCAATGCAGTGTGGATAAGATAGGGGTGATATGGTCATATCTTCTGGTTCTAGTAAGGACTCTTGCAGCTGCATTCTGGACTAACTGGAGTTTGTTTATGCTCCTACTGGAACATCCAGACAGTAAGGCATTACAATAATCCAACCTAGAGGTGACGAAAGCATGAACTAATTTTTCTGCATCATGTAGTGACAATATATTTCTTATCTTAGCAATATTTCTGAGGTGAAAGAAGGCTATCCTAGTAATATTACCTACATGGGCATCAAAGGAAAGACTGGAGTCAATGATCACACCAAGGTCTTTTAATGCTGCACATGATGAAACAGAAAGGCCATCCAGAGTTACTATATAATCAGAAAACTTACTTCTAGCTGTATGTGGTCCTAGTATAAGTACTTCTGTCTTGTCAGAATTAAGTAAGAGGAAGTTAATAAGCATCCACTGTCTAATGTTCTTTACACATTCCTCGACTTTATTAAACTGGTGTTTGTCATCTGGCTTTGCTGAAACATACAACTGTGTGTCATCAGCATAACAGTGGAAGCTAATTCAATGTTTACGAATAATTTGACCCAGAGGTAACATATATAAAGAAAAGAGCAGTGGGCCTAAAACAGAACCTTGCAGAACACCAAACTTTACCTCAGTATGCACAGAGAATTCACCATTTACATCTACGAAGTGATAACGATCAGTCGAACAAGACCTGAGCCAGGAGAGAGCTGTTCCCTTAATGCCAACAACGTTTTCTAGTCTATCAAGGAGAATAGTATGATCAATTGTATCAAAAGCTGCACTAAGGTCAAGCAACACAGGCAAGGTGACACAACCCTGATCAGAGGCCAGCAGTAGGTCATTTACCACTTTAACCAGTGCTGTCTCTGTGATATGATGAGGCCTAAATCCTGACTGATATATTTCATGAATGTTATTCCTATTTAGGTACAAGCATAGCTGCTGTGCTACAACATTTTCTAAGATCTTGGAGATAAAGGGGAGATTTGATATTGGCCTATAGCTGGACAATTGACAGGGGTCGAGGTCAGGTTTTTTAATCAGGGGTTTGATAACTGCTAGTTTAAATGATTTAGGTACATAGCCAGTGCTAAGGGAAGAGTTGATTATTTTTAGAAGGGGTTTGATTATTTGTGGAGTAATCTATTTGAAGAAACATGTAGGTAGGGGATCTAGTATACAAGTTGATGATTTTGAAGAAGAAATTAATGAAATTAGTTCGGTCTCTCTAAGGGGAGTAAAGCATTCTAATCGTTGATCTGATATTGCTATATTATTATCTACAGGGTTAGTAAGACTGTCTGGTTTTAAATTAATAGTCTGAATTTCTTGTCTAATATTTTCAATTTTGCCAATAAAAAAACTCATGAAATCATCGCTGCTATATAATGATTGTGTGCCTGTTTCTGTGGCGGTTTTATTCCTAGTTAATTTTGCTATAGTATTAAATAAGAATCTAGGATTATTTTTGTTAACTTCAATTAAGGTAGACAGATAGGCTGATCTAGCAGCACTAAGAGAATTCCTATAGTTCAGGAGGCTCTCCTTCCATGCTGTTTGAAATACTACCAATTTGGTTTCACGCCATTTACGTTCTAATTGTCGAGTGATCTGTTTTAAGGTATGTGTGTGATCATTATACCAGGGTGCTAGCTTTTTCTCTCTAATTATTTTTCTTTTAAGTGGAGCTACCTTATCTAACGTGTAGCGGAACATTGACTCTAGGCTTTCAGTCGTTTGATCAAGTTCTATGGGATCAGACGGTGATCGAATCATAGTTGATATCTCTGGGAGGTTATCAATAAAACTCTGTGCAGTAGTTGACGTGAATGTACGTTTGACACAGTAGCGTGGCAAAGTGCATATGTTATGATCAATGCACAATTTACATGAGATGAGATGATGATCTGAGATAGCTTCAGACTGTGGAAATGTGACTGTATTTTCTATATTTAATCCGTATGTTAGTATAATGTCAAGAGTGTGACCACCATTATGAGTGGGCCCTATTACATTCTGATTGACCCCTACTGAATCTAAAATAGACACAACCGCTGTTCTCAGAGGATCTTCCGGGTTATCAAAGTGAATATTAAAGTCACCGACAATTAATGCTTTGTCTAAAGAAACAACCAGGTTCGAGATAAAATCTGCAAATTCACCAAGGAATTCAGAGTATGGCCCTGGGGGTCTGTAAATAATAATAAGTGGAATCGACTCGATAGACTTATTTTTAGTGGTTACATATGTTATACTAGTATGAAGAACTTCAAAGGAGTTGAACTTATGGCTAGATTTTTGTGTGACGCCTAGATTTTCATTATAAAGGAGTGCTACACCTCCTCCTCTGCCAGTAAGACAGGGCTGATGTATATAACTATATCCAGGAGGACTGGCTTCATTTAATGCTATGTACTCATTTGGTTTAATCCATGTTTCTGTTAAACACATTATATTAAACTCCTGATCAGTAATAGTTTCATTAACAATAAGTGCTTTAGACGTAAGAGATCTAATATTTAACAGTCCTAGCTTCAGATCAAAGGTGCTGGCTGTGCGTTCAGTATGGTCTAATTTTATGTTAATTAGGTTACTTAAACAAACTTTCCGAAAATTTCTACATATTTGTTTAGCTCGGGGAACAGACACAGTCTCAATAGGATAAACTACAGATGTCGTATTGTCATTTAAGTAATTCGAACATTGACCATCATAACTGTTATTGTTATTTGAATTTGTACTTACGAGTCATATGGTGTGTAGTGTCTTGGAGATGTTGTCTGAGAGGAGATCCGCTCCGAGTCTGCTGGGGTGCAGGCCATCAGCGCGGAACAATCTAGGACGCTCCCAGAAAAGATTCCAGTTATTTATAAAGAGCAGAGAAGTAACCTTCCTGTCAGTCTGATGTTTGATGTGAACATTAACTAAAGCTCTTGACCTGTAGCTACATGACTGGCTGCTCGGATAATTGCATGCATGTACAGGTGTTCCTAATATACTGGACAGTTAGTATATAGTGTGTGTAAAATCTTAACATTCTGCTATGTAAAGTTTTCCTGAAACACGTTTGTCAAATTCTAAAGAATTATACATTTATGAAGGGAAATGAGTTCTCACTCTGATTATCAGCATCATCCACATCAGTGTCTGTCTCATCGCCTGAGGTAAACACGAGCCTCATCGTCATCTCTTCACACTAACATCGCTGAGGAAATTATCACCGATTCATTCACTCACTTTCAATTTTTTTCTCTTTTTATTTGGTCATTTACTGATTTTAAAGCTTTGTGTGCTGTTGTCTGTACTTGATCGAATCGTGACGTTCACTGTGTGAAGAAATCCTACATTTACTGCTGCGATTGTGTAATTGACTTCTTACACATGATCTTTGAGGTAGACGCCATGGCAGAGTTAGAAAATCACCTGCATAAAAACACTTCCACATTTAACCTTTTCTCTCTGCTTTCTTCTGTAATTCTCCAGTAACTCAGGGCTGCTGTAAATTTTAACTGTGAATTTTGACAACCTAAAAATTAAATATCTACAAATACAGTACTGAGAGAAAATCTTAGGCACATTTCAATGCTGGAAAGCAAAGATGCCTTCAGAAATAATGAAATTAAACATTTAAAAAAAAAAAAAGTGCTATAAAGAGCAGTAAACTAAACAAAGTCAATATTTGGCTTGACATGACATACACAAGGTGTACCTGAGACTACTGACACATTTTTAAAGGTAAAACCAAAGCCTTTAAGAATTCGTCAGTAGTCTCGGGTACACTTTGTGCAATTTTATAAGGAGATGTGCTGGCATCTTGAAGAATCTTCTGAAGACTTTGCCATACTTGCTTCTGTTTTTCAGGTAATCCCCGACAGCCAGCGTTCATTTTTTTGCACATTACCTTTTTTACTAACATACAAAATATTTTTTCTCGATATTTATTTATCTATCTATCTATTTATTTATTTATTTACTGACCCAATGATGCAGAAGTCATAAAATAAACATTACGGTGCCGAAGAGTTTTGCACAGTACCACATATCAACAGGCAAGAAATAATAAATAACATGCATATACGCAGTATCACACTGATCTTTTCAAATCTTCCACATCTGGCCTTCAGCTGTAGTGGTAAGTGAGGATGGTGGTGTTGAAGATGAGTGACCTTGACATTTTTGGCTAATATAAGTGAAGTGTGTTAGCACACACTTGTTCATGCACTGCCTCCGTGACTCTTCGAAGTCGTTGGTCCTCCTTTGGGTTGCTGTAGTCCACGACCTTCTGATTGGTCTTTTTCACGAATTTTGCCACCTAACCTAGGGCTGACTTGAGCTTCTTGTCGTCCTTCTCAGACTCCGTTATGTTGGTCATTTCCTCAGGCACTTTAGATGTTTCAGGAGAACGCTCTTGGGCACTTTGCTCACTGTTCATTTCTCCACCAGTCTTCTCTTTACTGGTGTCCTTCTGCTTTATTTCATCTGCTCCTTCCTGCTTCTTTTCTGTCTGCACTTTTGATGTTTCAGGAGCACTCTGTTCCTCAGCTTTGGGGGTTTTTTGTGGAGGTGCAGGTGCTCTATTTATCCATTCATCTGCTTTTTCTCTCTCCTCCCTCTCTTTCATTCTATTGTTCACCTCATGATCTGCTGCCTCCTCCTCATGCTCTCTTTCTCTCTCTCTCTCTCTCTCTCTCTCTCTCTCTCTCTCTCTCCTTTACTCCTTCTGCCTTCCTCATCCTTTGCATTTCTATCCTCTCCTTTCTTGCTCTCTCTCTCTCTCTCTCTCTCTCTCTCTCTCTCTCTCTCCTCAATCATCCCCATTTTTTTCTCCTTTGCTCTTCTTATCTTTTCTGCATCTCTGCCTCCCACTTTTCTTCTTCCAGCCTTTGTCTCCTCTCCTCTTCTCTTTCAAGCATCTCAGCTTTCCCTCCGTTTCTTTCTCTTTCTTTATCCTATTTTGCTCCTCCGTCTGCCTGTCCAGTGAGGTCTTCACATCTGACTCTTCTCTTCTAGCCTCACATTTCCTTTCTTCATTGCTCATGTGCTCACTGTCGCCTTCCTGTGTTCTCTTCTCATCCTCTTCTTTTTTTCCTTTCCTTCACCTCTGATTCCTCTCACCTCTGATTCACTCTGGAATCCTCTTGCTTTCTTTCTCCTGTTCCTTCTTTTACCTTCTCGCTTGTGCCGGTGCTTTACTTATTTCCACCAGCGCTCTCTCTCGTTCTTCCAGCTTTCTTTTCATTTTCTCTTTCATGTCTTTCCTTCTGTCTCTTTCTCTTCTGGGTCCTGGTTCATGTTTCTTTTTCTGTTTTCCTCTGTCCTTCTCACTGCCCAAAACAGTGCCTCATCATCTTGGCTTGGCCACAGGAATGCATTTCCACCCTTCTCAGAGGTGTTGAAGTTGAGGAGGTTCTTGATTGGCTGCTGTTTCACGTGTGGCCCACTCCTCTCTCTCAGATCGTTGCGTTAACGTTGGATCTCTTTATGCATCTCAATCTGCAGATCCTTGAGCTTGAGGGCGATAGAGTGTCACATGAGTGCATTCTGTTGTTCGTCGTTAGCGGGTCGGGAATCATCTGCACTTGTGAAGGGAGTCATTATGTTTCAGTTGATTGTCATGTTTACAGGTTTTAAAAAAGCCCTGCAAAGCGTGAACACTCCCAAACTCCTACGGCTCTAACACTCGCACTTCACTGAACAGCCTGCAGGTGGCGACAAACTCCAGGATTTCTCTCTCTCTCTCTCTCTCTCTCTCTCTCTCTCTCTCTCTCTCTCTCTCTCCACATTGAGTGTTGATTTCCTACAGTAGCTAAGAAGCATCTTGTTCTTCAAAATTCACACGTTTAGCACAGCAACATTATTATTTGAACCAAACCATGAACAAGTTTCTCTTTGCTTAAATACAATAGGCATTCAGTGAACAATTTCCCAAATTCTTTCATTCAGTTCTCACTCAACCGCCTGAATACACACTATTGCATACACACTATTACACAGTGGTTGCACTTAACTCTTAAACCTAACATGAAAACTTTGCTAATAGATCACAAACATTACGCTGGTCAGCGTTAAAGTCCATCCGAGGATGGTGTCCCTTTTCCCTCTGTTTAAAGTCACCATTCCACAATTCTTTTCCTCATGCAGGCAGAAGATCTGTGATCATCATCCACACGACCAGATGTCCATGATGGAGCTAGTGCATGCTTCGTTCCTGGACGTCTCAGCTGGAGATTGTCGGGGACGGATCAGACATGCTGGAAGATTCTGTGTAGCAAGAGAGGACATTGTGTGCGATGTGGACGAGAACATGTGACCAAATGCACTGCACGTGGGATTTCTTTTCTTTATGCTAACCGTTTGTTAGTGTTTCTGAGGTGATTTATGGCGTATTCTTGTTCCACGAACACGGGTGTTTTCTGTAGTTTTAGTGGAATGAGTGTATTGTGAGATGTTGCGCTTCTCCTCACACGTATCAGTAATATTTTCATTACTGATTATTAAATCATAATCCCTCACTCGGAGCGAGTTAACGACTGAACTGTTTTAAGATGAATCCACAGCTCAGCTCAGAGTCCCAGCCTTAATTAAAGCCACCAAACACCACAAACGTCATCCACTTTTACTGTAAAATGTGACTTAAAGAAACCTATTTTCAGATTTTACGTCAAACATATCTCTCACAAGTTTTCTGTGAATTTATTGAGCTCTGCAGTCACATTAAAATGAAACCTCACACAGGGATTTAAAAACAAACAAACAAAAAAAAAAAACAACATAAAATAAAATATCCATCATCCTTTCTTTAAGTGTATTAAGACTGTTAAATATTTCTGCATTTTTATTTAGTTGCTGTTGTGGTCGTGTTGTGTTGGGTTTCAGAAGATGAGGTGCTTCAAACAAACACATAAATGCATAACTAAATACATTTTAAGCTATTATATTATTTTAAAAATAAATACAAACAAAACAATTAATACATGAATGAATTGATAAACAAAGAAGTTAAATAAATAAATGATCATGTTTTCATTTATAGTTATTAGTTTACTATTTCATTTATAGTTATTAGTTTATGTAACCATGCAGCATATTGTTTAATAATATGGAAACGTGTTCAGATTTTTTTTGTGTTGTTTTGTTTTATAACATAATTTCTCATAATTCCATCTGAAACAAATAGAGAAATTGAAATAAAAAAAAAAATCAACCATTTGAAATAACCAGCCAACCAAATAAATAAACGGATGGGTAAATAAATAAATCAACCATTTGAAATAATAAACAAAATAAACAAACAAATAAATAGTAATCAGTTGAAATACATTGAAACAAGCAAACGATTATTTCTTTGTTTTTGTTTATTATTCAAACAGTGACGGTGTGAAACATACCTTAAGTCATTTTTGTAGTTTTATTATATTATTGGTCATGTTTCTTCCTGCAACAAAAAAAAAAGAAAGCTGCAGTAAGGTGCTGAGTCCATGACTCTGAGTTCACGCTCAGCTCTCAGACTCTCAGCTCCTCCACAGCCCTGACGCTCAGTCCTGAGATTAATGTCCTGGGCCACGTCCCAAACCACAAAGCACAGCGGTGTGTATAATAGGATCCTGAATGAGGTGTTAAAGGGTCGAGTGCTTTTGTCTTCCCTCCTCCTGAACACAATAAAGCAGAACAGCCACTCTGATCTCATATCAGCGTCCTCCATGCAGCTTCACCCTGTACGCTGGTGTGAGCGCTACACAATTCTACCTTCGGGCCACTTCAGCCAGTGCATTTGATGGAGTAACAGAAGTGTGTTGGTGTGTTCAGTGTGTGAAGTTTCAGTCTTTAGTTTTGCCCTTGAGGTTTAAAAGTAAAATGGCTGCCGGTTAATGGAAGTTTTTGTCCTCCAGTTTAGTGTGTGTGTGTGTGTAAATAAACTGTGTAAATAAATCACACAGTTGTATTGTTTAGGATTGATTATTATATTTATACTTTATACAGATATTAAATGTTTATTATATCTGATAAGTGCAGTTTTGTGCGAGTCGTGTATTTAGCCGTGTGTTTAGCTGGCTCATTGATGTTGTGTACATTTTCTTTTCTTTTTTTTTTTTCTCTTTTTTTGCACTTTATGGTCACTAACACACGAGCACGCTGAGCGGACGTGACCGCTCTGCGATTA
This sequence comes from Cranoglanis bouderius, assembly GCA_023630585.1. Classification (NCBI taxonomy): domain Eukaryota; kingdom Metazoa; phylum Chordata; class Actinopteri; order Siluriformes; family Cranoglanididae; genus Cranoglanis; species Cranoglanis bouderius. Next base: position 13,066,536 of record CM042548.1, on the reverse strand, counting down.
AAGCTTTGTTCTACTGATCAGGAGGTTGTGAGTTTAAATCCGGGTATTGCCAAAAGCTGCCACTGCTGTGTCCTTACACATGACCTTTAACCCTCAGTTATATCTGTCACAACTTGTTTAAGACTTTCACAAAAAAAATAACAGGCCAGAATTTTGGACCGATTGTCTCAGCACGTTAGAGGAGGAGTGCAGAGGCTCCTCGGTGGGCTGCTCGGTCCTGATGATGATCAGACTCTGTCCTGAGATAAGCAACACTCGCTCATGGGAAAAGAGGAAAACGATATTCCCATCAGAGGAGCAGTTAAAGACGTGTGACACGGATACGTGCCGTCAGTCCCCAGGGTCCTCCTGACAATCTGTCAACAGCACTGATTACATCTCTGAGCACAGACACGCCCAAAAACCATCACACCAAACCAAATGCAACTGTAAATCCAGTGCAGAACAAAAATATATACGTTAAAGTTCTAATGCTCTGTCCTGGACCTGTGACTCTGAAGCTGCTGCTCTGTTCATTAGCTAATCAGTAAACAAACACAAATTATTATTATAAATTATTATAATTATTATTATTATTATTATTATTTACTGTAAGCTAAAACTAAAAGCCTCCGTGTCCTTTTCACAAATGCTAACTCATACACCTAGTTATACTAATAGAAATACTACTACTACTACTAATAATAATAATGAACATTACAGTGCCACTATTAGTAGTAAAGCACAATATTATTAATCTTAATGCTACTTTCTGTTTTATTTTAAACTTTTTATACAAATGAATGAGTTCAGTGAATAAAATGTGAAATTAGAATAAACCACAAACAATGAAGGTGAGATTTTAATAAAGTGAAAAATAAAAACATAGCCTATTTGATAAAAAAGCAAGTAAAAATATTTTTGTTAAAAATGAGAAGGAAGAACTGACGTTGCGATTTATTTATTGGAATTGCTTTTTCTGAAATGTTTTCATGCACTTAATCTCTCTGTACACTCTTAACAGATGTGTTAAAACGATCTCATCATGTGTGTCTAGTCAAGGACAACACATTTTGTGTTGCTTTCAGCACAATCAGGGTGTTTAACGCATGCTGTGTGTTAGTACATTTCCACACAAAGATGTGTTAAGAAATAACGCAGAATAACACAGAGATGTGGTGCTTATTCTTTTTTTTTTCCCCTAAAATGATCCTAAAATGCAATTTGTTTGTATGCTAAAATTCTACTAAAATGTTCACAAAATACACAAACAACTGCACAGAATTCAGGTGACTTTATTAAAATCATTTAAACATTTGACAGATGTAAGAATTGGAGTTGATGCATCTTCTTACAAATCTCTCGAGCATCTGGGAAGACAGGAGTCTCACTGCCTTCCATCTGAAACGCTGTAAAAGAGTAAAAAGAGTGTTGGTTAGTTGTTAGCTACAAAATATGGACAAATGCCTTTGGGCTTCAACCGAGATCAACTGAGAAATTGCGTTACAGAATCCCAAATTGTGTAATTTTGGAAATGTGACCTCCACTCTCCCAATGAACAAAATAGCGCTGTAGACTCACCAGGAAAATCTAGCTAACTTGCGAATATATTTTTATTGTCCAGCCGTTAGCACCTCACGGCCAATTTTTTTTTTTGAAAAACCTATTTGTCAACCAACATTACAGAGATAGTGGAAAACATTACAACCTACAACCACATCCTCTGTTTTTGTCATGTTAATCTTGTGAAGAACTTTTGGCCTTGACATTACTGAGCTAGCTAAGTTCCGTTAGCCACTGACTGTCTGCACCTGTTAACCAGCATTAACATTCACCGAATACATGAAGAAACACGGCTCTAACCCATCCTCCTCATCATATTTACTACAGCTTGCCTCGTCCAAAACACTCGCTAACCCACTCTCTGTATTACATCATGGTGAACAGCTGTAATGCTACGTTATCGTTAACTTTCAAAAAGGGAATGGGAATATCTAACATTACCGCGAGCTGTATGCTAAAGTAGTGCTATCTCAGGTGAGCGTCTCGGTTAGCATCACTCATCCCTACTGTGACAGCATCCAGCTAGCTAACCCTAACTCGGAGCCTCAGATAAGATGCAGACCCAGAGAATTATAGGATAACCTCAGTCAACACAAACACTGAGGAAGCAGTACATGACATTCACTTTTGAAGCCGTCGCGAGAGGTAAAGTTAATAATCACTCGCCGAGTGACTGTTTTCCAATAAATACATTTTCGAGAGCTTCCTGTCTAAATATCATGAGCTCGGCCAGGCATTTTCAGCAGCATTAACGCTAAATAGTGATGAACGCTAACTTCCCTGTGGTCATTTGGTTCCCTCGCCTCAGGACTCAGACTCCGCGATCACAATCAAAAGGTCAAAGCAAGAACATTCACTCTGAGGCGAGTTCGGAGTTGGATGATGACGTCGGCAGCGCAGTCCGCAACGCGATTGGACAATAATTTAACACGTCGTGTCAGTCAATCGTGTGAATTTTTTTTTCTTTTTTTGACACATTTATTGGATAATTTAACACGTGTTGAAGTAGTTATAACACAAAACTTGTGTAGGATATTAGCACATCCTTTCTGAGTGCATTAAAAACCATAATGACCTGAATGAGCAGATGTTAGACAGATGTTAGACAGATGTTAGACAGCTGTGTGATGCAGCAGTTAGCGGGATGTGGCAGAGAAGCGAGTTGATCTCTACGAGCAGCCAATCAGTGATCTGATATGCTAATTAACACTGGCCACGCCTCCACTTTGCGGTCAGCGCTATGATTGGTCAGAGATTTGGCATTGACAATGACTTCATGGAAAAAAAAAAAATCCAAAGAATAAAAACAACAAACCGGCGCGTGAACGCGACAGAGACGTTTTTAGACCGAGAGAGCGCGAGAACACATCAGAATTCAGCTGTAAAACGAGTACTTTTTTAACGGAGAAAAGAAGATTGTAATATTTAATTAAAAAAATAAAATAAAATAAATAAATAAAAAATCAAAACCAAGATGCCTCGCGGGTTTTTGGTGAAACGGAGTAAACGTGCCTCGGGGGGCTCGTACCGGATCCGACATGAGTGCGCGGAGATGCAGAAATCAGACCCGCATGCGCTGAAGAGCGAGACGCTGCACGACCTGGTCAGAGCATCGTGCACGGACGCCACAGCAGCACGCGCTCTACACGGGCAGCCGCCAGAACACTCAGCTCTCGCGCCCGTGCGAAGTGTCTTCCACAGCAGTATCAGTAATGATTATAACGACGATGACGATGATGATGAAGAAGATGATAACGGCGCTGAGGAGGCCCGTCCCAAGCCCGCGGTGCCCCTGAGCGCGGGATTAAAGCGCTCCCCGTTCCCTCGGTGTCTGAGCTCACCGGCCGCGGCAGAATCGTTCCCGGTGTCCTCCATCGAGCGCCTCCTCCTCTCCAGCCACGCGGACATTAAGTTTGCTCCGTACCCTTCATCATTTCAGCAGAACCTGAAGCCCGAGACCAAGAGCAAGCCGCCGGTGAGGAAACCGAAAGTCGCTCGGAAACTCACCTTTGAAGACGAGGTCACGACCTCTCCGGTGCTCGGACTGCGGATCAAGAAGGAGAGCCCCGAGACCGCGCCGTTACCGAGGAGTAAGAAGCCGCTGGGTGAGTTCATCTGTCAGCTCTGCAAGGAGGAGTACCCGGACCCGTTCTCCCTGGCGCAGCACCGGTGCTCGCGCATCGTCCGGGTGGAATACCGGTGCCCCGAGTGCGACAAGGTGTTCAGCTGTCCCGCTAATCTGGCCTCACACCGCCGGTGGCACAAACCGCGCGACTCTCAGGAGGGGAAAAAGTCTCAGGTGCACGAGAAAGCGTCGGTGGAAGGAAAAGAGAACGCGACCGACATGAGAGTGAAGCAGCAGCATCATCATCCTCAGCATCCGCATCAGCATCAACTCCTGTTTTTCTCCGCCGAGAGCGCGCAGAGCGGCATGCCTCCCGCGGACACGCGCTGCGGCGGGGCGGAGAAGTGCTTTGATCTTCGCGCGAGCTCCAATGACGACGGCTCGAGGCTGTTTGAGCGCCGCCGCGACGACACGGACTCCCTCGCGCATGGGTATCTGTGCGCGCGAGCAGGAGGAGTAGAGGAGGAAGAGGAAGAGTACGCGTGCCACTACTGCGCCAAGAAGTTTCGGAGGCACGCGTACCTGAGGAAACACCTCGCCGCCCACCAGAGCGTCCACGCGGCGGCGTTCAAGCACGCGGAGAGCGCGCCGATCCCGTTCACGTGCCACCTGTGCGGCGCGCGCTTCCCCTCGGCGGAGGTGCGCGAGAAGCACCGGCTCTGGCACGCGCTCGCGGGACCGGGACCGGGCAAGACTGCGGGCGCGCTGATGCGAGCGGATCTCCTGCTGCCTCCAAAACCGAGCCGAATGTGGGAAGTTCCGACTTGAAGAGTTCATCGTGCTGCGGACAGTTTTTACGGCATTTAACGGCAAGTTCTCGGGAGTCGCGAGTACAACATGGACGCGTGTAAAATAATAAACAAAAACAAATAAACAATGTATTTTCATGGTCCGTGTATAAACCAGGACAAAAGCATCACATTACAACAGGAAACAAAGGATCACATTACACCAATAATATTTATTATTAAAAATGAATGTTATGATGTTAACCACGTGATTCAGTGTAGTAGCTTAAATTATGATTAGAATCGTATAACTGTGACGTCACAAACCTAAAGCAGATCAAACGGAGAGTTTCACAAACAGGAGCGGTCTCAGGAATAAGAGGAAAGAATAAGCGCGGGTTTTTTCATCCGTCCTCAGAGAAAAGGGAACGAAATGGAACTTTCTCGTCAAAGTGGTGGAACCGTTACCTTCAGTACCTTTACTGAGAAGTGTGTGTGTGTGTGTGTGTGTGTGTGTGAGTGTGTGTGTGTGTGCGAGTGTGTGCGAGTGTGTGAGAGTGTGTGTGTGTGTGTGTGTGTGTGTGTGTAGTGAAGCTTTAACACTTTCTGCTAAAATCTAAGTGCAGTCCATTTTTGCTCTGTCCGGTTTCCGGGTGAAAGAGTGACGAGGAACAGTTCTGTTTAGTCCCCATTCACTTGCTGTTATTGGAGTTTATATTTATTCCCATGCTTTGTGTTGGAAGTTTAATCCGTCGTACTCTCACACTCGTGCACGTGCTCTAATGCGTCCTAAAAATAAACTCCCAAATCCCAACATCATCAACTTAAACATCCGAGTTTACAATAAAACAGTGTAGTGGAATAATACTGCGCTCGGAACCGTCAGACATAACTTTTAAAATGTTGACAGTAATGTTTGAAAGTGTTTGAGAAGTCCTGCTTTTGATAAAGAGGTTGTTGCTATGGTAACTAGGGTAACAATCACAGGATTGTTGAAGGCGTTTCTACATTATAGAATGTGCAGCACGATATTTAGATTTGCTGACTTCCAGCAATACAGTAATGCTGCTGTTCAAAATAGTAATAAATGTAATCATTATTAATAAACAAATTACAGTATATTTGTTTTTTATATTTATAAAGTGTATAAAGAAATCAGTACTAATAGGTAGAAAGTACTACATTAAAAAAAAAAAAAAAAGAATAAAAGCACACGTGCTAAAAGCGTACTGTGGCGTGATGTATGATGATATTGATGGTGTATGGTCACATGACCCAGCCCTGATGTTCACACGATCAGCACACAGCGCACACCTTCGCCCACCACGATGCTTTATTCATTCCACTTTTTTGTGGTTTTGTGGAGTTTAGACGTTAGCAGCTGGCGTTGTGTAAAAGAGCAACAACAACAACTATTAATCGTGTTGTCACTTCACTCATCATTCACTCTGTTCATATGGAAAAAGTTACGTAACACACAATAATGTGTTTTTACATCTTGTCAATCAAATAAACCCCGCCCAAATTCATGATGTCACATGTGGCGGAGGTTTTTTTTTTTTTTTTTAAAGATTAGCTAACAAATTAAGACTTTTACCTGAAGTCGGACATGTCCTGTTTGTTACATATTCCAGCCGCCATTTTGAATCTTAACTGTCACTAACGATGTGCAGCTTCATCCCAAATATCAAATGTGAAAGATTTTTTAAAATATGACAACTGGCTACATCCTGAATCATGTAACGTACAAAACAGCATGTGTCACATGTTTCCATGGTTACCACAGGTAGTGTGTTGATACTGGTTTATGACATCATGCTAGCTAAGGCTGGTGTGTGTGTGTGTGTGTGTGTGTGTGTGTGTGTGTGTGTGTGTGTGTGTGTGTGTGTGTGTTTAAATGGCTTCAGCATGTGATTGTTCTGAGTTTTTGTTTTTGAAGTCTCATGTTCTGATGTGCATGCTGAGATGATGATGATGATGATGATGATGATGACCTGAATCCGGCTACTGATCGGAGGTGAAGTGATCATCCTGTAATGGCTGCTTTAATAACATTAATGACACGACGTTATTTTCTATTATTAGCGAGTAAGATTCAGTAAAACACATCGAACATGTAAATGAATTTAGTTCCCATGGAAAGTTACCTAACGTTGATGTGCTTTGGTAAGTCGTTTCTCTGGCTCGTGTATAAACGTATCTTTGTGATTTGATTTATTTTTTGTGCATCACGTCTGAAGAGAGGATGTATTCGATCTGACAGCGAGAAAAGAAACAGAATTCTTAATAAAGAATAAGATTATATGAAATAAATCAGTGTGTAGTGTTTCTCTTTTCTCTGTATGTCTGTAGAGTTAACATGAAAAGTTTCCATATAGTCTGAATAATCTGCAAATGAATACAAATGACATAAATATATACAATAAATAATCTCTCTGAATGTATAAAATCTATATATATTAAAAAAAGAACAAATCCTGTCTCTGTTTTAGTAAATGGCTTGTTGTAAAAAACAAACAAACAAAAAAACCTCCTTTTCTCTGTAAATGTAAATAATATTAATATGACTGCAGGATTTGAGCAGATAAACTGCAGCGTTAGTAAAACGAGGTGAGTGTTAAACTTTTATAGCTAACATAATTTTAAAGAACTTTTTATAATATACATTATACATTATATATCCATTATATATTTTATAATGTAAATTTTTCCTGTCGATTGTTTCTAAGCAACACAGACGCTCCTTAGTTTATAAAGTTTTTAGTTCATACTTTTTTTGTGTGTATAAAAATTGCTTATTTTCCACAACAGACATTACAGTGAATTAAAATAAGAATAAATCATATTATACATCAAATGTCTAGAATTACTACAAACAGCTGCGTGTGTATGTGTGTGTGTGTGTGTGTGTGTGTGTGTGTGTGTGTGTGTGTGTTTACTATGTTTAATTAGAAATGTTTGTTCTTTGCTACCTTGAAACTTTTTCAGTAAACATGGGTGGAGTAGCAGGAGGAAAGGGGGCGTGTCTAATTTGCATAATCAATCATGGAACATTGCATTATTCATGTAGAGAAGTCCAGATGTTTCTAGGCCAGTTTACATCAAAAACATGTCACACAATGTATTATTTAGAATAGATTTTTTTTTTTTGTTAAAAACGAGTTCAAATTTCACATCCTTAGTGAAGAAAGGAGGAGGCGCTCAAGAAAACTGTGATTAGCCAATCAGGAGCCAGAGCCCAGTTTACCTCCTGTTCCTCAGCACACTAACCAGTCGCTTCCGGTGTTGATGCTAAAATACGTTTAAACAGCTGAAGCATTATTACACTGTGCTGTATTTCATTCTAAACACTATGTAGAGCTAAATGAATAAAAATTAAATGATTATTATTTCAGGATCGTAAAGTGAGTCACATTAAAAAACAACAACAACAACAACAAAAAAACACTTCAAATTGTTTTAATTTTTCATTTTAAAATTTCATTTTAGCTTTTATTTATTTTTAGTGCTGTATTAATGTTTTATTATTTTTGTTGTAATTTTATTTCAGTTATACACACCATGTTTTTTATTGATATTATTTTGTTCTTAGTCACTTCTAATATTTATTTCATT
>CM042548.1:13051026-13053526 GCA_023630585.1 Cranoglanis bouderius | reverse complement strand
CACACACACACACACACACACACACATACACACACACACTCCGGTTTTCTGTACGTACACACACACACACACACACACACACACACACACACACACACACACACACACACACGATTTGTAGTTTAACACTGTGTTGTGATAAAAGTAAGTCCATGCAACACAACAGACGTGGATTAGAACAACAGGAAGAAGAAAAATGTGTGTGTTGGGGGGATGAGTTAGTGTAATGTTACACATGCATGAGACGAGCTGGACTGAGCACTACACACCTCAGTGAACAAGGTGTGTGTGTGTGTGTGTGTGTGTGTGTGTGTGTGTGTGTGTGTGTGTGTGTGTGTGTGTGTGTGTGTCGCAGTCTTACCTTTAGACATACATGAGTGTTTGATTATCATCTAAAGGAGAAACACAACAGAAGAGCAAAAAAAAAAAATGGAAGAAAAATAAACAGAAAGCAAAACAAAAAGCAGAATAATGATCATTCGGGGTTTAGAGATGTTCAGGATGAGAAGATCTCCAGCTCTGGACCTGATGAGGAGCAGAGCTGGAACTGTACGATATACTCAGTGTGTGAGGATTAAATACTGAAATTACACACATCAGTATTCAGACCTCAGACGTAACTACTGGTTTAAACACTATTCAGAATTTACGTGAGAGTTACGCATTTGTGGGCGGAGTCTGTCTAAAAGAGAGGCGTGTCTCAGTGAGACAGTTCATTCAGCTGCTCACGAGTCAGAGCACGATATAAAAAACTGTAAACGAACAGTCTGCGCTGGATCAAGTGCTATTCTACATGCTGCTGAATAATGAGAGTGGAATTAAACCAGTGATTAATGAGATCATTACAGCCAGCTCTATTCATGCAGATATACTGGTGATATACGAGACGTGCTGATTCACAGGGTGGCGTGATGCACTCTGAGGAAAGGCGCTATCCGTCGGTGTTGCTGTGATTGACAGGGGGAGAGAGATTATGCCCCGCCCACCCAGAGAGCATGGCCAATTTTGCTCTCTCTGTCATAATAATAAATCATCACCACTCTGATATATCGTCCCAGACCTGATCTAATATGAGTCATGTTTCAGGTCCAAAGTAGGAGATCTTCACTGACTGAACACACACACACACACACACACACACACACACACACACACACACACACACACACACACACACACACATGCATGCATTCAATTGATGAACTACATTTGAAACTTTACCCATCCTCATCTTTGGATCTTAGAAAAGTGGAGCATTAATCCAGGAATTTCAGCTCCTGATATATATACGTGTACAGTACAGTAGATTATAACAGATTATAGTATTGTATGGTATAGTATATATTATAACATACTATAGTATAGTAGATTACAGTATAGTGTAGTACAGTACCATATGTAGTATATTTTCTGAGGACTGAGTAACACATTTCCAAATGTCAGTTATCTGCAGTGTTGCTTTCTCAGTCACAAATGAAAAAAACATTGCTAACAAAGAATTAGCAACCAATCAGCATGCTAACTGACCTCATGCTAATTGCTGGCTACTACACTTATATTCATTGTTAGCTACATTAGCATTTTTGATACGGCTGTTCTGTGACATGACTTTCTGCTTCTGAGCAAAAAGGGAAAGGGAGATGAAAACAAAACAATAATTATTTAATATTTAAATGATATAAACTGAAATGAGTTTTTGGGCTGTGTGTGTGTGTGTGTGTGTGTGCTCTGTATATGAGTGGAAGTGATTACTGTTTTGATTTAAGTGAGACAGGTGGTGACCAAGTGAACTGTGATTGGCTGAGAGTGAAGGCACGGCTCACCTGATTCGCTGGGAGCGTGGTGGAAGGGGGCGGGGCTAAACATACGCGCTGCGTAGTCCTCAAACGTGCTCAACTCCACGTGGTGCTGGACGATTGACTCCAGATACCGTGCTCGTTCCTCATAACTGATCGTACAGGTCAAAGGTCAACACGGCAGAGTGACACACACACACACACACACACACACACAAATAATAATAATAATAATAATAATAATAATAATAATTCAACATCACTTTGATAGAATAATGTCAGTTAGAGGTTGATGTTGAAGTTGTAACGGCGCTTATTCTCGTTACAGTAGAACATGGACCGTGTGTGTGTGTGTGTGTGTGTGTATGTATGTGTATGTGTGTGTGTGTGTGTGGCTGCTCCTGTCTCAGTAATTATGTTAGCAGGAATGATAGTGGAGTGGAAATGGACCCGATCGGATTACAGCCACAGAGCACGGGAATAAAACACATCGAGATTGTGTTAATGCGAAGAACACGACCGTCACTGCACTTGCCCCCCCCCCCCCCCCCCCCCCACACACACCAGTCACACAGCCCAACACACACTACCACGCTATATAGTATGTTAAAACAAAAGTCGGTCTGTGCTACGTAATGTACACCAGTCTGTGTTTGCTAGCTGAGACAAAGCTTCTGCAGTTACCATGACGATGAGGGAGCGAG
>CM042548.1:13018526-13038526 GCA_023630585.1 Cranoglanis bouderius | reverse complement strand
ACGGCACCTGAGGAGGAACAGAAAGAATCATCAACACCGACATGCTCTATTCATCACACTGACAGTTTATAATGCTCACATTTCACTATGAGAGAGAGAGAGAGAGAGAGAGAGAGAGAGAGAGAGAGAGAGAGAGAGAGTGACAGAGAGAGTGAGAGTGTGTGACAGACAGAGAGTGGTTTCATTCATTCATTCATGCTTCTTTCTTTTAAAATTCTTTCCCCTCCCACTTTCTCTATTAAAGGCTGAAGCCCCGCCTCCTCACTGAGAGACTAAACTGAAGCCCCGCCTCCTCACTGAGAGACTAAACTGAAGCCCCGTCTCCTCACTGAGAGACTAAACTGAAGCCCCGTCTCCTCACTGAGAGACTAAACTGACACCCCGCCTCCTCACTGAGAGACTAAACTGAAGCCAAGTCTCCTCAGTGAGAGACTAAACTGAAGCCCCGTCTCCTCACTGAGAGACTAAACTGAAGCCCCGTCTCCTCACTGAGAGACTAAACTGACACCCCGCCTCCTCACTGAGACTAAACTGAAGCCCCGCCTCCTCACTGAGACTAAACTGAAGCCCCGCCTCCTCACTGAGAGACTAAACTGAAGCCCCGCCTCCTCACTGAGAGACTAAACTGAAGCCCCGCCTCCTCACTGAGAGACTAAACTGAAGCCCCGCCTCCTCACTGAGAGACTAAACTGAAGCCCCGTCTCCTCACTGAGAGACTAAACTGAAGCCCCGTCTCCTCACTGAGAGACTAAACTGAAGCCCCGTCTCCTCACTGAGAGACTAAACTGAAGCGTCACTCTGGCGTCTCGCTCTGATCCGTCTGTTGCTGCAATCCGATTTTCAGAGTGCGTCTCAGCTCATTAGATTAACGCAGCACACCACAACCTAGTGCTCCTACATCATCATCATTACCCTGTTTAAGGTTCTGTCCCAAACACCAGAACACATGCAGTCTTTTTTATAGTGTTGACTGAGAGTCAGACATAATGCATTGTCTTTACCTGAGAGTCAAGGTGTATCACCCATTATGCATCTGTCTTTACCTGAGAGTCAGTGTGTATCACCCATAATGCATTCTGTCTTTACCTGAGAGTCAAGGTGTATCACCCATTATGCATCTGTCTTTACCTGAGAGTCAGTGTGTATCACCCATAATGCATTCTGTCTTTACCTGAGAGTCAATGTGTATCACCCTTAATGCATTCTGTCTTTACCTGAGAGTCAAGGTGTATCACCCATTATGCATCTGTCTTTACCTGAGAGTCAGTGTGTATCACCCATAATGCATTCTGTCTTTACCTGAGAGTCAATGTGTATCACCCATAATGCATTCTGTCTTTACCTGAGAGTCAGTGTGTATTACCCATTATGCATTCTGTCTTTACCTGAGAGTCGGTGTGTATTACCCATAATGCATTCTGTCTTTACCTGAGAGTCAGGGTGTATTACCCATAATGCATTCTGTCTTTACCTCCTCCTTTCACTTTCGCTCGCTCTACATCCTTCTCTTTCGTTTTCATTTTTGTTTTTTTCCTCTTTTTAATCTTTCTTTATTCTTACCTTTATTTCCTAATCATATTTCTTTCTTATTTATTTCTCTTCTTTGCATCTCTTTCTGTTTTATTCTTTTAGTTTCACTCGTTCTGCCTCTCCCCATCTTGCTTTAATTTTCTTTACATCTTTTTCTTTATTTATACCCTTCTTTCCTCTTTTTGCCCTTTCTTTTTACTTTCTCTCTCCTCCCTTCCTGTATTTAGTTAAGTACCATTCTCCGACCCTTTCCTGTCATTCTTTCGTTTACATTCTTCTTTCTCTACCTCCATTTTGTTTCTTTTATGTTTTCCTTATATATTTTCTTTCTTTAACGTCTTTGTTTTTGTCACAGAGTTGGAATCTTGTGTGTCACATGATTTTGATGTTTGTGTGTGTGTGTGTGTGAGACATGCCTCTGGTTTCTTGATGATCTGGATGCTGTACATGTGGTTCTTCATGGGGTAGATGACGATGAGGACGTCTCCGAACTCGGTTGGGATTATTCCCCTCCTGTAGTCCCGTGTGTGTTCTGACCACACGATGTGAACCTCGTCGTTCCCCAAGTGCCTCAACTGTGTGTGTGTGTGTGTGTGTGTAAAAGAGAGAGAGAAAGAGAAAAACGCATCACAACATCAAATCAGTGATACAAAAAACCCACAGCTCATTAATTACTCACTAATGACATAATGAACGATCTCTCATGTTACTATGACAACCCTGAGTAACTTTAGTTTTAACTTTATATAGTTTAGTCATGCTAACATACAGATAGGAAATCTATGCTTTCTTACACACACACACACACACACACACACACACACACACACAGAAGTAAATGAGAGTGTAATTAATCAGTAGGAGTGATTAAATGAATATTATGATGTAATATTTTAGTGGGCGTATCTTTGTTAACACAAGTGTAATACACTGAATCATTATTTTAATAACAGACACGTCTCTGAATGAAAATTCTCCTCCTGTGTGCGGTTCTCGTCCTGTGTTAAGTGACAATAAATAAATCTGATTACGTTACGAATGTTCTCGTTCTATTTTGACGCGGATAATACGGTGCATTAGGATAGTTAGTTCACGTGAATAAATGTGTCGAGGTTACGAAACTCTCAGACCCGGAGCGAAATGGCAGCGAGACAGCACGGAACAGAAGAATAAATCCTGACCCCGAGCGGATGAATGAATGTGTTTCGGTGATGGCGGCTCGGCTGACACGCTTTAGCGTCTGTTTAACGTGGTTTAGCGTCACTGCTGGCCCATCTCGCTCGGGATAAAGTTCCCAGAAGCCTTGCAAATCCAATTTGGAACTGAAAAGTCATGCGAGGCCGAGCGGCGAGGGGACAGGAGCAATCTAATTTGGGAGCAGAATGGCCGTGTGTGGCTCCCCCTTTAGGCTGTTTTACACACACACACACACACACACACACACACACACACACACACACACACACACACAAATTACAGCGATGAATTACAGCAAGTACAAGCCACGCTAACGGCCACTGCCTCTGCCATTTCGTCTGAGTGTGTGTGTGTGTGTGTGTGTTTATTGGACACTAAGAGCGGCCTGGACATGCTTCCTTTTCCATCATCTTTCATGGATGCTCTAAGAAATGGCTCCGTTCTCTGGCTTGCACACACACACACACACACACACACACACACACACACACACACACACGGTTGTTGTGCTAAAAGATTAATGTTTCATTTATTACCTCAGTATTTCACTGCAGTTTTATTGACGCCGCTGTCTTTATGGGGGTTATGCGCAACAAACGTCCGTATTCGGTAAAACAGGTTGCATCGCTTCCGGTTCTGTACGTTCTATGCTGACATGGCGCTGTTTTACTCAAGATGCCTTCAGGAATTTGATGAGCATAACAGATGTCCATCGTATATGCAAGCTGACATCTAAAACTCCTGCCACCAAAATGGATAAGGGATTTAAGCTATATGATTCCTCATACATATGCTGTACTGTACAATATGTCACTAGCTAGCTAACGCTAATGTGAACATAAACTACCTAGACTTATCTACAGATCTACATAATCACATTAACACGTTGTTAATTTTTTCACCAGTATCAAATAAAGACAGGCTGACTGGTGCGGTCAGCATCAGGGCAACCTGTCACAGGTCTATGAGGAAAAGCGAGAAGCCACACACCCTGAGAGTAACGTTAGGGATGGTTTGGGTGTTCTGTTCGAGTTCTCAGGCTATTCCAGTTCAGGGACAGCTTTTATCAGCCTTTGAAAGTTGGAATAAAAATAGACGAATCTGTGATCATGAGCAAGTCCCTTTGTTATCGAGACACTCGGTAAATGCAGGCACAATTGCTCCAAGTTCATTGTTGTTGTTTGTCTACCTGTTAAAAGACGAGGATAGTCAGGTCACTGGGGTATAGCGGGGTATTCTTGAGTACCACCTATTATTCCGTGTTATTCATAATCAGGACTCACAAAATCACTCTATTACACACAGTATTAACAAATTCTGTTATTGTATTTATTGTATTAATAGCATTGCCAAACTTGCTCCAGATATCACTGTTAGGATTTTCCCGCATCTGGCACTTTATCGGTTTTTACACAGACATTTTCTTCTCACTAACATTCAGATATGAACATTAAAATAAAATAAAATGCAAACAATACTCCGAATAATAATAATGATAGTGCAAAGAAGCTAGGTTTTACCGAGGATTACCGTGCAAGCGGATGTGGTGAGACCAGTTTTCCGGTTTGGTCATGTGACGTTCGACATATAACCTATTACAACTGTTAATTACTCCTTAATAACTACGTAATAACACATTTATGGACAGAGAATTATGAGATGAAAATGTGCATCATTACAGTTACCACATTATAGGTTACATTTATGTTTACATTTCTCATCTGTCTGTCTGTCTCTCCGTTTACCTCTGTCCTTGTCTAAAATTGATCAAACTTTCTGTCTCTCTATCTGTCCATCTATCACTCTTACTGTCTGTCTTTCCACCTGATGGTCTTTCTGTCTTTCCATGTGTCTGTTTGTCTCTCTCTTTCTCTCCCCTTCCCTCTCTGTCTCTCTCACTCCCTCTCTGTCTCTCTCTTCCTCTCCCTGTCTCTCTCTTCCTCTCCCTGTCTCTCTCTCTTCCTCTCCCTGTCTCTCTCTCTCCCTCTCCCTGTCTCTCTCGGTCTTTCTCTCCCTATCTCTGTCTTTCTCTCCATCTCGCTCCATCTCCGTCTCTCTCTCTCTCCCTCTCTCTCTCTGAAGTGACAGCACTAACGGCAGGTGATTGGTCATCCTAAACGAGCTCACATTACAGTCAGGCTCGTTAGTGCTCATTAAACTTGTTATTAGATTTCTACTGTCCAGTAAACGGAGGAAGAGGAAGACGGGCGCAGACAGACAGATCTATAAGACAGACAGATCTGTAAACAGAGCAGAAAATGAGAGAGTGATGAAGCTCAGAGACGGTGCAGGATGTCCATTGTTTGCAGGGGTCTTTACTCTCACCACTTTACTTCCTGATGTCTTATTCAGTAAACCCTAAACAATTGGACTAATTGTACAAGCCACACCCACAAGCAATAACATTAGCGACAGGCCACACCCACAAGCAACAACATTAGCGACAGACCACACCCACAAGCAATAACATTAGTGACAGACCACACCCACAAGCAATAACATTAGCGACAGACCACACCCACAAGCAATAACATTAGCGACAGACCACACCCACAAGCAGTAACGTTAGAGATACGCCACACCCACAAGCAATAACACCAGAGACAGGCCACACCTACAAGCAATAACGCTAGCGGCATGGACACGCCCACAAGCAATAACGTTAGCGACAGACCACACCCACAAGCAATAACGTTAGAGATACGCCACACCCACAAGCAATAACACCAGAGACAGGCCACACCTACAAGCAATAACGCTAGCGGCATGGACACGCCCACAAGCAATAACGTTAGCGACAGACCACACCCACAAGCAATAACGTTAGAGATACGCCACACCCACAAGCAATAACACCAGAGACAGGCCACACATACAAGCAATAACGTCAGCGGCATGGACACGCCCACAAGCAATAACACCAGAGACAGGCCACACATACAAGCAATAACGTTAGCGGCATGGACAAGCCCACGAGATGTGAACGCAGGGTTAATTTCTGTCTGTTTAAAATTTCCTCATCAGCTGATATCAGTTTGTATCAGTGATGAAATTCTTTCATTTCATTTTGCGCTCTGTATTTAACGCCCTGTTCACTACAGCAGCATGTGGATTGGGACGCGGCCCGTACTCTCTACAGCCTCATTTATTCCAAACACTCCATCTCCCTCTTCCTTTATCACATCTTCTCTTCATCCACACAATGACTTTTACACCTCAGACAAGCGAGAAAATCTCATTTCATCATAATTAGCCTTCTTTAAAAAAAAAAAAAAAAAAAAAATCATTCAGGTGGTCTTATGCTCAAATTCAAAACGAGTAGAAAAGCAGGTGGATGTGAACTGAAGTCGAATCAAGAGAGCGAGCGTGAGACGGAGAGTGAGAGCGAGAGAGAGAGCGAGAGAGAGAGAGAGAGAGAGAGAGAGAGAGAGGTAGCTGTGAAAGGAGGGTGGCGTGGGGCTGTTATCCACCATTATTTGCTCCTCTTTTCTCTCGTGCTGAGGTGAAAATGCTGCGGGCCAGGAACACAAAGGCCGAGCTCTCTGCAGGTAGAGATGTAGGTCGAGGTCAGCGTGGCTTTATGAACCACTTCAACCAGCACAGGAGGAGCTGAGACTCTCTCTGAGAGAGACACAGACACATTTCTATCCTTCCCTCTCCTCTCCTCTCGCTTTGTTTGTCTCGCGCTGAGTCTCGGCCTCAGACTGCTCAGGGGTCAGAGGTCAACGCAGTGAGTGGAGAGTGGAGAAAAGCCATCCTGCTTGATCTTTTGTGGGTCTTTAACAGGACAAACAGCGTTTTTATGGCGTAGAGAAAAAGATAGAATATTCACACAGTGTCTAGAACCATGATTCATAACCATACTTCATGAGTTTTATTTTGTTATCATGCTGGAAATCAATAAAGTTATTATACTTATTATTGAGTTCTTATAATTATCAATATTACTACGGACTCAAACCTCAAATTGACTCAAGTCTCAGCCTATAAATAACATCAAATTCAATCTCGTGATTTACTGAATAGAAAAATAAACAACAACGGCTCCACATAAGAGTCAAAATATTATCACACACATTAAAATAAGACTGATATTTGAATAGTTGGATTATCGTTATAAAATAAATCATGCTGTAAAAAAGCCCCCCTGGTCTAGAAAGAGAACTCCTGACAAAAATGAAAAAACATTATCATAGGCTTAAAAAAAAAAAAAAAAAAGGCACAGTTTCTTTCTGCAGATGAGAAATAGAAAAATTATAATTTTTTAAAGAGGTAGTGTTTTAAGAGCTAATGTAACAAAACGTGGAAAAGGTGAAGGGGTGTGAATACTTCCTGCACTGTAAATAATCTTAACTAATCTCAAGATGATGAAAGTGTCTTAAGAGTCTACAGAAGCAAAAACTTTAAACATTCCAGACGGGAAATGTTCCAGCTGTGACAGAAGATGGTGAAGTCTCTATAAACGCAGAAAAGGGTTTGTTCTGTTAAACAGTAAAGAGCTGGAGAAGATGAAAGTGTTATAACAGTATATAATGTGGGATTAATGCCTCCAGCAGACATCTGATGATCGCAGATGTAAGCGCTGTAGTGTTTATCGCCACGTCCTCGTCTCAAAGCGCTGATTATTTATTTACACGGACAACAATAAAATGTTCGCTCTCACACATCACGCCCTGCTGTTTCCTGCCCCGCCCTCTCAGAGCTTTCCCCAAATTTCAGTGTAAGAGACACACACACACACACACACACACACACACACACACACACACACACACACACACACACACACACACACACACACACACACTTAGCCATGTCATGTCTCACACACACGGTCCTCTCCCCAGGTTTACCTTTTTGGTGAGCGAGTCGTCAGAGTCAGGTGGCATGCGAGTGGACACGTGGAACATGACCTCCACGGTGGACGTGGCGAAGTAAGGCATGGTCAAACCCGTACTCTTATTCTTCTGGAGACCTCCCATGAAGCCACAGTGACTCGTCAGGTTCACCTACACACACACACACACACAAATACATATTTCTAAGACTCAAATGTATTATATGATAATTAAATTAATGTCTCATGAAGTACAGCGCCGGAGTCAATACTAACAATCAGTGCTAACATTAGATAGTTGCTAACTTTAGCTAAGCTAAGCTTTAGCTCACAAAACCAAAGTTGATTATGTTCCAATAATTCCAGAGGAAATAAAATATGAAACGTTATTAAGTGTGCAGCCCTACTCTTGGTCAATCAAAATGGACTTCAAGCCTGCCCCCCAATGCCAGGGTAACCAATCAGCTCACAGTTCCGCCCCCAATGCTGCTATAACCAATCAGATCACAGTTCCCGCCCCCAATGTCAGGGTAACTGATCAGACTGCAGGACCTCACTCTACCTGTACAGTATAGTTCAGCTATAGTTATCTAGACAGTATGTTGTAATTACATCGTGTGACTTAAACACACAGGGGTTAAGATGGACGTTACTGCACCATCCAGACTCGCCCACCATGTTGCCACAGTGACTGAGTGGGTGTGGCTAAGGGTTTGAAGACTCATCTCTCCAGGCAGAACAGAGAGGAGAGCTCTTACCTCCCATCCCAGTCCAGACACAAAGTCCTCATATGCCTGACTGCCACCGGTGTTGGACAGAATGGAGTGTTTGTCCTCCTGTCCCTCTGCCACGTAAAACACCGCGATCTTGTGCGTCTCGCGGCTGTGGGGGGTCAAAACACAACACGTGACCCTCAGTGTCAACTTCAACAAAGCACTGACACGCAGATGTTCAGAGACTCACCACTGTCTGGAGTCGAGGTTCTTCAGCTCCCTCAGCAGCTTCTCATTCTTCTTCAGCAGGTGGAAGCTGCTCCTGTCGGGAAAACACACACACATGCAAATAAACAAACACATGACATGTGAACGCCATCATCATCATCATCATCACCCAAATCACTTCTACAGTACAAGCTCCGCCTTCAAAGCTCAGGCCACACCCCCTTCCTGAGTAACTTCAAGATTGTTTTAATCTCTCCATTTTTATAATCTGACTGAGAGCTTAATGAGAATTAAAAAATAAAAAACAAGTTCATGTAAACACTTCATTGGGAACAGAATAAACCTACTGAGAAAATTCAATTGGAATACGAAATGCTGAGCGACTTTACTGAACACACACACACACACACACACACACACACACACTCTCTTCTCCTCGATGTCTGTGTAATGATCACACTGACGCTGATGATGTTATACTGAGAAGGAAATCATCAAAAAACACGCAGCGTTGGTTAGAAAGCTGAACACACACACACACACACACACACACACACACGCTTTTCGTCGTTATGGTAACCATACTCCATGCCCATGTATAACTTTAGATCGGTTTACATGTAACACACAGATAAACACAGACTTTATACAGAATGGTGGAAATCTTCCTGCTCTGGAGCACACTATAGTGATGTTTATTAGAACACAGCCTTCCTAATTATCCACAGCTCTGTTTTTCTCACAGATTCCTGGAAAAAATAACTAATGGAAAAACACAGACTAGTTTGGGTGCACTAGAACAAACACATTCTAAAAAAAAAAAAAAAAAAAAACGCGCGCGTGCGCACACACACGCACACACCCCTGAACTTGATTATTTTCCTATAATAACAGCACGACTCCTGTTGTTTCACTCCTCTGATCCCACAGAAATTCAACAATGATCACATTTTTTATTTCTTAAAGAACACCACGTAATTTTTATCCGTTTATAGTTACATTTAATGTTGTAGAACGCCTGTGAAGCAAGTTAGTTTGTGATGTCACGTACATTATAGCAGCCGCATAAACAGTTGTTCTCTCACCAGCCTCTTTTTTTTCCTATCGCATCAAGTTAATAAGACCAAAAGAAACAGCAGGGCATGATGTGTGAGAGCGAACATTTCTCGTTTTTTAGCGAGTTAACGCAAAAAAATGTAAACTCCTCTGTCCTGAAGATGTGGGGAAACTTAAAGTTACAGCTTTACCTCTGACTGTTACAAAGTGCTGACGCTGGTGACTCCTTCCATACGTGTTACATAAACGTCTCCTTATGGAAAGTGTCGGTTTACGTGGAGCGTCCGCTCTACACGTCCCTGTGAATGAGCTGTTGCTATGGAAACGATAACGCATTAATATAATACAGATGCATTAATATAAACCTGTGCTACTGTCAGAGCTGCTGTTATCGAGAATTAATCAACATTAACTTTGACCAACAGTCAGGATTCAGGAGCGCTGTGGTGTAATTAATGTAACTTGTGTATAATGTGGATGGAATTAACTTTACTTAATTCATTTAATGTATTATTGTTTTATTTATGCTAATTAACGCAGTGATAACGTTGGTTAAGAGAGCGTGAATGTAAAGCTTTAGCGTCTTATACGCCACGCGTGCGTGTGTCTCCGTCTCCCTGCTGCACTGTACTCATTCTGCTTTTCTGTTCACATTCGATGTGAAACGCCTGAAATGGTGCGAGATAATGCAACTCTTACTTTTCTCTCTTCTCCCTCTGCATGAGTCATGCGTAAAAGCCACGCGCCGCTCTCTAAAAGGACTTTTTTGTTTCGTGCTCTTTTTCTTTCGAGTAAAGAGGCCTCTTTATTAGCCTGTTGCAACGTAATGGTCTTCATTTTGCCCATTGAAAGCGAGCCATTTCAGGAGACGGGGTAAAAAAAAAAAAAAAAAAAGGCAGCACAAAGAGCGCAAGCCGGCATTCACAAAGCCCTCAGCGGATCGCGGCTCCTAAATGACACATGAACGCCTGGAGGACGATTCCTCATTAAAGAGCCGTGCGCTCGCTTCTTCAGCCTGCTCCACCTTTCTAATAACGCCGGATTTTAAAGCTAGCAGCCTTTTATTCACAGCCCAAATGAAAGGCAGAGCAGCCGACCGAGCCTTTAAGAATTAATCTCTCATACGACCACTCTCTCACTCACACACACACACACACACACACACGCTGTTAGACAGCCCTCTAAGAGGACAATGCAAAAACTATTTTGCCTCAATACACTTCGGCGCTCATGTATATCATAGAAATTAATGGCATTACATTACCACCTCATAAAAAACAAGCCAATTACTGCTAATCTGGAAATATTCAGCTTTTTATACAGAGAAAAACGACAGCAGTGAGGAGACAGAGAAACGCACGAGGAGTGAGGGGAAGTGCACATGAAGAGCTGATGGGAAAAGGAAAATAAATACACAGTGACTGATTAGCGACGATTACAGGAGATCAGTGTGCACACGTGCGCACACACACACACGGATGTTCATATGTGCTGGAGTGTGTGTGTTTGTGTGTGTTGGAGCATGTGTAATATGTGTGTAGAGTGTGTGTAGAGTAATGTGTGTGTTGGAGCATGTGTGTGTGTAGTGTGTAATGTGTGTTGGAGAATGTGTGTAGTGTGTGTGTATAGTGTGTAATGTGTGTTGGAACGTGTGTGTAGTGTGTGTGTGTGTAGTGTGCAAGTGTGTGTGTGTAGTGTGTAATGTGTGTTGGAGCGTGTATGTAGTGTGTGTGTGTGTGTGTAGTGTGTAATGTGTGTTGGAGGGTGTGTGTAGTGTGTGTGTGTTGGAGCGTGTGTGTAGTGTGTGCAGTGTGTAATGTGTGTTGGAGCGTGGGTGTAGTGTGTGTGTGTGTGTGTGTGTGTGTGCAGTGTGTAATGTGTGTTGGAGCGTGGGTGTAGTGTGTGTGTGTGTGTGTGTGTGTGTGTGTGTGTGCAGTGTGTAATGTGTGTTGGAGCGTGGGTGTAGTGTGTGTGTGTGTGTGTGTGTGTGTGTGTGTGTGCAGTGTGTAATGTGTGTTGGAGCGTGGGTGTAGTGTGTGTGTGTGTGTGTGTGTGTGTGTGTGTGTGTGTAGTGTGTAATGTGTGTTGGAGCGTGTGTGTAGTGTGTGTGTGTGTGTAGTGTATGTTGGAGCGTGTGTGTAGTGTGTATTGTGTGTGGGGAGTGAAGGGAAGTGCACATGAAGAGCTGATGAGGAAAGGAAAATAAATACACACTGACTGCTGAGCGTCGATTACAGGAGATCAGTGTGCACACGTGTGCACACACACACACACACACACACACACACACACACACACACACACACGGATGTTCATATGTGCTGGAGCGTGTGTTTGTGTGTGTCGAAGCGTGTGTGCTGGTGTGTGTGTTGGAGCGTGTATAATATGTGTGTAGAGTGTGTGTAGAGTAATGTGTGTTGGAGCGTGTGTGTGTGTAGTGTGTAATGAGTGTTGGAGCATGTGTGTGTAGTGTGTAATGTGTGTTGGAGCATGTGTGTGCATGTGTGTGTAGTGTGTAATGAGTGTTGGAGCGTGTGTGTGCATGTGTGCGTAATGAGTGTTGGGAGCATGTGTGTGCATGTGTGTGTAGTGTGTAATGTGTGTTGGAGCGTGTGTGTGCATGTGTGTGTAGTGTGTAATGAGTGTTGGAGCATGTGTGTGCATGTGTGTGTAGTGTGTAATGTGTGTTGGAGCATGTGTGTGTAGTGCGTAATGTGTGTTGGAGCATGTGTGTGCATGTGTGTGTAGTGTGTAATGTGTGTTGGAGCATGTGTGTGTAGTGCGTAATGTGTGTTGGAGGGTGTGTGTGCATGTGTGTGTAGTGCGTAGTGTGTGTTGGAGCGTGTGTGTGCATGTGTGTGTAGTGCGTAATGTGTGTTGGAGCGTGTGTGTGCATGTGTGTGTAGTGCGTAATGTGTGTTGGAGCGTGTGTGTGCATGTGTGTGTAGTGCGTAATGTGTGTTGGAGCGTGTGTGGGCATGTGTGTGTAGTGTGTAATGTGTGTTGGAGCGTGTGTTGGCGCGCGTGTTAGAGCATGTGCAATATGTGTGTAGAGTAATGTGTGTTGGTGTGCCTGTGTTAGTGTGCGTGTGTTGGAGCATGTGTAATATGTGTTAGTGTGCGTGTGTTGGTGTGTGTGTAATATATGTGTAGAGTAATGTGTGTTGGAGCATGTATTGGTGTGTGTGTGTTAGTGTGCATGTGTTAGTGTGCGTGTGTTGGAGCGCGTGTGTTGGAGCGCGTGTAATATGTGTGTAGAGTAATGTGTGTTGGACGTGTATTGGTGTGCGTGTGTTGGTGTGTGTGTGCTGGTGTGCGTGTGTTGGAGCATGTGTTAGTGTGCGTGTATTAGTGTGTGTGTGTGTAATATGTGTGTAGAGTAATGTGTGTTGGAGCGCGTGTTGGAGTGTGTGTAGTGTGTATTGTGTGTGTGTGTGTGTGTGTGTAGTGTGCAGTGTGTATTGTGTGTGTGTGTAGTGTGTAATGTGTGTTGGAGCGTGGGTGTAGTGTGTATTGTGTAATGTGTGTGTGTAGTGTGTAATGTGTGTGTGTGTGTGTAATGTGTAATGTGTGTTGGAGCGTGTGTGTGTGTAATGTGTAATGTGTGTTGGAGCGTGTGTGTGTAATGTGTAATGTGTGTTGGAGCGTGTGTGTAGTGTGTATTGTGTAATGTGTGTTGGAGCGTGTGTGTAGTGTGTATTGTGTAATGTGTGTTGGAGCGTGTGTGTAGTGTGTATTGTGTGTGTGTAGTGTGTAATGTGTGTTGGAGCGTGTGTGTAGTGTGTGTGTGTGTGTGTAGTGTGTATTGTGTGTGTGTGTGTGTGCAGTGTGTATTGTGTGTGTGTGTGTGTAGTGTGTAATGTGTGTTGGAGCGTGGGTGTAGTGTGTATTGTGTATTGTGTGTGTGTGTGTGTAGTGTGTAATGTGTGTTGGAGCGTGTGTGTAGTGTGTATTATGTGTGTGTGTGTGTAGTGTGTAATGTGTGTTGGAGCGTGTGTGTAGTGTGTAATGTGTGTTGGAGCGTGTGTGTATTGTGTGTGTGTGTGTGTGTGTGTGTGTAGTGTGTAATGTGCTGGTGCGTGTGTGTAGTGTGTATTATGTGTGTGTGTGTGTGTGTAGTGTGCATTATGTGTGTGTAGTGTGTGTGTGTGTAGTGTGTAATGTGTGTTGGAGCGTGTGTGTAGTGTGTATTATGTGTGTGTGTAGTGTGTATTATGTGTGTGTAGTGTGTGCGTGTGTGTGTAGTGTGTAATGTGTGTTGGAGCGTGTGTGTAGTGTGTATTATGTGTGTGTAGTGTGTGTGTGTGTGTGTGTGTGTGTGTGTAGTGTGTAATGTGTGTTGGAGCGTGTGTGTAGTGTGTATTATGTGTGTGTGTAGTGTGTATTATGTGTGTGTAGTGTGTGCGTGTGTGTGTAGTGTGTAATGTGTGTTGGAGCGTGTGTGTAGTGTGTATTGTGTGTGTATTGTGTGTGTGTGTGTGTGTGTGTGTGTGTGTGTGTGTGTGTGTGTGTGTGTGTGTGTGTATGGTTGTGGTGGTCACCTCTTCTCCCAGGAGTTCATACCCAGGACATTGAGCAGGAGTCTGCAGTAGTAGAAGGGGGATTGTGGTCTCTGGGCCGTGGGCTCCGGCTGCTCCATCGCCTTCATGTGGACGTCGTTCCCGTGTTTGGCGGCGAAGTCCCACTCCTCTGCGCTCTGCTTCAGGATGGCATTGATGACATCGTTCTCCTGTTTCTCGGACACGCAGCAAGGGGGCGGAGCCGGGATGTTCAGCGGCATTCCGGTTCTCTGGAGGCACTCTGGGCTCGAAGAACCCAAATACTGCAGCACCTCGTCCAAAACGTCTTCACCGTCCTGAAGAGAATCCCAACCTGGAATCATTTCACGGCAGCGCCGCTTCGCTAAAGGTGCCATCGTCTCTGAAAGCGTCTCCTCCTCCTCCTCCTCCTCTTCTTCTTCCTCTTCTTCCACATCCTTGTCCTCCGAGAGGTCGTCCTTCTCATCCTGCTCTACCGAGTCACATTCTGCGCTGTGATCTCTGTCGCCCCCTGCAGGACAGGAGGATGTGAGTGAGTGGAGAGCTCGGCTCTGAGGAGCGCACTGAGGCGGGGCATAGAGCACGGCCGAATCCCACGAGTGCTTTCCGGAAATGTCCCTGACGATGAGGCGGACGCAGGTGTCGGGGGCGACGAGACCGGCAGCCATGTTGTCGTCTGAACGGATCTGGAGGCAGGAGAGCAGCGTGGAACCGTTCAGGACGAAAAACTGCAGGTTGGGCGTGTGGAAGAGCTCGGGAGCCAGGTCAGCGCTCTGGCAGTACGGGTTGTCCTGGTTCTCACACACCTGACTGGTCAGAGCCGCCGGACCGCCCGCGCCCAGAGGGAAGTGAGACAGGTGATTCAACAGGTGAGACACCAGCGTCCGAGCGGCGATGGAGATCAGACCCTGCTGCATCATACGACTCCTCACTGAGACAGGGACAACAAAACGAGAAGGAGTCAGCGAGAGAGAGAGAGAGAGAGAGAGAGAGAGAGAGAGAGAGAGAGAGAGAGAAGTAAAGGAAGAGAAGTACTGAGAGAGACATTGAGAGGAAGAGAGGAGAGAAAAATGTGGATAAAGGAAGAGAAGTAAGAAGAGTGAGACGGTGAGAAACAGAGACAGACAGACAGAAGAAAAAATAGAGATAAAGAAAGTAAGGAGAGTGAGACAGAGAGGAAGAGAAAATTGAGAGAAAAAAGCGATGTAGGAGAATAAGACAGGGAGAAAGAGTAAGAGAGGAAGTAAAGACAGAGGGAGAGAGGAAGTGAAAAAGGAAAGTGGGAAATGAGAACTGGAAATGGAAGAAGGAAAGGAGAAAAGAGACAGGAAGGAAGGGGGGAAAAGAAAAGAAACAAAGAAGAGGAAATAAAGTGAAGCAGTGAGAAAAACTGGGAAAAGAAGGTCATGAAAGAGAGAGAGAGAAAGAAAAAGATGAGGAAAGAAAGAAACAGAAAGAGAGAAAGATGGTGGGGGGAGAAAGCAATAAGAGGAAGAACTGAAGGAAAGTATGAAAGTGGGTGAGAAGAACAGATACAGAAAGAGAATGAATAAGTTAGAAACTGTACTGCTAGCCCCACCCCCTGAATGCCTGTTAGCACACTCGCTAATTGCTCAGGTGTGTGTGCTCAAACATTTAGCTGAAAGCAGGTGGAGGTAAGAGACACTACACACTCCTCCATCTCCATGATTCACACACGCGCGCACACACGCACGCACACACGCACGCACACACGCACGCACACGCAGGGTTTTCAGGAAGGCTGTAACAGGTTCTGCGTGAGGAACCCGGAGTACACATGCCTCGCTCCGACTCGGCTTCATTACCAGCTGCAGAGCTCCTGCTGTTTACCAGAAACGAGTGCAGGAATTAAAGCAGCATGGGGCAGCGGAGAGAGATACAGGAACACACTCTCGCATCACACGAGCTGATTCAGTGTCTCACACCCCCTGACGAGCACCCCGCTCCCCATTAACCACAGGAAGAGGAGGAGGAGGAGGAGGAGGAGGATGGTACCTGCAGTGAACAACACTGTGTGTGTCCTCATTTTACATTCTCATATCGCAATAATGACACAGCGCTGCTGAGTTCTGGATCGTGATTAGTCAGGTGTTGATTAATTCTCTATAACAGCAGCACTGACAGTAGTGCAGGTTTATATTAATGCTCTCGTTCTAATACGTTATCGTTTCTATAGCAACAGCTCATTCACAGGGACGTATACAGCGGACGCTCCACTAAGAAATCAATGACTTGGTGAAGTTTTCTGTAAGGAGAAATGTGTTTATGCAACATGTATGGAAGGAGTCTCCAGTGTCAGCGCTTTGTAACAGTCAGAGGTAAAGCTGTAACTTCATCTTCAGGACAGGACATTAAATGTAACTATAAACAGATCTGAAAAAACATGACTTTTTTTAATAAAATAAAAAGTTGTAATTGTTCGTAAACTGCTGTGGTGTAAGAGGAATAAAACACTTAGGGGAGTGATGTTATGGGAAAATAATCAGCTTCAGGTCGGTAACTGTAACTCTTCATAACGCTTCATCACGCACACTGTTGTGGATTATTTTCCTCTAACTGCATGCCCTGAAATGATTCATTTCTTACTTATCAGCGTTTACACCAGGTCTGTTCAGCAAAACTGTAAACACTGCCAAGTTGTCGTTTATGCTGCCATAGCAGTATAATAATAATAATAATAATAATAATAATAATAATAATAATAATATAATTATTATAATAAAATAATGATAATAATAGTATGATTGAATATCGTGTGTGTGTGTGTGTGTGTGTGTCTGTGTGTGTGTGAATTAGCATATGGAAATGAAGATAAATACCTTCAGTGACAGGCTGTATTTTAGACGAGCGCTCGGAGTCGGGCGAGTGCAGAGGCTCAGGCTCCTTCAAACCCTCCAGCACTAGGAAGGGGTCAAAGGTCGAACTGCTGAGGTCGGAGAGATTCAGAGGGAAATAACGGGGATTACTGAAACTCTGAGCTCCGTACACACAGCCGTGCAGCACCTGAAAACACACACACACACTTTAGAAACTTTAGGTCTGTTTCCCTCAGGATTGTTTAAATGATGTGATCAGCACTGAGAACAGGTGCATGTGAGTGTGTGTGTGCGTGTGTGTGTGTGTGTGTCTCTGCGTGTGCGTGTGTGTGTTAGACCTTATAGATGGCACTGAGAACGGTTCTGTCTGATTTGTCTTTGTCCTGTGAGAGAGCCTGAATTGGCTGCAGCAGAGTTTTCGGAGGAAGAGCCATGACCCAGTCCAACAAACACAGCAGGAGGGACACTACCAGCTACACACACACACACACACACACACACACACACACACGTTAGTTATGTCCATTGATGAAACAGAGATCTACTACACAACATATTCCATACTAGTTTGCATTTTATAAATATTAAATAAATGTATTTATATTAAACTAGTAATGTGATAAATATGTCATTTATAAATGTGATAAATCTGTGACACTCCTCTTCTCCGATATCATGGTTTTCAGTGAATCATCATAATCAGTTGCTGGATAAAAGGAAAATATACAACCATATATCACCATATATGGTGATTAGGGGGCGTTTCTTTATGCAAATGAGTGTCTGTGCACAAGCAGGGCATTTTAGAATGTTAGGGATTTCTCAGTGTCCATTTTGTACAGCTGTGTGCACGCATGTGTGATGAACGCCAGTTTCCTCACACATACCGGCGCTTCTTACACACATTTACAACTGTTTCTGCACACGCTTTGATAAATGATGAATAATTTTTATGATTTTGAGCTGCATCGTGTAAGTTTACAGGACAATATGACAAAAATATCACATCATGATACCTATAGACATTTCTACGATACACGATATATTCCATCACAATATAGAGAGCAGGATTACTATCAGGGAAAAAAAATAGCCAAATACTTAAAAAAAGTCTTGAAAAATTAAATTTTTATTTATAGAAATCTAAATAAAAGAGATTTAACACTGAAAGGAAAAAAAAAATCTGTACAAACTTTGTAATTATTCAAAAAAAAAACCCATAAACACGATATAAAAAGATATTCCAATATGCGTGATATTTCAGTAAAGCGTATCGTGACATAATTTATCCAGATATTTATCCAGATATAAAGTGAAATGTTTTAAAACAAATTTTAAAATATTTATTACAACGTTTAAAAACCATGTGTAAAAACAGTTTCTATGGAAACAATATTTATAGCGGTCAATTTATATTAAACTAAGTTAAAAACTATATGTGTATATATATAGTTTATAGGCACAATATTAATGTTACTGTGTTGTACACATGAAACTTCTCAACATGTAACTTCTGATCGTGTGTGTGTGTGTGTGTGTGTGTGTGTGTACCCTCTTGTCCAACTCGTGAGGAGAAGATTCAGTAGTAGGCAACAGGTAGGTGATGGTCGCTATGAGGATCTGCACACAGCGAATATAAAAATAAAAATCCTGTCATTATTGGTAGTCAAATGTGCTTATTATTAAACGTTGCTCCTCCTCCTCTTCCTCACTCCTCCTCCTCCTCCCAGGTTATTTACCTCCACTATTTTCTTGGGCGTATCGGGGGGGAACTTCTGCAGATGGTCGACGTAGTTGATGAGAAGGTGCAGGATGTCTGAAGCCACCAGCGCTACGGTTTTATTAGGAAACTGAACAAATTAAAGAGAAAATAATCAATAAATAATATAATAATAATAATAATAATAATAATAATAATAATAATAACTCATGAACACAAGGGTTAGATATTAAAACACCACAAGAGCACAGAATTGGTCTCTACTGAGTACTGATACAGAAATTGTCTTTAAAAGTGCCAATCAATTTTCAGTCAGGTGAAATCATCTGATTGGACAATATCTTGGTTATGGTCCTCACCTTCAGAGTGACACAGATGACGTTTAGAGCTTCTTTAATCTGCGGGTGTCGTGTGCCGTGGACGAGTTCCTCACACATCCATATACCTAAACTACACAGAGCTACACACCTGACACACACACACACACACACACACACACACAGAGAGAAAGAACAAAATGGCGCTAATGTTATCAGTGTGTGTGTAAGCACTTCAGTAATGTGATGTGATCCTCGAGTCACTCAGTGATTAGATGTGTTTCATACAGACAGCGAAACTGTTTATTTAATTCCACTTCAATAACGAGGTGAAAAAGCAGCATTCTTTTTTTTTTTTTTATCAAATTAACGTTAGCTTTTGTGTGTGTGTGTGTATGGTAGTTACCTGGCGGGGGCAGACGGCTCATCTCTAGCTGAGGTTAAGATGTGTTTAATAATGTGCTCCTGTAGAGCGCACACACACACACACACACACACACACACACACAAGGTTATTCATGTTTTTCCTACTAAAAGTTGAAAGTTTGTATTTGTGTAACATCTTTACAACAGATCAATACACATTCCATCTGTTATCAGAGTACTTCCTTTTCCTCTCTCTCACACACACACACACACACACACACACACACACACACACACACGATGCAGACAGACAGAGTGAAAATGACCTGACACAGTTCAAACAACAGCGCAGTGAAATCTGACACAAGACCCAAAACACAAGACGACACATGCAACCATCTGGAAGAGTGAATGTGTTAGAGCGCACATACACACACGAACACACATGTACGTACGCGCGCGCGCGCACACACACACACACACACAGCACTAACCATGGTCTTATCATTCATATCTCGACCCTGTTTATGAGATGTGTGTGTGTGTGTGTGTGTGTGTGTGTGCACAAGTCGCTCATCTGCATGGCATTAAATGCTTAAGTCCTAATCATAATACAGGCACACAGAAAGAGAGCAAGAGAGAGGAAGAGAGAGAGAGAGAG
>CM042548.1:12963526-13011026 GCA_023630585.1 Cranoglanis bouderius | reverse complement strand
TCAGTAATAAATATAAACAATTTTATTAAAAAATGTAATAAGTGCTTATTAATATATTATATATAAAATAATTATTATAGCACAAAAACATGAATTTGTTTATGCTGCTTTTTTTTTTAATCAGCTTTAAGGAAATTCACTTACACTTCTCTGATTAACCAGACTTAAACCCAACTGGTTGATACAATTAGACTGAAGTTCCCGCCCCCAAAACCTCTGTAACCAATCAGATCACAGTTAACAAAAAACGTTAAATGGTTACAGCTGAAGGATTTATGCTTTGTTTTTAACATTTAAAATAATATATATATATATATATATATATATATATATATATATATATATATATATAAAAAACGCAGCATCACATTTTAAAACACACACACACACACACACACACACACACACACACACACACACACACACACACACACACACACACACACACACACACACACACACACACACACACACACACACACAGAGCTCAAGGGAAAAGGAGGATGACAGAGCAGAAACAAAGATCAGTCCAGGCAGAGAGGATTGAAACACGCACAGTCGCGCACACACACAGTCGCGCACACACAGTCGCGCACTCAGAGAGACAGGTGCAGTGGGCGAGCCGGCTGTACCTGACAGCTCGTCAGCTAGGGGAGTGAGGACAGAGTCAGGAAGGAGAGGGTGCACAGGGTGGATTAGCACAGGAGCACTTTTAGCACTGCGGATAAACGCCGCCGATAACAGACTGTCACCCGTCGAGCGGCTACGCAACGCTACAACACACCAGAGAAAGAGAGGAAGAGGAGAGAGGCAGAGAGGGACGGAGTGGTGGAGAAAGCAAGAAACAAAGATAGGAGCAAAGAGAAAAGAGAGAAAGAAACATGTGAGACAGTGCAAAGAGAGACAGAGTACAGTGAATATTACAGAGAGAGAGAGAGGGGAGTGATGGAGAAAGGAAGAAAAAAACAAGATAGTGAAAAGAAGTAAGTGATTGAAAAAAGAAATTGATAAAGGAATAAAACAAAAAAGACAAAAGATGAAAGAAGGACAAAAAAAGGAGAGAAGGGAAAGAATGTAAGGAAAGGTAGAGAGAGGCAGTGAGAAAGAAAGAGAAATTGTGTGATGAAATCAGATTAAAGATAAAACAAGGGAATGAGAGGAAGAAAGAAAGCACAGGACTAAAACAACACAGAGAGAGACAAGTAAGAAAAGTAAGAAAAGAAAAACAAGAGAGAAAAGAGAGTAAAGTAAACAGGAGGGGTGAATAGAGAAAGAAAGAGGGGAAAATAGATAAACACAGGAAAACAAGAAAAAAAGAGACACAAGAAAAAAAGAGAGAAAGGAAGGAGTAAGAGAAAGTGCACATCGTCAGCCAGCTATTAAGAGAGGGGGTTGGAGGCAGGAGTGGAGGTGAAGAGACTGATGTACACTTTATTTTAGTGGCCTTCAGTTCAGGCTGTGTGAGACAGTGTGTGCTCCACTAGGACCCTAGAGCTCATTAGCATAACCGTTAGCTTGTTTCTGTATCATATGTACTATGTGTGTACGTGTGTGTTCTGTGTGTGTGTTTGTATATGAGGTAATTAACCCACCAATGGTTTTCTGCCTGACGATGCTTCTGGCCTTCTCGATGCCTGGAGAGCCGGCAGTGGTGGCGCTGCGCTGCCGCATGGTTACAATCTGACCTGGAGGATCACGACTCCATCCTTTAGAGAAAGAACGATCCACCACCATCTTCTGTCCCTCATGAGCGCCACCTGCAGGGACAGACACACAATCACTGTTCATTTACAGTACATACCTGAACAAACTACAAATCACCTGTAGGAACTATGAATCACTTCTCAGAGCCATGAGCCACCTGTAGGATCCATGAGTCACCTCAAGAAAGAATGAATCACCTGTGGGAACTATGAATCACCTGTGGGAACTATGAATCACCTGTGGGAACTATGAATCACCTGTAGGATCCATGAGTCAGCTCAAGAAATAATGAATCACCTGTAGGAACTATGAATCACCTCTCAGAACCATGCGTCACATGTTGGATCAATGAATCACCTCAAGAAGGAATTAATCACCTGTGGGAACTATGAATCACCTGTAGGATCCATGAGTCACCTCAAGAAAGAATGAATCACCTGTAGGAACTATGAGTGCGTTGGTGTGACAGTGTGTGTGGTGGGTGCCGTAGCGAACGTGTTTCTCGGTGTTACCTTTGCCCTTGTGTTTCTTGAGTTTCTGCTCGCTGAGTTTATCGAGGGGCAGCTCGTTCAGGTCCAGGCTGTACAGGTTCCTGGCCAGCACCTTGGTGAGGGTCTCCATGGTGAGGGACCACTCAGTGACGAGTTCCTCCCAGCAGGTGAGAGAGGAGAGCACAGAGAGCAGCTCGTCCCACAGGTCCCGAGAGATAAACACGTTCAGGTTCCCTTTAATCCACGCCACGATCAGAGTCTGAACACATCAAATGTCACGGGGAATAGAACATCACCGCTGATTCATCATAAATCACTAATGAAGAATCATTAAATATCAACAAATGCATCAAGGTGTTTATTTAAACAGTATTTAGTATATGAAAATATATTATTATTACTATTATTATTATTATTATTATATGAAGACTAGCGTGTTACCATCAGCTGCTGTTCTGTTAAATATAATAGAAGAAATCACATCGGATATCTGTATCTGTACATTTCTAACATCACTGGGTGAGTGTGTAGAGTGTGCAGTGTATTTGTGGTGTGGCTCTGTGTGTGTGTGTGTGTGTGTGTGTGTGTGTGTGTGTGTGTGTGTGTGTTCGTTTGTGCTGTGTGCCTTTGCACCTGAAAAATGGCTCCTGCTAATCGGCCTGAGAGAGTGTTACTCTTTTTCCCTTGGGGCATGATGGAGGGAGGCCTCTTCATCACACACTCCGTCACCCTCAGTAACACCAGCAGGATCTGCTCCCTGACACACACACACACACACACACACACACACACACTGTGATATGAAACTCATTTTAGGTTTGCTAACATTCTAGTCCTGACAGTTATTCAATGGTTGCTATGGTTACGGATTAGTGGAAGTTTTCACACTGTTAAGTTGAACATCACGGTAAACCAATTACTGTAAAAAGTTTTAATTATGATGTGTGCATAAACACATACGAGTTTCAACACTGAAAACAAACCAATGTAGACAATATTATATTTTTTATTTTATACTGACACTGGAGACTCCTTCCATAAATGTTACATAAACATCTCCTTACAGAAACAGAACGTCACCACATCAATGATTTACATGTCTTTTTAATTTTTTTTTTTTTTTTTTTTTTTTTTTTTTTTTTTAAATCTGTTTATTATCAGTGGAGCGTCCGCTGTACACCTCCCTGTGAATGAGCTGTTTCTACAGAAATGATAACGTATCAGAATGAGCACATTAATTGTATATAAAGCTGTATGTATGTATATATTTTATATTAATTATATATAAAGCTGCACTACTGTCAGAGCTGCTGTTATAGAAAATTAATCAACACCTTCTGACCAATCACAATCCAGAACTCAGCAGCAGTGTTTAAGTTGTTGTGTCTGTGTGTAATGCTACAGTGCTGTACCATGTTTTCTGGTCCATGTTCTGGTGCATGACGAGGCTGCGGTAGATGTTGAGGACGCGCTTGGACATGTCGATGTGTTCCTCCAGCAGAGGCTTCAGCTCGTTAGCCGGCTCTAACAGGAACACATTGGAGGAGTTGATGATGAAAACCTGCAAGAAAGGAAGAAAAAACAGAGAAGAAAGAGGAAGAAAAAAAGATGACTTATAAATATACAGGATTAACCCAAATCTTACAAGTCATCAATGTAGGTGTGTGTGTGTGTACCTGTAGTGTGGCCTGAACTCCTGCATGCACACTGTACTCCAACATCTCACTGTCCTTCATCACTCTCTCCTACACACACACACACACACACACACACACACACACACACACACACACACACAGAGAGAGTAAAGTGCATATTCTCAATAATCCAGGTGATTATTATGAGATTAAAACAGTCTGCCATATAACATTATTGATGATGGAGTTCTAATGGTGACCTCGTGGTGGTTCTCCGGGACGTGTCCTAGAACCGGGTCCTGCGGGTCGAGGTATCGCTCGTCCTCCTCCGGTTCTGCCATAAACGGAGGCTTTTCCTCTTGAGAGATCCACTCCTGATACACACGCACCACCTTACGCATTGCTGCCGCCTCACACATCGGCAACAAGAACGCCTGAATACACACACACACACACACACACACACACACACACACACACACACATATATATATATATATATATATATATATATATATATATAAGTGGTTTGTCCTTAGTAAAATGTATTAGTAAAATGTGTGTAGTATTGTTTACACAAGAAATGTGTTATCAATGAAAATCCAGTTTATGAAATTTTGTGGGCGTGGCTAAATGTAAACCAAATGTACCACAAACATGAACACGAAGAAAATCAGCAAAGTTTTTATAAATCTGCCAGAATTCTGCAGTTCAGACAATAAATTAGGCCTGGAAACACAATTAACAAAAAATAATGAAAAAAGAAATAAAAGAATGCAGTGAATTGTACTGCACAAATGGAAACTCCTCCGTTACCTGTCTGAAGATCTCAGTGATGAAGTTCACGTTGGTCCTGGAGGAGTACAGAACGTTCTTTACCACCTCTACGGCACTGAGGTTCTCTCCGTCCATGCTGCAGAGACTGGACGAGCTCGGCTCTCTCTCCGTCAGCGTGCTCGTGTTGGAGTGAGACTGCTCCGGTTCTCCTACTCCTCCTCCATCCAGAGCTGCAGATCGAGGACCACCTTCTTCCGAACGCATGGCCAGACCCGCAGCTGCTCTCTGACACACACACACACACACACACAATTAATATTTGTGCTCAATCATCCAGTTTAGTTACTTCGTTTTAATGAAGCAATTCAATGCCTCAGTAAATCCTCACATTTTATAACATTTCTATATGATTCAATCCAATCTGTTTATGATTTATTAGAAAACGATTCAGTGAATCAACAAATCTCACTATTCACCACGAACTGATTTGATTCATCAGATCATAACTGATTTTTGATACTCGTTATAAATGATTCAGTGCATCATGATTAATTTTATCATGATTCAACGAAATCAACTCTGATTTCTTTAAGAATCACTTCACTGCGTCCTGAAATCTCATACTTAACCTCGAATTTGATTCAGTTTAGTATCAATTTTATTGTAATTAATTCGACTGAACTCAACTTGATTCGATTGTAATCGACTCGAATTCTTATGGAATCAGTTCAATGCATCCTGAATTCTCATATATCAATTCGATTCATTTTAGTACTGATTGTAATTATTTCGACTGAACGTTGATGTAACCAACTCTGATTTCTTTAAGAATCATAAGTTCACTGTATCCTGAAATCTCATATTTCATCACGATTCAGGGAGGCATTATGTTTTCCATCTGTCCGTCCAAGGTTCTCGTTAGTGTGACACATCAGGAGCAAATAGTTGAATGTTTGTGGGATTGATATGGAACGATCATTGTGTTCAGCGGAAGAACTGCTTAGATTTTGGAATTGATCCAAACAGGGCCAAGCTCACAGCAAGGTCAAATGTCTGAAATAGTTTTTCTTCAATAGCTTCCTTCCTGTTTGGAGTATTTTAAGGGAAGTTCTGGCGTACACATTAGTAAGAAGAAGGACTAGACTTGGTGGAGGAGGAGAAAGAGGAGGAGGAAGAGTTCCACTTGGTTTGGAAACGATTCAATGCGTCACAACATGTTAAATTTCACCATGATTTACTCTGATATGATTAACTTTAGAAAATTGTTTCATGCATCCTAAAATCTCAAACTCGATCACAATTCAAATAAAATTTTGTTTACAATTATTTGAGAAATGATTTAATGGATCCTGAGATTTCAAATTTCACCACAAAAAATAAACCCCATAATATTTGTTTTTGTGTTACATTCATTTACTTTAATCCCAACTTTATAAAAGATTTTTCTACACTAAATCAGCTGTGTGTGTGCACAGGGGTTTAATAAAGACCAGGAACTCTGTGTGTGTGTGTGTGTGTGTGTGTGTGGGGTTTGCCTACTTCCTCTACATGTAGCGCAATAGTACTCCATTACATTAACTTCCATTGTTCGATCATTACAAAACTAGTTTTACTACACTGTCTGTGTGTGTGTGTGTGTGTGTGTGTGTGTGTGTGCGCGTGTGTCCGTTTTGCCAACTTCCTATTGAACCCTTATGGTTCCTCATTACACTAAGCACACAGTGCAGTGGTTCTCCTCCAGTTACCTGGATGTTCTTGGGCACGTTCTCGCCCTCCACCCCGGGGATGTTTGTCAGCGTGTTGGATTTGGGTTCCAACCAGAAGGAGACGAGCCAGCGGATGAAGATGACCCGTGCGTTCAGGAAGCTCTCTTTAGTGCAGTACAGAGCCTCATTCGTGTCGGGGTCCCTCTTTACAACCACGTAACACGGCTTCGGCCTCATCGGGGGAATGTCTGCACATTCAGAGATAACGGGAGAAGAAATCGTGTTTAAACAAAATTAAGAATGAAGCAGAAAACTAAGCGGTTCTCATTAGGGGTTCTTACCCAGGATGGGGGCATACAAGCTGGTCTCCTTGGAGAAGTTTGGGAAGATGTGAGGAAGGTAAAACTTCTTAAAGTTGGCGAAGAGAAAAGCGAAACCCTTCTCATGGTTCTCTCTACACTTCCACTCCAGACTCTTAGCCTGACATACACACACACGTACACACACACACACACACACACACACACACACACACGGGAGAAATCTCAGGTGAATTTCTCTGCTCAAGTGTGAGAAAAACTCATTCTCTCATCTATTGTTTCATTCATTTATTTTACAACTTAAAATTAGAATATCGTTTTTTTGCGTGATAATATTTTTAAATGCTGCAGGGAGTCAAGTTCAGACAAACCACACTTAAATTAATAGTCTACGTAATATTTTGAATTCTAGAGTGTTAGTGAGTTAAGTGTTTGATTTTTAAAAACCTCTCATGTCACCTTCAAACCTACTGAAAGCTCTGTACTGTGCACCAGCCTTCTGAATTTTCTAGATTAGTAAATACTTTTAGGGTTTTCGATTTGAGCAGATCATGACAATAATGAGGATGACGGCGGAAAGTTTTAAGAGAGACAGAGCTCATCGGTGTGTTTAACATCGCTGTGCATGAAATCGCTGAACACTTTACAGTTGGACTTGGAATGTAAGGATGGAGTGTAAGAGTTCTCGGTCAGATCTGGGCGTGTCTCTGTACCCAGGTCCTTGGCTTTCTCTGTGTTTCTCTCGGTGATCTGTGAGTCCGACTGACAACTCACTTTAGTGCAGTGGAAAAGGACAGACCACCTTCTCTCTCTCTCTCTCTCACACACACGCGCGCACACACACACACACACCTGGTTGACCATGTACTTCAGTAACGCCTCCAGGAAGTAACCGGTCAGATCCTCCTGAGCTTTATCTATAGACTGGGGCAGAACCAGCGGGCTGATCTCCTCAGGAGTCACCTGAGCTGTACATCACACACAAACACACACACGATTTATTGCTTTTTAATAAACATACTAATTATGATGCACCTTTAAACAATATTCCATAATAACAAGTTTCACTGTTACCCTGTATATAGGGGGAGTCATGCATAATAGGCGGGGTCACATGTGGGTGGAGTCACACATATAACCCCTATCCACAGTATACCGTTAGCATGATATATTTGGAGTTAGCCTAGCTGACACCACCCTGATATTTTCCATGCCTGTTTACTCAAAGTGATCTGACACGTTACTCCGCCCACCTGCCGTAACCCCGCCCACACCTCTAAAACTCACCAAGGGCACTCTTCACTTCCAGGTTCTTATACACCATATATGATATACAGAATGTGTTGTTATTTTACATATTTTCCATTTTAAATGTTCTAAACATTTAATGCTTCCAGAATTTTCCACATTTCCAGAATTTTTCCCAAGTGAAAGGTTTTCCCAAAACGTACTTCCCACACATAATAAGAGAGAGAAAGATGAGAGAAAGGTGTAATATGAGAGAGAGAGAGAGAGAGAGAGAGAGAGAGAGAGAGAGAGAGAGAGAGAGAGAGTGTGACGGAGAGACACACCCTCATTCAGGATGAGTGTAGGGTTGATGATGCTGTCCAGGGTACGCGGTGTGTGTTCATACTGGGGAGCCGGGAATCCCGGGATCAAACAAGCAAAAATCCACAGCTGCTCTCTCAGAGCGTTATACTGCAGAGCCTGGAGCCAGAGCAGGAAGAGACGCACACCCTCTCTGCGGATCTATACACACACACACATGGTCAACAGATACATATCTACACATATACATGTATATAGTGATTATGGGGAGTGCAGTAATGTCTACAAACATACAGAGTGCTAAACAGAACTGAGAGTGCAGCTCCTCACACTACTGACCGATCTGAACAGAACCGAACAGATCCACACATCAAAGCTAGTACTAGATAATTCTAGTGAAAAGTTGGCAAATCGATGTGGTATAAGCGGAATAACACACTCCAGATGGTGGTGTTAAAATAATAAATAAATAAATAAAGTTTAAAATAAATAAATAAAATAAAAAAATTTCCAAATTCAATTCCAATCTTTGCTGTTTGTTACAGGATCCAATATCTGACGTTTTTTCTATGAAATCTGATCCATCCGTTTTTTTTTGTTTTTTTTTAAATGGGTATTGGATCGGAGAGATCTTTAATTAGATCTCTAATTACAGAAGTCTAAAATCTTAAAATTAAAAATAAACTGAGAATAAATGATTATTATTATTATTATTATAATTTAATAGATATAATGATGGTGAGTAAATGATCAGCACCTTCAGGGAGTTTCCAGTGTGTAGGAGTTTCTTCAGTATGAGACCTGTGTACATATATATATAGAAAATATTGTAAATATATTAAATACACACACACACACACACACACACACACACACACACACTAATAGATGGAGTGTAAGAGTTCTCGGTCAGATCTGGGCGTGTCTCTGTACCCAGGTCCTTGGCTTTCTCTGTGTTTCTCTCGGTGATCTGTGAGTCCGACTGACAACTCACTTTAGTGCAGTGGAAAAGGACAGACCACCTTCTCTCTCTCTCTCTCTCTCTCTCTCTCTCTCTCTCTCTCTCTCTCTCACACACACACACACACACACACACACCTTTAACTATTTCTGAACTGTTTTTCTTATTATGACCTTTTTTCAGTCTTCACTGAAAGTAGAACTGTGATATAAAAACATTTTTTAATCATTTAGAACATTCTTAATATTTTTTTTTATTTCAAGTCAGATGTCTAAACGATTTAACACAGAGAGAGAGAGAGACAGACAGACAGACAGAGACAGATAGACAGACAGAGAGAGACAGAGAGACAGACAGACAGAGACAGAGAGAGAGAGAGAGACAGGCAGACAGAGAGAGAGACAGGCAGACAGAGAGAGAGACAGGCAGACAGAGAGAGAGCACTAGCTCTTTCTCAGCTAGTGCTGAAACTCAGTCCAGACCAGGACAGCACTCAAAAAGAGAATTACATTGATGTTACCAAATCACAAAAGAAAATGGAACTCTATTTGGAGCTGAAAACAGACTACACACCAGCAGAATATCCGAGTTCTGTGAGAGATCATAAGTTAAGGAAGACTTTGACCAAATACAGACTCAGCGATGACCCTCTGACCATTGAAAGAGGCCGCCACAGACAGAGATGGCTGCCGCGTGAGGAGAGACTGTGTTCCCCGTGCATGCAGAAAGCAGTGGAAACAGAGGAACATTTCCTGCTACACTGTGACCATTACCAAAACATTCGATTGGTCTACTTCACAAAATTTGAAAAAAATAATATCAAATTTTATGGTGCTATCAATCAAGAAAAATTAAGATTGGTTCTGGGAGAAAACTCAGGCCTGATCACAACAGCAGCTGGATATGTAGCAGCCTGCCACAGGCTCAGAGAGACGGCCAGTGGACACGTCTAACCTCAGTCACATCCTTACACTCCCAAGTGTTTGAGTGGGTGTACAAATGTTTAAACTTTTCTAATCTCGATCTTTTTCCTGTTGTATATATTTGTAAGACTTGATTCTTGATTTATCTGTTTGTTTCTTATTTATTGTTATTTTTTTATTATTATTATTATTATTATTATTATTGTTATTATTTTATTATGCTTGGCAATGCAATATATGGCAATACTGTACAACAGTCAAGCTAATAAAGCTTGTTTGAGTTTGAATGAGAGAGAGAGAGACAGAGAGAGAGACAGAGAGAGAGACAGAGAGAGAGAGAAGAGAACTCATCACCAATGCTGTGAAACTGCCATCGTCCGTGAATTCGCTCCGGCAACAACTGCAGAATTTTCTGTGAGAAAAAAAACAAAATTTTTTTTACACTTTATTTTAATTTATAATATCTAATCATCTAATTAACACACACACACACACACACACACACACACACACACACACACACACACACACACACAGAGCTGGTTCTTCTCTAAAACACAGTGAGGAAGTGCTCAGTGCCCTGTTTTCTATCTAAAGTGTCATACATTTATAAACACAGGTGTGCGTGTGTGTGTGTGTGTGTGTGTGTGTGTGTGTGTGTGTGTGTGTGTGTGTGTGCCAGCCAACCTGTACTTCTTACCTCAAATATGAAAAGAATGGAGTCGAGCTCTTCCCTCTGTGATTTATGGCCTAGCGGAGAACAGAGACAGGATTCAGAAACAGAAATAAATCAAATAAAATGGACTTCATATTAAAATGTGGTTCCTGATTATTTATATAAATACACAAAATATTATTATTTAAAAAGATAATACAAATAAAGAAGTGACAGAAGTATAAGATGAAAACAATATAAAGTATATAAAGAAATTGATCGTGAAAAATGTACTAAAATAATTCAGATAAAATTAAATGCTAAACTGGTGACTTTAGAACTTCAGTGTGTGTGTGTGTGTTTGTGTGTGTGAGAGTGTGCGTGTGAGAGTGTGCGTGTGAGAGTGTGCGTGTGAGAGTGTGCGTGTGTGTGCGTGTGAGAGTGTGCGTGCGTGTGAGAGTGTGCGTGCGCGTGTGTGTGCGTGTGAGAGTGTGCGTGTGTGTGTTTGTGCGTGTGAGAGTGTGCGTGTGTGTGTTTGCGCGTGTGAGAGTGTGGGTGTGCGTGCGCGTGTGAGAGTGTGTGTGTGTGTGTGTGTGTGTGCGCGTGTGAGAGTGTGTGTGTGTGTGTGCGCGTGTGAGAGTGTGCGTGTGTGTGTTTGTGCGTGTGAGAGTGTGCGTGTGAGAGTGTGTGTGTGAGCAGTGTACCTTTCTGTTTCAGGTTTGCTTCAATACTGACGAAGTTCTCGAAGAAGACGTAATAGATGTGAGAATAATTCTGGTCAAAGAAGTGTTTCAGTTCAGCTGATTCAGCGTTTTCTATCACACACATACACACACACACACACACACACACACATATAATAAACACCATGTTACATTACACACAAATATACACATTTACACTGATTTATCATTCTCAAACAAATACATATTAAATAATTAATAATAAGTAACGAATCACTGCATACACACAGCTATAATAATAATAATAATAATAATAACAATAACAACAACAGTACCCCAACCCCCCCCCCCCCCCCCCACACACACACACACACACACACACACACACACACACACACACACACACACACAGAATCAGACTTCCATCCCTTCACCAGACTCTAAACTCTGTTTATTCATTAACACTCAGGAGAAAAACAATCACAATACAGGAAATGACATCATCACACAGAAGGATATTTTATCATCAGAAACACCACACCTTCTGTGTGAGTATTTGTGTAGGTGATGATGTAATAACACTTATCTCTGTGGCTCTGTCTGTCTGTCTTTCTCTCTCTCTCTCACACACACACACACACACACACACACACACACACACACACACACACACAGAGTTACGTAAAATGTTTTTGTGTCCATCAGGAAGCTGCAGCACTCAAACAATCTCCCACAATGCTTTGTGTTTCTCACACTTCCTGCTCTCGTCCCAGAGGAAATGCCTCGAGGTTCCACCCAGAACCAGAGAACCCAGAATACGAATACACACACACACACACACACACACACACACACACACACACACACATATCCATCTATTATATATTTAAGCATATCTAGAATGAAA
Organism: Cranoglanis bouderius; assembly: GCA_023630585.1. Taxonomy (NCBI): domain Eukaryota; kingdom Metazoa; phylum Chordata; class Actinopteri; order Siluriformes; family Cranoglanididae; genus Cranoglanis; species Cranoglanis bouderius. Next base: position 12,998,714 of record CM042548.1, on the reverse strand, counting down.
GCCAGATAAAAGTCAGAGGACTAGTTTTACACCTTCTCCTTTATCAAAAATACCAGACTCACCAAACTGAGCTCATTCATAGCCCCGCCCCCTGAGTCAGATTTTTACCATGAAGGATAAAAATGTGAAATAAAAAAAACTCATTTAACGAAGGGCACTTAACCACATTCTAGTGTTTAACACACAGTGATGTGTATAAATTATTCTAGAACTCATAAACAGCCACTCAGGCCACGCCCACTAACAGTATGGACACGCCCACAAGACACAGCTAGAGTGACTTCAGCAACTCCTCACTCATCAGCGTGAACACCTGAGGAACTTAAACCTGGATTTGGGACACAGCCTGTCACACTTTTTCTTTTTTAAATTTATTTACTGTACTGCGCGTGACTGTCACACTCTTTATCCATCCAATCAGTCATATGTGCAGAAGTTTGTGCACTCCACCACCATTGGAATGATATTGGGGACAGGAAAATAGAAAATGTGGGTGCGGTTTAATTTTGCGGCTAAAATTACCTGAAAAAATAGCCTGAAACATTCTGCAACGATGAAACGCAGCATGCTGCACATTATTAAAGATTCTTTAAAACAGATGCCTTTGGACTTATTTTCACTATTTGTAATAATTCTCAGAAATTTATATTTCATTCACTGATTCTTTAGCAACATGTTTAACCTCCTAAAGCTGCTGCTGAGTTCTGGATTGTGATTGGTCAGAAGGTGTTGATTAATTCTCTATAACAGCTGCTCTGACAATAGCGCAGGTTTATATTAATGTGCTCGCTCCAATACATTATCGTTTCTATAGTAACAGCTCATTCACAGGGACGTGTACAGCGGACGCTCCACATAAACTAGCGTTTTCTGTAACGAGGCGTTTATGGAAGGAGTCTCCAGTGTCAGTGCTTTGTAACAGTCAGAGGTAAAGCTGTAACGTGAAGTTTTCCGACATCTTCAGAACAGAGGACTTTACGCTTCTTTGCGGTTTCTCGGGCTGCTGAGGGAACAACACTGCTGCACTGACCCTTCACAACATGAAATATAACTAGAAACGGATAAAAACTGTTCTTTAACTAATTAACTAGTCGTTCTTTAATAATAAAACTAGTCATGGTGGGTAAATTGCTGTGGTGTAGGAGGAAAGTAATCAGGCTTCATCACACAACCCTACAGTCACTCCTACAGTGTGTGAGTGTGTGAGTGTGTGTGTGTGTGTGTGTTGAGAGAAAGTGCAAATACATACATACTGACACGAACATCTCCGTTATTAACTACCACTGCATTACATACACAATTTATAAGCACATTAACACACATTAAAACACACACTTGCGTGACGTCATCTGGCTGTAAATACCATGGAATAAACAGTGCAGCAGTGTGCAGTCTGATAGTCTGATGCTGAGCTTTCTGAGCCTAGAGCCCCTGAAGCTCCTGGGCCTGATGAAGAACTCACCGATGACGATGCGCAGATGTTTGAGTCGTGTCAGGACGTCCTTCTTAGGGTCCAGCACTTTCTGTGTGGATTTCCGCACATCTCCATGAGGTTTTTTGGAGAACATTATTCCGAGAGCAGAGCTGAGATTTGTTTTTCCTCCAGTTGTTTCTCGCTTCACGGCGCTAACTCACAGCGCTACAGCTAAACACACAGCAGCACAGGCTGGAGGAGAGCTGAACATTTCTGCTCTGTGTGTGAAGAAAGAGAATAGGCCAATTTAATCCCCTGTAGCTAAGCTAAAGTGAGCTCCACACCTCCCTCTCTCCCCCTCTCTCTCTCTCTCTCTCTCACACTATTGAACTGATCCCAACATGGCGGAGAGCAGCAGGGACAAAAACAACTCAATCGATACCAGAGCAATTCAACACAGCATCTCATCGTTCACCTTTACATATTCCACTCTATTTATTTATTTATCTATCTATCTATCTATCTATCTATCTATATATCTATCTATCTATCTATCTATCTATCTATCTATCTATCTATCTATCAAACACCGAAGGCCAATCTTATAGTAATAAACATTACAACATAACCATAAACATGTTGCTTTTAACACAGTACCCATTTACTCCGTTTTATCATTCTAATAACATTACATTACCCGAGTCAGGATATTACACAACACTGTTCTACATTTATAGATAAAATTTTATTCATGAATTAAGTAAGTAAATGTCCTTTTTGTTGACCAAAGTGCTGCACATAGTTAAGAACACGTAAAACATTGGTATTGTTATTTTATTATATCTTATCATTTATTATAATTATATATAAAATATTAAATTATCAATTATTATTAATTTCTGAAATTACATTACATACCATATTTTTAATAAAATTGTTAAGTAAAAGTACAAGTTTAAGGCACGTTTAAAATAGAAAAAAAAATACATTAAAGCATTGTTCCCTGTTCAAAAAAAACCCTTACAATTTATATACATTTTAAACTTTAATATGTATTAATATAAATATACAAGTATATATTAAATACTAAATTCATGTTCTAGCTATTTTTATTCAAGTATAACCTTTTATTTGTTTAAATCTTTAAAATGTTTACATTTTTTCTTTTAAAATGGCGTTCAACTTTTCGTCGTTTTGTTAATTGAGTCTAGTACAAATTATTGTAAACATCACGGTCATGACTCGGGGTTTTATTGGGAAATGTAGTTTTCTACCAGCCGAGACGCTACTGAGCGGAAGAAACAATACAATGTTTAAAAACTACATTTCCCACAATCCCCCAGGGGGCGCCAGAACACCGGTCAGCCCTTCGGCTAGAAGCAATTTTAGCCAAACATTGGAGTTTAGCTAGCAGGAAATCCAGCGGGTGATGAGATAAACGTTCGGCAATTAGAGTTTATTTCATCAAGTTTCAGCTTTATGAGTGAATTTTAATGTTTTATTCTGTGTAACTGAGCGGGAAGAGTGAGTTTCTGGACCTTCGCCAGATTTAAAACAGGTAGGTGGCTAACTGTAGCGACGTAAAGCTAGCGGTGTGTAAACATAAGCAACTGTGATCTGTGTGTAATATCTGTGTATAGTGTGATGTGTGTGTACAGTGTGTGTATATAGTGTGTGTGTGTGTATGTGTGTGTATATAGTGTGATGTGTATGTAGTGTGTGTGTGGTGATGTGTGTGTATAGTGTGGTGTGTGTGTATAGTGTGGTGTGTGTGTATAGTGTGGTGTGTGTGTATAGTGTGGTGTGTGATGTGTATGTAGTGTGTGTGTGTGGTGATGTGTGTGTACAGTGTGTGTATATGGTGTGTGTGTATAATGTGATGTGTGTGTGTGTGTGTATATAGTGTGTGTGGTGTGTGTGTATAATGTGATGTGTGTGTACAGTGTGTCTGCATAGTGTGATGTGTGTGTACAGTGTGGTGTGTGTATACAGTGTGATGTGTGTGCGTGTGTACAGTGTGTGTGTATAGTGTGGTGTGTGTGTACAGTGTGATGTGTGTGTACAGTGTGTGTATATAGTGTGTGGTGTGTGTGTATAGTGTGATGTGTATGTAGTGTGTGTATAGTGTGGTGTGTGTGTGTATAGTGTGGTGTGTATAGTGTGGTGTGTGTGTGTATAGTGTGTGTGTGTATAGTGAGATGTGTATGTCGTGTGTGTGTATAGTGTGGTGTGTGTGTGTATAGTGTGATGTGTATGTAGGATGTGTATAGTGTGATGTGTATGTAGTGTGTGTATAGTGTGGTGTGTGTGTAGTGTGTGTATAGTGTGGTGTGTGTGTAGTGTGTGTATAGTGTGGTGTGTGTGTAGTGTGTGTGTATAGTGTGATGTGTATGTAGTGTGTGTATAGTGTGATGTGTATGTAGTGTGTGTATAGTGTGATGTGTGTGTGTATAGTGTGGTGTGTGTGTGTATAGTGTGGTGTGTGTGTGTATAGTGTGGTGTGTGTGTGTGTGTGTATAGTGTGGTGTGTGTGTGTGTGTGTATAGTGTGATGTGTGTGTGTGTGTGTGTGTGTATAGTGTGATGTGTGTGTGTATAGTGTGATGTGTGTGTGTGTGTGTATAGTGTGATGTGTATGTAGTGTGTGTATAGTGTGGTGTGTGTATAGTGTGTGTGTGTATAGTGAGATGTGTATGTAGTGTGTGTATAGTGTTATGTGTATGTAGTGTGTGTATAGTGTGGTGTGTATGTAGTGTGTGTGTGTATAGTGTGGTGTGTATGTAGTGTGTGTGTGTATAGTGTGGTGTGTATGTAGTGTGTGTGTATAGTGTGGTGTGTATGTAGTGTGTGTGTATAGTGTGGTGTGTGTGTAGTGTGTGTGTGTATAGTGTGGTGTGTGTATAGTGTGGTGTGTGTGTAGTGTGGTGTGTATGTAGTGTGTGTGTATAGTGTGGTGTGTATGTAGTGTGTGTATAGTGTGGTGTGTGTGTGTATAGTGTGGTGTGTATAGTGTGGTGTGTGTGTGTATAGTGTGATGTGTGTGTAGTGTGGTGTGTGTGTGTATATAGTGTGATGTGTATGTAGTGTGGTGTGTGTGTGTATATAGTGTGATGTGTATGTAGTGTGCGTATAGTGTGATGAGTATAGTGTGATGTGTATGTAGTGTGTGTATAGTGTGGTGTGATGTGTATGTAGTGTGTGTATAGTGTGGTGTGTGTGTGTATAGTGTGGTGTGTGTGTGTATAGTGTGATGTGTATGTAGTGTGTGTATAGTGTGGTGTGTATGTAGTGTGTGTATAGTGTGGTGTGTGTGTGTGTATAGTGTGATGTGTATGTAGTGTGTGTATAGTGTGGTGTGTGTGTGTATAGTGTGATGTGTATGTGGTGTGTGTGTGTGTGTATAGTGTGGTGTGTGTGTGTGTGTGTACTGTCTGTATATAGTGTGTGGTGTGTGTGTATAGTGTGGTGTGTGTGTGTGTAAAATGTCTGTATATAGTGTGTGGTGTGTGTGTATAGTGTGATGTGTATGTAGTGTGTGTATAGTGTGGTGTGTGTATAGTGTGTAATGTCTGTATATAGTGTGTGGTGTGTGTGTGTATAGTGTGATGTGTATGTAGTGTGTGTGTGTAGTGTGTAATGTCTGTATATAGTGTGTGGTGTATGTGTATGTAGTGTGTGTATAATGTGGTGTGTGTGTATAGTGTGATGTGTATGTAGTGTGTGTATAGTGTGGTGTGTGTGTGTGTGTGTATAGTGTGTAATGTCTGTATATAGTGTGTGGTGTATGTGTATGTAGTGTGTGTATAGTGTGCTGTGTGTGTATATGATGTGATGTATATGTAGTGTGTGTATAGTGTGGTGTGTGTGTGTGTGTGTGTGTGTGTGTGTGTGTGTGTATATGATGTGATGTATATGTAGTGTGTGTATAGTGTGGGTTGTGTGTGTGTGTATAGTGTGTAATGTCTGTATATAGTGTGTGGTGTGTGTGTGTATAGTGTGGTGTGTGTTTGTATAGTGTGTAATGTCTGTATATAGTGTGGTGTGTGTGTGTGTGTGTGTGTGTGTGTGTGTGTGTGTATAATGTGATGTGTGTGTGTGTGTATAATGTGATGTGTGTGTGTGTGTATAGTGTGTAATGTCTGTGTATAGTGTGATGTGTGTGTGTGTGTGTGTGTGTAGTGTGTAATGTCTGTGTATAGTTTGATGTGTGTGTACAGTGTGTGTGTGTGTGTGTGTGTAGGTGACTGGGTGTGTGTGTGCAGGTGACTGGGTGTGTGTAAGATGCCGGTTCACTCGAAGGAGAAGAAGGAGGCTCAGGAGGAGATGGAGGTGGATTACGGAGAGCAGGAGGGCAGCAGCTCAGAGGAGGAGGATACAGACACTTCATCTGGCTCTGAGGACGGAGAGAGCTCCGGTAACACACACACAAAAATACACACACACAAACAACAAGAAACATACATACAGTACTGTGCAGAAGTCTTGGCACCCTATTGTTTTAGAACATATATTTATTATGGATGTTTATATGTTATGATTTCTACATTATTGAGTCGGTGCAAAAACGTATTACACAAGTTTTCACACCAAATGCTATAGTCTTTATAGTATAGTTTTAAATGTCTTAAATGTAGAAATGTTTAATTTCATTATAATTGAAGTCATCTTTACTATTTCTTTACGTGTGTGTAATACTTTGTCCACACACTGATCATTACCACCGTCCGATTGGGTTTAATGCACTGTTAAAGCTGATAAAATACACTAATAATAATAATAATAATTATTATTATTATTATTATAATAATAATAATAATAATAATAATAATAATAATAATAATAATTATTATTATTATTATTATTATTATTGAGAGAGAGAGTTTTTTTTCACAAAGCATTTGTATTGCTTCATAAAACTGGGATTAAACTGCTGGAGTCACATGGATTACTTTTACGATGCCTTTATGAACCTTTTTGGAGCTTGAAATTTTTGGTTACTGGACTGTAAATGGAGGGAGAGAAATCTCCCAGGTTTCATTAAAAACGTCTTCATTTGTGTTCCGAAGACGAACGAAAGTCTTATGGGTTTAGAACGACATGAGGGGGAATAATCGATGACAGAATTTTTATTTTTGGGTGAACTATCCCTTTAAGTGCAGTGTAACTCAAATATTATTAAATATCATTCATACTTAGTCGCTGTGCCAACATTACGACAATTCACATTTTCTCTGTAAAGCTGCTGTGATGAGTATGTGATGAGTGTTAAACTCTGTATGTGTGTGTGTGTGTGTGTGTGTAGAGATGGACGATGAGGACTGTGAGAGGAGACGGCTGGAATGTCTGGATGAGATGACAAACCTGGAGAAACAGTTTACAGACCTGAAGGATCAGTGCGTACTCCATTCTGAAGCGTCGTTCCAATCCTGTTGTCCACTTCCTCTAATGTCTGCTCTGTCCCTCCCCATGGCACTGTAGCTCCTATAGCGTTAGCATATACAAGATCAGTGACAAGATACAGAATATTTCAGAGCTCTAAGATGATCAGGTTTCATGTCTCTGACTCTCATTTACATTTACATTTATAGCATTTAGCAGACGCCCTTATCCAGAGCAACGTACCTGCTGTGTAACTAGTCAGAGCCTGAAGTTAAACATCAGCAGCCTGAAAGATCAGCGTGTTAATTATACACACAGTTTTATTAACACAGCTGACAGTGTGATCGTGTGTGTGTGTGTGTGTGTGTGTGTGTGTGTGTGTGTGTGTGTGTGTGTGTGTGTGTGTGTGTGTGTGTGTGTGTGTGTGTTTTTCAGGCTGTATAAGGAGAGGTTGAGTCAGGTTGACGCTAAACTCCAGGAAGTGATCTCAGGTAAAGCGTCCGAGTACCTGGAACCTCTCGCCAACCTGCAGGAGAACATGCAGATCAGAACTAAAGTCGCGGGTAACACACACTGCTCACACACTGAATACACACATGATGACTTTTACACCACCACAGAGCTGCTGAGTTCTGGATTGTGACTGGTCAAAAGGTGTTGATTAATTTTCTATAACAGCGGCTCTGACAGTAGCGCAGGTTTATATTTAACGTTATCGTTTCTATAGCAACAGCTCATCCACAGGGGCATGTACAGCGGACGCTCCACCGCTAATAAACAGATTAATTAAGGTGTGTAATTGATGATACGGTGAAGTTTTCTGTAAGGAGATATGTGTTTATTTAATATTTATGGAAGGAGTCTCCAGTGTCAGCGCTTTGTAACAGTCAGAGGTAAAGCTGTAACTTGAAGTTTTCCGACATCTTCAGGACAGAGGAGTTTACGCTTCTTTTTGTCTTATTAACTTGACGAGAGAGAATAAAGAGAGGCTGGTGAGGGAACGAGTGTTTATAGCTGCTATAACGTCAGTGACAACAGGAACTAACTCATCTCATTAAGTGTAACTATAAACGGATAAAAGTATGACATCATTTATCTAATAAATTAAAAATGTATATCTTTGGCAAACTGCTGTGGTATACAGGGAATAAAACTCTTGGGGACGTGCTGTTCTAGGAAAATAATCAATGTTGTGGAGGTAACAGTAACTCCGCTTCATCACACAGTGTTTATTATTTATAAAAGACACGATACACAATAATACATTTACATATTAATGTGTTGCATTTGTGTGAAGTTTTATGCTGATTAATTAATAATGATGAAGAATGTATCTAAGTGTGTGTTTGTGTGTGTAGGTATCTACAGAGAGCTGTGTTTGGAGTCAGTGAAACATAAATATGACTGTGAGACTCAGGCGGCATTTCAGCACTGGGAGGTGAGCACACACACACACACACACACACACACACACACACACACACACACACACACACACACACACACACACACACACACACACACTCTGATTTGTGTTATTTTGGTGTAAATGAGTGTGTGTGTGTGTGTTGTAGAGTGAGAAGCTGCTGTTGTTCGACACGGTTCAGACTGAACTGGAGGAAAAAATCAGACGCCTGGAGGAGGACCGACACAGTATAGACATCACCTCAGGTACATCATCATCATTTATTATTATTATTATTATTATTATTATTATTGAGATATATCAAACAGGTGATGTAACTTCCTGTTTGTTTGTTTACAGAGCTGTGGAACGATGAACTGCAGTCAAGAAAAAACAAAAAGAAAGACCCCTTCAGTCCGGACAAGAAGAAAAAACCTGTTGTGGTATCTGATATCCTTCACCTCATCTATATTCTCTATATTTAATTGTGTGTATATATACAGTATCTCACAAAAGTGAGTACACCCCTCACATTTTTGTAAATATTTTATTATATCTTTTCATGGGACAACACTGACGAAATGACACTTTGCTACAATGTAAAGTAGTGAGTGTACAGCTTGTATAACAGTGTAAATTTGCTGTCCCCTCAAAATAACTCAACACACAGCCATTAATGTCTAAACCGCTGGCAACAAAAGTGAGTACACCCCTAAGTGAAAATGTCCAAATTGGGCCCAATTAGCCATTTTCCCTCCCTGGTGTCATGTGACTTGTTAGTGTTACAAGGTCTCAGGTGTGAATGGGGAGCAGGTGTGTAAAGTTTGGTGTTATCGCTCTCACACTCTCTCATACTGGTCACTGGCAGTTCAACATGGCACCTCATGGCAAAGAACTCTCTGACATAAACATAAAGATGGCCTAGGCTATAAGAAGATTGCCAACACCCTGAAACTGAGCTGCAGCGCGGTGACCAAGACCATACAGCGGTTTAACAGGACATGATCATTTCTTTGTCAGTGGGCAAACGTACAAAATCAGCAGGGGATCAAATACTCCCCCCCCCACTGTGTATGTGTGTGTGTGTGTGTGTGTGTATATATATATATATATATACAGGTGCATCTCAATAAATTAGAATGTCGTGGAAAAGTTCATTTATTTCAGTAATTCAACTCAAATTGTGAAACTCGTGTATTAAATAAATTCAATGCACACAGACTGAAGTAGTTTAAGTCTTTGGTTCTTTTAATTGTGATGATTTTGGCTCACATTTAACAAAAACCCACCAATTCACTATCTCAACAAATTAGAATATGGTGACATGCCAATCAGCTAATCAACTCAAAACACCTGCAAAGGTTTCCTGAGCCTTAAAAATGGTCTCTCAGTTTGGTTCACTAGGTAAGCCACAAACATTCATTGCCAAAGAAGCTGGCTGTTCACAGAGTGCTGTATCCAAGCATGTTAACAGAAAGTTGAGTGGAAGGAAAAAGTGTGGAAGAAAAAGATGCACAACCAACCGAGAGAACCGCAGCCTTATGAGGATTGTCAAGCAAAATCGATTCAAGAATTTGATTGAACTTCACAAGGAATGGACTGAGGCTGGGGTCAAGGCATCAAGAGCCACCACACACAGACGTGTCAAGGAATTTGGCTACAGTTGTCGTATTCCTCTTGTTAAGCCACTCCTGAACCACAGACAACGTCAGAGGCGTCTTACCTGGGCTAAGGAGAAGAAGAACTGGACTGTTGCCCAATGGTCCAAAGTCTTCTTTTCAGATGAGAGCAAGTTTTGTATTTCATTTGGAAACCAAGGTCCTAGAGTCTGGAGGAAGGGTGAAGAAGCTCATAGCCCAAGTTGCTTGAAGTCCAGTGTTAAGTTTCCGCAGTCTGTGATGATTTGGGGTGCAATGTCATCTGCTGGTGTTGGTCCACTGTGTTTTTTGAAAACCAAAGTCACTGCACCCGTTTACCAAGAAACTTTGGAGCACTTCATGCTTCCTTCTGCTGACCAGCTTTTTGAAGATGCTGATTTCATTTTCCAGCAGGATTTGGCACCTGCCCACACTGCCAAAAGCACCAAAAGTTGGTTAAATGACCATGGTGTTGGTTGCAGCAAACTCACCAGACCTGAACCCCATAGAGAATCTATGGGGTATTGTCAAGAGGAAAATGAGAAACGAGACCAAAAAATGCAGATGAGCTGAAGGCCACTGTCAAAGAAACCTGGGCTTCCATACCACCTCAGCAGTGCCACAAACTGATCACCTCCATGCCACGCCGAATTGAGGCAGTAATTAAAGCAAAAGGAGCCCCTACCAAGTATTGAGTACATGTATAGTAAATGAACATACTTTCCAGAAGGCCAACAATTCACTAAAAATGTTTTTTTATCGGTCTTATGAAGTATTCTAATTTGTTGAGATAGTGAATTGGTGGGTTTTTGTTAAATGTGAGCCAAAATCATCACAATTAAAAGAACCAAAGACTTAAACTACTTCAGTCTGTGTGCATTGAATTTATTTAATACACGAGTTTCACAATTTGAGTTGAATTACTGAAATAAATGAACTTTTCCACGACATTCTAATTTATTGAGATGCACCTGTATGTATATGTGTATATATATATATATATAATATAACATATAAGTGTAGAATTATATATTGTATTCCTTAACCTGCACACGACCGTATATCGTTTACATGCTGCATGATCTGGACATTCTGGAGGACTGGACTGCCATCAGAAAGGTTCTGAAATAATCTTACACTTTTTATTTTTTGATGAAATATGACTTTTATATTAAAGATGAGCACATTATCACTTCAGGTTTTATAAGAATTGTATATTTTCAGGCCATGGCCACTTTGGGACCTCACCGAGTCAAACCTGATGGTAAAGTCTTTACATTCCTCTTTAAAAAATAAATAAATAAATAAATAATAATAATAATTTATTTATTTATTGTTTGAGTTTATGTTTTGTGGTAAAAAAAAAAAACAACACATGAAAAATCATCCTAATGCTCGTTATAACACAATATATGAAAAATTACATAATGGACAGTTTATTCTTCTTCTGCTTCTTCTTCGTATTATTATATAGAAATGCATTGTGCACATCACAAGAAACATCTGATACCATCCAGTTTCTAAAGTTATTCATTAAAAAAAATTAAAGGTTCAAATTTAAGAGGAAATAAATAAAACTTTAAATGAATGAATGAATGACCTTTTTTTGTTATTAGTTTTTGCAGCGTTCACCACCAGCGTGAGTGTGGGCTTTACCTCTGAGCCACTCTGCATTTGGGCAGTAAACGTCTTGTCTTTGTTGTGTGTGTTTCACAGTTTGTTCGTCTAAAAGTGAGAAGCAGCACAGCGCTCGCTCAGAGGATGGCCGGCTGCTGTATGATGGAGAATGGTACAGTCGAGGACAAACCATCTGTATAGACAAGAAGGATGAGTTTCCCACCAGGTGTGACTGATTTACTCTCACACTCATCTGTAGTATGTGTATGTGTGTGTTGTGTTCGAGTGGTGGATGATTCGGTGATGTTACTGTAACCATGACAACACTGCATCACCACTAAACCACTATAATATGCCTGTGTCCTGATACTGAAAGCCACTGAGAGTAAACTCTCTCTCTCTCTCTCTCTCTCAAACTGTCGCACTTTCTATGACTCTCTCTCCCTCTGTCTTTCTCAATCACACTCATCTCTTTCTTTCTGTCTCTCACCCTGTCTCTCTCTCTCTCTCACCTGTCTCTCTCTCACAGTGCTGTAATAACGACTATAAATCATGATGAAGTTTGGTTTAAGCGCTCGGACGGCAGCAAGTCGAAGCTTTACATTTCACAGCTGCAGAAAGGCAAATACACCATCAAACACGCCTGAAAGAACCCAGAGAACCACGCCGTGTGTTCAACAACACTGTTCCACAACCTGTGTATGTGTGTGTGTATATGACAGAGTGTGTGATGCTCCTTGTTGTCATTATTACAGATGTTATTTTTCTGAGGTGATCATATTTTTGTTGTTGAAAGTTTTCTACATGTTTTCTGTAAATACACTCTGCTCCGACTGCTGCCTGATGGATCAGTGTTACTCATACCTGTGTGTGTATGTGTGTGTGTGTGTGTGTGTGTATGTGTGTGTGAGAGAGAGAGAGAACAATGTTTACATCTCTGTTATAGCCATGTGCCACAATTAAAGTTTCATATCACAATACACTGTGTTCTATTATTTCATCGTTCTTACGGAGTTTAAAGGGACTGTGAGAGTGTGAGGCCGGCAGAGCTGTAGAGCAGAGCAGAGCATCAGCCAGTAGCGTGGTTGTGCTGTCTAAACAATACATCTCATATTTACATGCTCAATGTTATAACACAGAAAACAGGCTCAAAATAAAATACACCACAAAAAATAAAACGTTAATCCATTCACATTCATCAGCGCAACCTCCTGATGCACCACAACACCACGTCTTCCTTTTAATACACCTGAATCTGACCCAATTAAACACTAAAACACAATTCACATTTTAGTTCATGATTCATTTTAATCTTAAAGCAAAATTTAAATTCCTGAAAATTTCCAGAAGCAGGAAAGTTTTTTCTGAATATTTTTTAGACTGGAACAGGGGTTTTCAACCTTTTAAGACATGCGCCCCCCTCCGTTTGTCTAATCTCCCTCGCACCTCCCACCCCCACAACATCCAAAGTTATGCGTGATATCACATAGTACACATATTGTGCGCATAACATACAGTATATTGACACAAAATATATTAACAGCTTCAGTGACTGCTCATTTTCCATGAGAAATTCATCCAAGGTTGGGAACATGTCTACATTGCCTCCATTAACCTGCCCTCTCCATCACTCCGGTTTCTTCACAGATTTTCGAGCCACTTTTGGTCAGTCAAATAATTAGCAAAGGAAGATGCACAATCAAACAGAAAAATTAATAGTTCGTCACTCACAAGTCTTGATAAAATTCACGATTTGTGTTGCTGTCTGTAGCAATGCCTTCAGCTCTGCAGGAAGAGTTTTAGCTGCGAGGCCTCCCTGTGAATCATATAGCGGGTGAAACAAACATGTGGAACATGCCGCGAAACCTTTATTATTCCTTACCATGGCTCTCGCCCCATCTGTACTTATGACCCCCCCCCACCCCCCCAAGGGAGTGTGACCCACAGGTTGACAACCCCTGGATTACAATTTTAAATCAGGTTTCAAATTTAACTCTGTAACACTATGAAGAAAGAACACTCTGTCCACAGTCAAGCATGGTGGTGGCTCAGTGATGCTCTGGGGCTGTTTTGCATCCTCTGGCACTGGAAACCTGCAGCATGTGGAAGGCAAGATGGATTCATTGAAGTATCAGGAAATCCTAGGAGAAAATGTTATGCCGTCTGTGAGGAAGCTGAAGCTTTGGCGACATTGGACCTTCCAACAAGACAATGATCCCAAGCATACCTCAAATTCCACCAAGGCTTGCTTGTAGAAGTAGTCCTGGAAGATTCTACAGGTTCATCACAGTCACCTGACTTGAACCCCATAGAAATCTCTGGTGGGATTTGAAGAAGGCGGTTGCAGCACGCAAACCCAAGCATATTACTGAACTGGAGGCCGTTGCTCATGAGGAATGGGCTAAGATTCCTCAGGAACGCTGCCAGAAGCTGGTGTCTGGCTAAGCATCTCGTTTGCAGCAGGTCATAACAGCAAAAGGGTGCTCTACTAAGTACTAAAGATGCTTGCCATGAAGGGCTTGAATAATTTTGAGACTAGAGAAGTCATTATAAGTTGCATTTTCAGTTGAATTTGGGGAAACCACTTGAAGCATTCGTTGTGTTGAACTATTTCAATTGCTTTTGTTTGATTTGTTCATTGCAAACAGCTGAAATGAACACATTTGTAGAATGTTTTAAACTTAACCCTTGTTGATGCAGATCAGCCTTAATTCTGCTTTTAATAAATGTTTTTTAATTTTTTTTTAAATGTTTGGTTTAAAATGTGTTGAGTTTATAATCAGATGCCCTTTGTCATATGTGTGTGTGTGTGAGACGTGTCATTTTCCTTCATTTAACATCCCTTCTTTACACAAACCTCTCTCCTAAATCAGAAAATTAAGGAAATCAAATTTCCAAAAATACCTGAAGCAACTGGTGGCAAAACACACACACACACACACACACACACACACACACACACACACACACACACACACACACACACACACACAGGCATTAGTACCATTACCCATTATGAACTGAATATCATTAAACCTGTTTTTATATCTGTATTTATTATTTTTATATTACATATGACACATTTGTGCACATTACTGTTCAGAGCTGTGCTGATATTTCATTTTCACATCATGGCCATCGTCACGTCCGCTCTCATGTTCACAGGATTACGGGATGTCCTTCTTTACGGTGTGCAAAATAAGAAAAAGGGGTCTGAGCTGGACACAGGGAGGGGCGCCAATATTTTTTTTGCAGCGTATGTTTTTGCATATATTGTATAGTTGAGTGTCGACAAACGGCTTGTTGAAGACGGAGTAAACTGTGAAGTGTAAACACACACATGCTTTAAAGGGTAGAATAAGATGCGGTATTAGTAAGACGTTAATAAGACGTTAATAAGACATTAATAAGTGGTGTACGCATACTTTTGCGACTTTCTGATGCATACATTTAAGTTTAACAGTCAGTAAAATGGCTCTTTTGCAAATAAATATGTGGTGTTTTATATCGTGATTATTGGTTTTAAGTGTGTCAATAAGTGTGACTATAAACAGGCAGGCAGGCACAGAGAGAGAGAGAGAGAGAGAGAGAGAGACTGATGTTAGCCTTGAAAATCAAACAGTGAACAAACAAAAATGGGAAACCTCAGTGGAGTGCCTGTTTATAATAACTTTTATGCATAATCATATATAATTATTTATAATTATGTAAATGATTATAAATGACTTATTATAAAATTATTTAATGTATGTTATTTAGTATTAAGTATTATGTAGTATTAATTAAGATTAAAATCTTTAATTCCTCATGCCTTATACTCTGTAGGATGTATTTGGAGTTTGAGTGTCGCACTCCACCTGTGTGTGTGTGTGTGTGTGTGTGTGTGTGTGTGTGTGTGTGTGTGTGTTGGATTTAAACTCTCTGAAACCTGTATTTATAGTTGAGAATATATCACCTGTGTTTCAGAGTGTGTAAAGACGTTAAAGTGTGTTAGTGCAGGATTGGAGCCTTTAGTATTTTTACACACTCTGTGCATTAACACTCGTCGTCTTTACACTGCGGTTAATATGAGAATAAAACGAACCATATGTTCTAATCATAATGACACCTTCAGGTTATACCGTAGTGTGTTATATGCTTCCAGACACAGGTTTGTTTACTGGTTCCTCACTGAAGTTTTCCGTACAGCAGGAACTCAGCGCTGGAGTTTTAATGTTCATCGAAATATTTTTCTCTTCTTCTGTCGTGTCCCTAGTTACCCATCTGTTTGTTTTTTTGTCCTTCATGCAAATTTCTTCTTCGTAGCCGTGAAGCGCTCCATGTACTGTGAAAAGGGGGGGGGGGGGAATCAGTAATCAATAAACACATTTCATCGTGGTGTAACAATGATCAGTGTTTTTCAGTACATCACTGGGACTGATTCAGTACTACACAAACACTGTAAAGGAGAATATTTATATTTAAAACACATTTCCAGGCTTTAACTCATTTAAAGTCATCATACAGCATGTGTGTTGAATGCATTAAAGGTAAATGATAATGTAAACAGTATATACAGTGCAGGAGTTCATCATTAACATCATTAATAAAGAAGGGTGTGTAAATGTTAGTTTATTACACGTTATATTCAGTGTATACAGTGTATTTTATTTCTGCATTACTGTACTATGACCACAAGGTGGCAGCAGAGTCACACAGCAGAATGACGGACAGGAAATTGTTTAAATACAGATGGACTTTTGTGTGTTTAATTCCTTTGTGTAAATTTCCTCCATTTCTCTGATACAAAATAATTTCTTTCATTTTTATATCACAATATAACCTTTAACCTTTAATCTTGCGTTATATTAACCGATGCGTGTAGATTTATTCATCAGTGAGAACACAATTATATGACTGATTTAAAATGTGTCTGAAATAAAAACCCATAAAGCTCATACTTAATCTCAAATAAATCTGTCCTCCTGAAAAAAAAAAAAAAAAAAAAGTTGCCATAGCAATATTGCATTTATGCTTTCTACACTGTGTGTATTTAAACTGATTTATTAAACACACTAGTTTTATCTAGGTGTCTCTCTGGAATGTATGAAACATCTTTCAATAAACTCGATCGTCTGAGAGCAGTGAGAATATTGTGAGTGATACGGAACGGATTATCAGCACAGAGAGACCAATTTTAAGTAAATAAATACTAATAAAGACATTAAGTGTTATGACTCCAGGCTCGTCCTGAATGTGTTCCTGTTTATCTGCTTTGCTATTATTTTGGAAAAATTCAGTCCAGATTTAGCTTTTTTGTTTAAAAAATAAACCCACATCAGCTCTGTTTTCTTTTCAAACCTTCAGCGTTTACAGTCAGCCTCAGTGAGAGACGAGTCTGTGGGCGTGGCCTTGAGGGTGGCGGCCTAAAGGTGCAAAAATCATTAACCTGAAAAACTATGTGCTTTATCTTTCTCCATATTCCACATATAAACATTTTAAATAGTGATGAAGCAGCGTTTTGTTTTTATTTACATTTTAAATATATGAAAATTACTACATGAATAAAATGAATTGTTATTTTTATTAAGAGTAGAGCTTGAACAATATTCCAGAAAATAATGATACAAAAAATTGTTCATCCCCCGCAGGACTTTAATGCTTTAATATTCACTTCATAAAAGGACAATGACACCAGAGATAAAGATCAACAACTCATCCTGATACTGTACAATAACACACACACAGTGTGGAGATTATTATTGTATGATATGATTTCATTAGGTCTTGTGTTGCATCATGTCACTAATGCAGTGTGTGTGTGTGTGTGTGTGTCAGCGTTACCTGGTCGTATCCATCGAGGTCGCGCAGCTCCTTCACCTCGAACAGGTTTCCCTCGACGGAGAGCAGAGCCACACTGGACTGTGTGAGGATGGAGGAGGGGATTGAGGAAAGTTCCAGACAGTTCTCCTGCAACCTGAGCACCTTCAGTCTCGGGCAGCGAGAAACTTCCGGAGACAGAGCTGAGATCTGAAACACATCAGTGTCTGTCGATCAGTGCAGAGCCGCAGCCAGATTAAAGTGCTAACGCAGAAGATAGCTGAAGAAGTAATAATGTTATTAATTATTCATTTTAAATATAGTAAATATTAATATTTTCCAATGACCAAACCCCGAAAGGCTGTCCTGGTGATATCAGTAATAAAGTGAGCACACGGACCTGGTTCTGGTTGAGGTTGATCTCGATGGCCTGTAGCTCGGACACCTCGGCAGGGACAACCTGTATGTGGTTCTTGGACAGGTCCAGGACGTCGAGCTGACGCAGGGAGCCGAGGATGCCGGGAAATTCTCTGAACTGATTGGCCGAGAGACTGAGCGTGCGCAGAGCTTTCAGCTGAGAGAACGAGGCGGGGAGCTGAGCAAGCTGATTACCGTTTAACACCAACGTCTCCAACTTCCTCAGCTTCCCCATCTCAGCAGGGAGACTGGCTGTGTACACACACACACACACACACACACACATGCACATGCACACTTAGCAGTGCTTTAGTAAATACTGTACACATATAAAATAAACAAACCACTTTTTGTAGACTGCGTGTAAAGAACAATAAAAACATAAATCACTTTTAAAAAGCCCATTAATTTATATAAGAAATAATATAATATATAATAAATAAAAGCCATCCTTCACTTGGGAAAAAAAATACTGTCAGTTTGTAGACATTAGAAGTGATTATTAAATTTTATATAAATTGTCTTTTTACAAACTGTTTAAAAAATTCATATAATAAATAATTACATTTACTGCTCTGTTAACTGATTAATGTTGACGTGTTAGTGTTATTACGGTGTAATAAATGAATGGTTTCTCACTCAGGCGGTTGTTGCTGATGGTCAGACTCTTCAGCAGCTGGAAGTTTCCTATAAATGCCGGCAGCGTCTCGATCCTGTTGTTGGATAAGTCGACAGTGCGCAGATTCCCACTGAGCCGCTGTAACTCCTCTGGAAACTGCACATCACCACACACAGAAATACACTAGTGTGTAACATCCTGTCCGTACATTCACGCAACACATAGCTATAACAAACACAACTACACAACTACACACAGACCCGTGTGATGTCACACAGTACTACATCAGCAGGTTATTCCAGGCGATGCAGCGATGGGAATCCGGCCGTGTTCAGAGAGTCAGATTATTAGACTCTGTTCAGAAATAAGAGTCGCCTCTGTACAAACACAAAGATATTCTGAACCGGAGAGAACAGGGTTTTTGAATAAACCATGAGAAAGGGGGTGAGGGGAAATCTCAAAACATCCGGTTTTTAAATTTAATATATTAAGTCTTCTTTTGGCAACAGGATATTCATGTTTTCCCAAAACTTTCCATGAAATTCCAACACTGTATCAGACCAGCTCATCTATATAAGATCATCTAAATCACTATAACTAACTATATCTAAATGCATAAATGTCTCAACAGAAAAATTTATATTCTGTTTTTGTCCACTTGTGACATTTTCTGAAACTCAACAAGTCTGAAGCAGACATTAAGCTCCGCCCACTTCACAATCACATATCCCTGAAAAGCTCGATTAATATAGCATTTTTTACATTCAGAAGCACTCTAGAAATTTTACGTTATTCATAAGCATACTACACAGATATTTCCCAAAAATTGTTGGATGTTTATTTGATTTTATACTGAGAAATGTAAGAAAATACATATATTAATTTTACTTTTTAATTTTAAACTTTTCTGTAAAAGTTTTTCTCTTGAGCGTTACAGTGAAATTAACATTTTAATTCTAACAACAAAGTTGTTTATTGTGTATGTAAATTTACACATATTTAAATATTTAGATTAAAACACATTTGCATAAATAAATGTAGGTTCTTGAAAAAGTTACAGGACAAAAAAACAAACAAGAAAATCAGATGGCAGTTCCTCCTGGTGAGGATCACTGTGATGTCTATTATTTTGATTTAAAAATGTAGTGTGTAATAATCTAAGTACAGTATTGTTTGTTTGTTTGTTTGTTTACCTCCTGCAGGTTTTTTCCCGTTAACTGAAACACTCCGGTTTTTTGTGAGGTCTCCAGGTGAGCTTTGAGAGCGCTGTTCCCCATTTACACTGCCTCTCTTTACTCTACAACACCAACAACAACACACACACACAGGTTTATTTCACTTTTACAATGAACACTAATAACTAGCACACACACACACACACACACGCACACTCCTGTACCCTCTCAGTGCCTCACTGACTGGATTATAGAGGCTCATTTACACGGGCTGTGTCCCAAATGGCTGTTACGTGTCTATGCACGTGCACTACATAGGGTGTAGAATAATAGCGTCTGTACCCTGTGTAGTGCACTATATGTTCACCAAAGCGCCATTTCAGATACAGCTAACAACAGCTACTAATCTCAACAGAGAGATACTGCGTCGCTACACATCACCTAACATCATTAAACACGATTATCTAAATTACAAATCACATCTATATAGTAACAGAAACCAAAAACTTCTTTAGTTATAAAATAATAGCAGTATTTACCTAGCTAGCTAGCTAGGTAGCCAGCTAAACTATCTCCGGTACCAAAAGCTAATCCAAAAGTAATCCGGCCGCGGATAACAAACTGAGTATACAAGTTCACTAAACGCAGCAAATTTCACTTTAACTCAAACCTGACAGGAAAACTATCTCCCATAAAATGATGAAAGATTGGAAATAATAGAACGCCAGGGTGCGGAAGGTGCTAGCAAGCTAACTAGTTGACATACTGACTAGAGCTGTTGATTTTTTTTAATCAACCCGTATTCCAACAAATCCCGCCTCCTTTGCTCTGATTGGCTAGTAGTGCTAAAGTGAGTTCGCGGATTGGACAGTTGAGGAAGATTGTTCGACAGCTGACGGTTGAATAAGGCGGAAGTTGTCAGGATATGGTTAGGGAAAAAACTCGTCAGTGAGTGGCAAAAGCTCCAACCGAGACATGAGCTTTGTTTATAAGCGCTAATCCAGCGGGCGGCGCTGTAGGGTGACGTGTGGAAGTGTTTTAAAGCAATTCGAGAATTTTAAGAGATTTTAAGATATGTGTGAGAGAACTGAAAATGTTATGGTCAAGTTGACGCTTTGAATGAGATTGAATGAGATTAAAAAAAAAAAAAAAAAGAAAAGAAATTTTAATTCACGGAAGGTTTTCGGAAATTGCGCTCATTACTGACATCTGGTGGACAAATGAGGACGAGAGAAAAGACAACTCAAGACAAGAAAAGAAAAGTAAAGAAAAGCAAATTAAAGAGCCACTAAATCTGCAAAGAAACAAAGAAAGAAAGAGATAGAGAAAGGGAGAATAAAGAAATTCATCGGGTCGTTGACCTAACAAAACCAAAAATATTATTAAAAAAAAAATAATTCATATATATATATATATATATATATATATATATATATATATATATATATATATATATATATATAATTTATGTTAATGTGAAGTATTTTTAAGTTGAATATTAAAGATTTCTGATGTGTTAAAAAACAAAAAACAAACAAACAAACAAAAAAAAACAAAGAAAGTAAAACACCGTTTGTTTAATCTGTGTATTCTGGACTTTTTTCTCCCATATGACTTTCTTTTTTTTTTCTTCTTCAGTAAATGAAAAGTACAAAAGTACAGTGAACGATATTTTCTGTTATTTCTGTGATTCTGTAGTGAAGTATTTTTATAAGTTGTTTTTATTATTATTATTTTAATTTCCAATATCTCGGGGTCTAAAGGAAATGGAGAATCTGATTAAAATCCTGTAAAGAAAAAAAAAAGGAAAAAAAAAGAAATAATAAGAATAAGATAACAATAAGAAAAGAAAAGATAATAATAAGAAAAGTAACACTTAGAGCTTAACGCTATATTTTAATTGTCTCCTTGCTATTGTACTGCTGTTATAACTGTTTGTTCTCAATAATAATTTCATTAATTCATATTTATTTATATTTCACATTATTTCATATTTATTTTTCATATTTCATATTTAATATGATCTAAAGCTCTCCTGTGTAATTATTCACTCTCTTTGATGCACTGTGTGATTTACTTGTTTGTTTGTTTGTTTGTTTGTTTGTCAGGAAAAGAACAGCACAAAATATTGCATGTGAATTTATTAACAGAAAAGCTTTTAATTTGTATTAAACTCACTTAATTTTTAGACATGAACTATAAAACAGCTTCATTACCATTTTAGAATTTTAGAATTTCAAGAATTTTATCCAGGAACAACTCCAGCATCATAATCATCATTTCTGCGCAGAGAAAACTTTTCAATAAGTGAATCTCATATCATTGAAATATTTTCTCTGCAAGCTGCCAGTTCCAGTGAAAGCATCTCACCTCGCTATAATGAAAAAAAGTTATTACTTTTTATATATTTCAAACTGATATTATGAGAAAAAAATCAGAACAGAGAATATATTAATTATTTTTATTTAATATTTTAATTTGATTGATTTAGCCTAGGCCACGCTCCCTGCAATACCTCTGTGGCCCACCAGGGGGCGTGGCCCACACATTCGGAAGCACTGTTCTATAGATAAGTTATTACATTATGGAAATTTCACTTCACACACAACTCGAAATTCAGCAATGTTCAGCTGATAATCCGGGTTCACTTCTACAGAGTGTGTGTCTTCTGGACAGTGAGACACCGGAGGACCTGTCTGTCTCGCTCCACTCCAGCGTCCCTCGGAGAGGCGTGTCTGCCCCACCCACAGAGAGCCTGGAGGGACACGCCTCCGTTTGAGCTCGTACTCCAGCTCTTCCTGCTCAGCAGCCGAGTCGATGTGCAGAATTCCGGCTCTGTTCCCATGGTTACAGTAATCCAGCGCACTCTCCCAGCTCATCCCCACATCACTCACATGGACGGATGCTGATAGATACGAAAGGTCAAGAGGTACAATTTAGAGTTTAGAGTGATATCACTGACTCACTTCAGTGGAGTGTTTGCTTGTTGTAAAGTCAGGACTTACTCTGGTAGCACAGGGTGTAGTAATGTCTAGTGCATGGGTTTGAAAACCATTTCCCGTCGAACAGCGTTGCACAGTTGTCTGGTGGTGGCTGAGGATCGTTCACGCTCCAGTCTCTGTAGGCGGAGCGTCCTCCGTCAGACCACTCCCAGTCGTCACGCAGGAGGCCGATCCAGAACGACACGCTGCTCTTTAGTCCTTCCCTTTGCACATCTTTGTTTTGCTGCTGATCTCTGACGCTGACCAGGTCAGTGTATTTCTTTCTGCAGTAGCGCTGAGCTTCATACCAGGTCATCTTCTCAGTGATTAAATAATAACCCACTTTGCGCTGATGAACACCTGTGAAGATTAAATGGTAGACATGGCTGATTTAAGTTCATGCATTAGTGTATTTGGTGTGAGGTGATTGTTGTAGTCTTTACCTCCTCCATAACACATAAAGTTTCTTGTCTGTCGGCAGTGAAGACTTTCCCACAATCCATCGTCAGGCTTCATAGCAGCACAGCAGTCTGATTCACCACACTCTCCTTTAAGATTGCTGAATGTAACATCATCTCCATTAGACCATTTCTCACTTGGCTGACTGCGATAAAGGCCGATGAACCAAGAATAGTGTCTAACAGATGCGGCCATGTTTTTCAGTTCCTCGTTGTCCTCATCAGTGTACACAGTGGCGAGGTCGGTGTGGTTTTCTCTGCAAGCTGCTCGAGCATCAGTGTAATTTAAAGCTCTATGTTTCATCTCATGGAATGTTGTCAGACGGCTCAGGACTGGAGGAGGAAAAGCTGAGCAAGAAAATACTATTGTTAATGTAGCAGGACAGAAGGTCAGTTATTTTCAGTTGCGTACCTTTGAAATGACGGCTCATTTTCTGAAGCTTCACTGAGTACCATTAAATGTAATACAGAATTATCTTGGGTTATATATCCAGCTAGCATGTTTTCCTGCTGGTTTATCCCTCAACTAGGCAAATCTCACGCAAATTAGTAGATCAGGGACTCAGACTAGGTATCACTGGCCTCCTTCGTTCAATATTAATGTTAGCTATGACATTGTTTCTTGAGGCACATTGAGTCTTGAGGGAGTCAAAGTCAAGTCAAGATTGAGTCCAAATGAAAGCGAGTCCAAATAAAAAGGACTTCATTTAAGCTAGTTAGCTTCATTCATGCCAAGTCCAAGTAAATACAGAAAACATCTCGAGACTGGATTTCAGTCCTACAGCTCTAGTTAAAGGGGTCATGACATGAGAAATCAAATTTTCCTTGATCTTTTGATATACAAGTGGTCATTGTACCATTAAAACGTCCTGCAACTTTCATAGCTTAATAATAATCCTCCTCAGTCCAAAAACAGTGTTTTTTTTAACCAAGCGCCAAAATTGTCTCTTTGGATGTGGCGGGATTTGTGATGTCACACCGGCAAATACATTTGCATATGACTGCCCCTGCAGCAAGACATCGACACCTACTTTTACATCATCACATCGTTGGCCCCGCCCACTGGTGCTCAGTTGTTGAAAACAGTTCCGCACATGTTATGGCAGGGGGCGTTGATAATTAATTCATAGGCAAAGATGTTAGCCAATCATAGCAGTGGGTGGTTACACTGAAGTCTTAAAGGTAAAGGACACAAAAACCAATCGTTTCAGTCAGAGGGGCAGAGACAGGGTGGAATAAGGTCATAAATTACTAAATTTGTATGTATGCAAAAACTTTACAAATATCATAATTACACCTCAGGGAAGATAATAATAATAAAATGTCATGACCCCTTTAAAGGGTTTCACTAAGAAACGTCTATGGGATGTAAATGTATCAAATACATGTTAACACTTGCTGTAATCTAGCTATAATCTTAAATATGTGTTAAAAATCATTAACATCATTAACTCTTTAAAGTGCCAGAGTTTTGGTAAAAGAAAGAGATAATATATATATATATATATATATATATATATATATATATATATATATATATATATATATATATATATATATATATATATATATATATATATATATATATATATAATGTAAAACGTTCCCTTGTTAAGTTTCGGTATAGCATATTTCATCCAATAAGTTTTCATTAGTGCTGCATAACAGTAATAATAATAATAATAATAATAATAATAATAATAATAATAATTAGATGTATTAAGGTTTTTAAAGCTTACTAATTATAAGTAGATTATTACCTGAAATCAGGAGGATCAGGACTGGTACGGTTGCCATGGTGATGTCAGTGCTGTTTTGGTGTAATTTATTAATAAATCGATCAGAAGTCAGAAAGTCATCAGTTCAGTAGATCCAGGTAAAGTGCTGATCAGGTGCTTAGGTGTTCCGTTTAAAAATGTTTGTGCCATGCGTTCGAGATGGGCGGGAGATGATAAAATAAAGTAAACAAACAAAGGAAGAATTATGTTATATTACTGTGCTGTGATGGTGAGAGGTGTTCTGGTGTTACAGTGCAGACTAACTGGATTAATGATTAAACTGAATATCATCATTAAAATATTTAACTAATAAAAGCAGGGTGTTGGAAGTGGAAAGGGTGGATCACGACCCGGAATCATCTTATCCTTCCTGTAAGCTGCTTACTTAATAAAAATCACTTATGTGGTATATTAAATCAAGGTGATTTTATTAGAAGTGACATCATACGAGGGATAGAGAGGCATGAGAGATTAAAAGCCCTAGAGAACTGAATAAAATAACTCATCGTATGTATTTTTTCCGTTGCACATATACATGTACTGTATACAAAGCACTGTGTGTGTGTGTGTGTGTGTGTGTGTGTGTGTGTGTGTGTGTGTTTACTGTATGAAAATGACCCAAGAGCAGCAATAACCATCCATTATCTAATCTAACAAAATGAAACATCCCTGTGGTCGAGAACACACACAGACGCAAAACAATGAGCTCATCCCCCCCCCCCCCCCTCTCTCTCTCTCTCTCTCTCTCTCTCTCTCTCTCTCTGCTAGCATCTTAAACATTGTGTAACTGTGGTAGGGGTCACTTGATTTACAAATGGGGTCATGAGAGATACGCACAAAGAAATCTTCTCTTTGTTTTATGAATTAATATTACGAATAAATGACTACTAACTAGAGAATATATGAATATATGCTATTTTGTCTTTATGGCTATCCTGAAACACTGTACTAGGAAAGGAGCTCAGCAATACAAATGGACAGATTTCTCTGTCCTCAACAACATCAGTGAGTGGAACAACAGAAAGTCAAGAAAACAAAGCCGAAATTGTGCAGAAACCTTTATTGAAAAGTCATAAATTATAAATCTCAAATCATATAAAGCTCAAGGCTTGGAGTTGCAGAAAATCGTGATATAGAATAATGCCCATTTGAGGTCATTTGCCCAAAATGTTTTTGGAAACCCTGTGTTAAACAGTGTGTAATTCCTCAAAAACACTGAAAATGAAAACAAATGAAAATTAGTTTTGATTTCAGGTACATTATTACTTCTGTTAGTTGTATTACTGCTTTCTGATACACAGTCCTTAGCAGTACTGACTTTAACCTACTGACTCAAAAGCGCTTCCTTAAAACACATAAAGCAGAATGTTGAAAAATATAATTTCTTAACTGAGTTGTGACTTCATCTTGCATAATTCATGCATAAGCAAGCTAATGTCAGTTGATGTTTATAGGCCACAAATAGTTTTATCTTCACAGTTAAATCCATCAGGTCCATAATAAAACCTTATTGCCATCATCTAATATCTTACATCAACGTTAACATAGTTTTCTGTAGCGTGTGTCAATGATTAGTGTATATCAGTGAAGATTCATACTGTATATACGCAACAATATATTGTATAGATTATACATATACATATTATTGAGTGTGAAATAATAATCAGCTCAAAGCACATCTAATCACAATTTTACAATTAATATTTTATACATCTTTGGAAAAATGTCAATTTTTTTTTTTTTTAGAATAAATCTTTTTTATTTATTTGTGAAGTGTTAAAACCTGACGTGGACCCCAGGCGTCATGGCGATGATTTGGCCCACACACACGTGCAGCCCACGGTGACTCTCTGGAACTTTACACTGAAGCATTTCCTGTTTTTTGGGTCCTGCGTGAGCACCAGTGTGTTGCTGTATATTGGCACCAAGTTCAGCTCCATGGGATGGCGGCTGTTAGGATACGTGCAGTGATGAGACCCACACTCGGCCTCAAATATAACTCCGGGGATCCTGCGGACGCTGGTGCGGGGACTGCCGGATCATAAACAACGCAACGTAAAATTCATCAGTGTGCTCTAAATCATATCATTCACAGAGCAACTCTTCTGTTTTAACCCCCAGTCGAGTTCTGGATTGTGATTGGTCAGAAGGTGTTGATTCATTTTCTATAACAGCAACTCTGACGATAGTGCAGCTGCACATCACAGCTTTATATTAATATTAATGTACTTGTTCGAATACGTTATCATTTCTATAGCAACAGCTCATTCCACTCACTCCATGTAATCTAAGCTTGATAGGAAACGGATTTAAAATAATTCATTGATATGGTGAAGTTTTCTGTAAGGAGATGTTTATATAACATGTATGGAAGGAGTCTCCAGTGTCAACGCTTTGTAACAGTCAGAGGTAAAGCTGTAACAGACTTTGAACCTTCCAAATTATTATTATTAGTAGTTGTAGTAGGAGGAGTTGAAGTATTCATAATGTTATTATTATTAATATTATTATTATTATTAATAGTAGTAATAGTAGTATTAGTAGTAGGGAAGTTACTCACATCCAGTTCCAGGCAGACAGCGAGCGGTTGTTGATGTTGCCGTTTCCTTTCATCGTCTCTGACTCCGGAGTGTGGAAGTGTTTTGGGATTATCAGGCCGATGTCGCAGAGTGTCGTCTGTTCAGATGTGGCGTGTGTGAGACTCAGCATCAGAAATCCCCAACAGAACACAACCTGCAGGAATGAACGCTTGGATTGAGACAGTTCCCATGGAAAGTCAGCTAAATTCATGTCCATTAAATTTACAGAGCATTTTTTCAGAATAACCATGCTAGGTTTTATGTTTATAATACCATTAATATATAATTCAATAATCATGTAGCACTAGTACACCTCGCTTTATTTATTATGCTTTAAGATAAATAACATATATATATATATATATATATATATATATATATATATATATATATATATATATATATATATATATATATATATATATATATATATATATATATATTACATTATGTTCATCACATAAACATTTACTCAGTGAAATGTAATTTGCACATGCAAATCAGTACCTATTTTATCACAACCAGTTTCAGTATGCTGCATTAGGCTAGCAGTTATATTCATCTTTATCTAATATACTTGTGTGTTTTGTGTATTGATTCCATTTTATTATCAGTTGTGAATAGTTTTGTTTCTTGTAAAGCTCCTCTAGATCTTCCTGAATCTGAAGATAGCGCGTTGTACTGTATAAATACCTTATTATCATGATTAGAATTCCTCGTTAGCGTACTTACCGTTCGTTTTAAGTTCATCGTTACTGCTTCCCAGTTGACTTTCTAAAATCTCAGTGCTTCTCATGTTCGTGCTGCCTCTATATATAGTTGAGGGCAATGAGGACATAGAGTTGTTTTATCTGATAATGTGCTCTATCTCTGACCTGGATTGCGTTATCAGATCATTTAATAGAAAAGGAGGAGTTTACATCACACCAAATTAACCTGCTTTTTCCACTTCTTAGAAATAAAGGAGTGAAAAAAACAAAGGTTGTCACGCAACTGAAGCAACTGGGCCTGAAATATGTGTGAACGCATAAGGTAGGGGGTCTACGGTGCTTCCACACGTGCAGTGTTTAGTGTGTTTGAACAGAACCCTGGTGTGTTTTCCTGTCCGCTGCGGTTCTTTAGACAGGTGAGAACTCAGCGTTGACACTCGGGTGTGGAACAAAACAACCGGAAAGCATCTGAACGAGGTTCTGGTCCGGTTCCAATCGAATTCTAGTGCGGTTTGATTGCAGTGAGAAAGTGATTCGACTCTGAATCAACTCCACTGCAGGAAGTGAATCAAATGTGCCATGTGCTTTGAGTTGCAGCATTTTTTGTTGATGTGATCAGATAAACTGAGCCACAGAGCTGTAGCACTGCAGTAATGCCGTGTGTTCTGGATACTTGGACAGAAAAAAGAGATAATAAATGCTAAACACACAAAATGTTCGAAACTATTATTTATTTATCAAATCTTCGAATCATTTATTGTGCGCCGGTTCCCTGTTCTCTGTGCTTGGATGATTTTTAAAGATTTCTACACACACTTGGTAAAGGTTTGTTTATTGTTTAAACCACTTACCAGGACGTTTTAAACTCTACACACACCTCAGAGCTTAAAACTGTGCAGTGTGAATCCAGTGTGAATCTGTATAGCAAATGACTCAGAAGAATCAGTTTTGCTGTGATTCAAACTCCACAAATGAACTAATCCAGAAGTCCACAAGTGGACTAAGAAGCAACTGAACACAAAAAGCCAGTGGCCCATTAAGTAAAAATGGAAAAGTGGCGCATTAAGCACACGGAAAATTAATCAACATCTTCTGACCGATCAAAATCCAGAATTCAGTAGTGCTGTGGTGTAAATCAGGGGTTCCCAAACTGCTTTTGTCAGCTGAATCCCTTCAACTTAAATTCAATTCAATTCAATTCAATTTTATTTGTATAGCACTTTTAACAATAGACATCGTCACAAAGCAGCTTTACAGAGATACATAATTTTGGATCTAAATTTTAAATCGATAAATTTATCCCCAATGAGCAGCCAGTGGCGACGGTGGCAAGGAAAAACTCCCTGAGACGACATGAGGAAGAAACCTTGAGAGGACCCAGACTCAAAAGGGAACCCATCCTCATCTGGGTCACACCGGATAGTGTAATTATAAGTAAATCCCTTCTATAACTGTATGATACATGATATAAAGTGCAACTGTGCAGTCAGGAGATTCAACACAGTCTCAACATGAAGTCTATTTTGCTGAAATCATGAACAGTCCACCGATGGAGACCCGAGCGCAAAGTCTGTTTGTGAATTGTTTGTGGAGGCTGTCCATATGGGCCCATCCTCAGCAACAGCAAGCGACCCCCAGCGATGAGAAACCCAGAAGCAGGGCACCAGGACAGACCAGGCTGGATCAGAGAGCAGAACGGGTCAGGCCCATTGCCACCCCAGGAGCAACACGCATAGAACTTGTGATGTGATGATTTGTTGTTGGTATCGTCCAAAACCTTCGCAGGCGTTGGCGTCATCTGGAATCTTCTTAGAGGCTGGTTCTGAACTGGAGCTGGCACGTTTACTGATTACCTCAGGATGGGCATCCCGAGGTAGGAATAGGAAACAGATGGAAAAGGATTAGCGTGGTTGCTGTTCATTGTATGTCAGGCAAAATGACCATGTGCATTTGTTATCATTTTATCAACGATGACAGAAGCACAAAGTCATGAGATACGGTTAGGTGAATGCTAGGCCGAAGAAATGTGTCTTTAATCTGGATTTAAACTGAGGGAGTGGGTCTGAACCCCGAACATTATCAGGAAGGCTATTCCAGAGTTTAGGAGCTAAATTTGAAAAAGCTCTACCCCCTTTAGAAGACTTTGATATCTTTGGTATTATCAGAAATCCAGAGTTTTGCGACCTTAAAGAGTGTGATGGATTGTAACGTGATAGAAGATTAAATGATTTGCTTCAAGACCCTGCTGTGATGTTAAGCAGAATTACATTCAGTGAAACTTCATTAGCTTGTGTTTTAATCTTTATGGGTTTTATTGCCAGGTTTCCAAATGTCTTTTTAAGAAAGCTGACGTCGTACTTTCAGACATCTGCTCCGGACATACCGCATACGCAGGGGGAGGGGGTGTGGCCTCATCACTGTCCGTGCACATTCATCCAAATTTTAAATATTCCTCGCTGTACTTATATAACTTTACAAGGTTTGGAGTGTTTATTTTCAGATTTGTGCTTAAATGTTCCTCCTCTTGTGATTTTCCTTCTTAGCCATGAAGAATGACTAACACTAACTAACACTGTAGTTTATGTTTAACTCTCACATGCTCAGGACTGGCTCTTGACACTGACAGTTCCATCACAGGGTCTCGAACCACCTGCAATTCCACAACAAACCTCTAGAGGTTCACAAACACCTGGTTGGGAAATGCTTACATAAACAATAGAAATATAACATATACATAAATATGAAAAAAAAAAATAGTTGGACATTTATTAAAAAAAAAAAATAGTAACCTGTCTTAAAGCCTCTTATATACTTTATATGCTGTATAAAATAAATAACTGATTTGTATGGATTTTTTTTATTCCTTTAGTTTAACCTATAATCTAAATTTCATTTCATTTATTCCACAATTATTCTTCTAAGCTCCAGGAGTAAAAATGAGCATTCTAAATATGAAATGCTAAAACAAGCATAAAAAAATGAGTGCAGTGAATTTTTGCACTCAAACCAGGAGACGCTGGCATAAACATTTGTGCCGTAAACGTTAGCCTTTTAAGTACATGTGAATGGATGTGAATTCATTTCTGCACATTCAGAAGCAATTTATCTGTTGATCTGTGTGTGAAACTCTCACTGTCTTGAGATTTGTACTGCTGATAATGATAATGATTATACAGTAAAACATGCAGACGTGACTTTACTGTCCTATTTTCTCCGCCCACACAAAGATGATGCTTTTTTCAATGTGCACTCTCTGCAAAATCACATGCAACCCGGATGATGTCAAATTTTTTTTTTTTTTTTTTTTTTTGCAAAGCATTTACTAATTTTAACCCCAGTGTATGAGCTTTAATCTGTAGGTTTTAATTATATGCATATTATTAATGAATGTTTAATACACGTGAGGATTGATGTCAGGATCCATGATGTTTTAGTTTGCATAAATGAATAAAACTCACTTCATGAGTAATACAATTATATTAAACTTATTATAATATTATGCATTAAAATGAGGAATCGTACTGATATATATTGAATTTAATGCAGATTTGTTGACTTTTCCTCTTACAGCCATCTTAAGGGCTCTTCTTTTACTTTAAGTTCTTTACATGACATGCTCCATCTGAAAGCATTTCTCGACTTTAAACTTGGTGCATGAGCATTAAAGTGCATGAATTAATGATTTAATGAATATTAATTCGGAATAATTAATTTGATTGTTCTCACGTCGTGTCATGTCGGTGATTCACAATCTTAGACTCATGAAGTCAATAAGGACCTCATTGAAACCCAGAGTGCCTCGACATCACACTACACTGCATGTCTTACATACAGTGCAGCATTACTCTATAAAGAGAACCTATAGATGCTTCACGCTTTCATGTATGTAGAACCACAGGCCTTTGTGGCTCTGTGTGTGTGTGTGTGTGTGTTTATGTTTGTTTATGTGTGTGTGTGATGTGGTGAGCTGTTGGCATCCTCACTGGGTTTTTTTTAATATTCATCTCTCACTTTGACTCGTCTCTGAGGATAGGAACACAATCAGCATTTCAGTGGCCTCATTTCCACATTGTGTGTGCGCGTGTGTGTGTGTGTGTGTGTGTGTGTGTGTGTGTGTGTGTGTGTGTGTGTGTGTGTGTGTGTGTGTGTGTGTGTGTGTGTGTGTGGAGGTCCACACACACAGAAGTGGACACACAGAAGTGGACAAAGAAGCACACCTGTAAATAAAACACAACATGAAGGATGCGGTCTGCGTGTACATCATTTCATCTGGGTCACACGAATGAAAGTGAAAGTCATATATGATGTGTGGTGGGCTGCAGTGTGTGTGATGTAATGGTCAGTAATGGTATATTGTGCTTTAATGGGATTTACCTACCTCAGCAATCCAGTCTCACAGAAAAAAAACATTCACATGGAAAATAATCAACACCGAGACGGTGTGAGGACACGGAGTTACTGTTATCACCCTGAAGTTGATTGTGTTCCTATAACAGCGCTTCCCCAAATGTTCTTATTCTTCTTACCTGTAAACTTAAAGCTACAGCTTTACCTCTGACAGTTACAAAGCACTGACACTGGAGACTCCTTTTATACATATTACATAAACACATTTCTCCTTACAGGAAACTTCACTATTTTTTAACCGGTTTGTGCGGAGCGTCCGCTGTACACGTCCCTGTGAATGGGCTTTTACGACACTGTAAAACACTTCAGGTGGTCAAACTTAGAAATGAAAGTTCACGTAACTTAATGGGGCTATCATGTTTTACCGTGTATAGAAATGATAACGTATTAGAACGAGCACATTAATATAAATTAATTAACACCTTCTGACCAATCACAGTCCAGCATTCAGCAGCGTGGCCTGTCACACTGGTGTCATTTTATTAACTGGATTCTGAATGCAGTAAATATAAGTCAGAACAATTATATTACTATCACATTGTTGTGTAACTGAATCAGGAAGGAATGATTTCTGTAAAAATCTGGAAAGTTGTACTGAGAAAACCGTTAAATGGAATTAAATTAGCCATTTAATTAGTTTTATTAAATAATAGTCTTTTTTTTATTTCAAAAACCCACAGGATGACAAGAATAAATGTTGTGTAAAAGGTGTAAATGAGTGTAAGCTCAAAAGCTTTATTAATCATCTATTAACTAGATATTAAGGAATTCAAATTCCACATCATGTGCATGTAATGTCTGATTATTTCATTCTCCTGTGTTGTATTTGTAATATTTTGTGTATTAACAAACATTCTACATTTTAACAAAAGAAAATTTTTTATTATGTTTGTAATAACTGTAATAATTAAACAGCACCGTTCCTGTGCAGGAATGGATGCACTAATGGATACACTAGTATTGTAATACAATATTAATCAGTACAAATCCAAAACTGTTCTGGCGCCAGAAGGTTCCGAGTTTGAATCCGGTGTCTGTCAGTGTTGATGCGAGTCGTCTGGGTTCTGAGTCTCAGAGTCTCAGAGTCTCCGAGCGTTATGGGTCATGACTCTGTGTTGTGTTGAGCGTCTCATCATAGGGAGTCTCAGTCATGAAGACGTTTCTCTGAAGGTCTTCAGTGACTCTACAGAGTGGAGGGGAACCCCCCGTGACATCAGTGCGCAGACAGAATGGTGGTTCTGCAGTGTCAGGATGGCAGGGGGAGGGTAGTCTAAGTAGCTGACAGGTGATGATTTTATATCAAAGTGGAACAAACCTCTCAGACATTGACCCCTCGCCTACTTACAGCACTGTGTGTGTGTGTGTGTGTGTGTGTGTGTGTGTGTGTGTGGCATGTTCATCCCTATGTGACACCTCACACCGCCAAATCCTGGATTCTGTCAATCTGATGATGATGTCACTGCCGTGAATCACACTCAGGGGTTAAACAGAGAGGATTTTACATCCATACTGATAAGCTGTCCCTCTGGTGAAACCCTTAAAGGTTCCTATTAGAAAAGGGTCCAATTAGAAGCCTTTTCTGGAACCTTAACTATCCAAAGGGGTAAGTGTGCACTACAAACTCTAAATTATTGCTCAGTATTTTCATCTTAATATCTAGAACCTTTCAGGAGCTGGTGCCTCATACACTCAAAAAAAGAGTTCTTCAAAGGTTATTTAAGGGTTCGTTGGATAATTAAAGGTTCTTGGCCTTTCCCCTTTCTAAGATGGAAAGGTTCTGTTGTAGGATTCTACATAGAAACTCTTGGGTTTCCTTCAGAAAGTAAAAAGTGTTCTTCACAGGCTCTTTAAGGGTTCATTTGATATTTAAGAGTTCTTAGCTTCCAAGAAAGGTTCTGTTTGGAACCATTTCTGAAAAATAAACACTCTGTTGTAGGGTCCTACATAGAACCTTTAAGTGTTCTAAGAAGCAAAGAACTTAAGAGTAATTTTTTTTCTGAGAATGTAGAGAGAGAGAGAGAGAGAGAGAGAGAGAGAGAGAGAGAGAGAGAGAGAGAGAGAGAGAGATAAGCAGATAGAAAAACAGATAAACAGATAGATAGATAGATAGATAGATAGATAGATAGATAGATAGATAGATAGATAGATAGATAGATATAAATTATAGTAGTGAAAATAGTGAAATAGCACTAGTGAAACTGCTTCTGTTTTTAATTATTTTCTAATTTAATACAACACTGTTCATTACAAATGACATTACTAACAACAACTTGAGTGAAAAGTAGAATCTTTGAAATATTTACATGAAT
The DNA here is from genome assembly GCA_023630585.1 of Cranoglanis bouderius. Taxonomy (NCBI): domain Eukaryota; kingdom Metazoa; phylum Chordata; class Actinopteri; order Siluriformes; family Cranoglanididae; genus Cranoglanis; species Cranoglanis bouderius. The sequence goes on along the minus strand of CM042548.1, from coordinate 12,964,031 downwards.
TTCAGAGTTTGCTAGTATTTGGTACTTTTGTGCTTTAATGACAGTGGGCACTCACGCTGCAGGGACTCCACAAGTTAAAACCTTATGATCCATTTTAGATCAAATCCATCACGTGTCGTCTGATCACACGGTTCTATAGAAGAGATTAGACATGAGGAAAATCTGATCTTTTGAACAAAGCAGATAACATGGTCAATACTGCACATGTACTTACATTTAATTAGGGACTCAGAAATAGTGCAGAATCCTGAATATTAAATATTCAAGATATTGAACATTTGTTTTAAATATTTCCAATTTTCAATAAATAAATAAATAATCCCAGATTTCCAGATTTTCAATGTCATCTCAGAAATTTGTATGTATATATATATATATATAATATAGTGTAGTATAGTGTAGTATAATATAGTGTAGTACAGTGTAGTATTATCTAATCTAGTACACTGTACACTATCTGTTGCACTGATTATTATGTTATACTTAGTTTCATTCTCTTATCTCA